>OZ024742.1:139541787-139606787 GCA_964016885.1 Eledone cirrhosa | reverse complement strand
CAATGGAACATTAATTCAGAACATAAATGGCCGTAACTAAATGCTAAAAAGAATTTTGACTTGCGCTCTAACTATTCTCCCAATCTTGATGCATTAATTCATGTAGCCCTATATACACTGTTCCTGAAAAATGACTTCATGATCACGGTGGAATGTTTCTGAATATATGTTTACATCATCATGGTTGATCTGTAACTAAATACCAACAACAGAACAATCTTTGTCCAATAGATGTGGTGTCTTTTATGACATTTGTAATATTCATACAATGGACTCTGCTTTGTGCAAGCAAATGATTACACGTCACTTCCACCCAACCCCTCCCCATATACATCAGCCTGTCATCCCCTCAGCACCTATACTCTTTCATTATCCAGGCACCACACTAACAAACATTCATAATTCTTTTTCCCAAGACATCACCCAATTTCTTTCTACAAACATCAATTTGCAGATGTTCAACACATCTGGGAGAGCATACAAAAATCATAGGTTCATGCCTTCTCAACTCCTCAAACTAAACATTTAAAACAAAGTTCAAAGCCTGCAATGTTGAACTAGGGGTCGAGTTCTGGACAGGTTTTATCTTGCCATAGTCCTTTATCAATATCCTTACATATACCAAGCATCACACAATGGTTTATTCAACCTAATTGTACTAAGTTTCACGAGGGAGGAACCTCCTAATTCTATAGAAACTATATACATAACAAGTGTTCTATTGGTTTGAGCTGCAATGCAAACTAAAGATCAAGATATGAGCCTATAGAAGTGGTGTGTGGAATCAAACAACATTCCACTTCTGAGATGGGAAAACCGTCCAGACCAACAAGAGTTCAATCTGCTTCAGATCCTCTGAAATATGATGTCAAATATAATGTTTAGGTTTCATTGCATGGAAATGTTCCCTTTATATTTCCCTTTCAGTAACACAACAAATTTCATTTTCCCTCCCACAAATTGTTGACCTTGTGTATAAATAAGAAATCATTATAGTAAGTAGAAGATATTATACACTGTCAGACACACCGACTTGCTCCAAATTTACAAGAGGGAAAGGAAATGAAATATTTCGAAACTCATACATTTTTCAAACGACATTAGTAGTATTTTTAAAAAGGCATAATTTCACATGGGAATTGGTACTAGTCAAAATGTATTTTTCCTATGCTTGACATCACTTTTTTAAAATGGTTTAAAAGGAGACAAAGGGCATCTTCCATGACCCCTTTTCCTTGACTTTGGGAATAATGGTAGAAAGCTATCCTCAATCTTGAAACTGAACCGAATGTTTGAAAAAGATTAGATTTTGCAAGAGGCACCCAATGGCATCAATGTTAAGAACATACATATAAAATTTTAGTGCAAAATATAATGTTCTATTCATACAAATGTGTTCCTGTGTGCATGTGTATGTGTAACACACGCATGTGTAACACACACAAACATACGTACACAAACACACACGCATACATGCTCACACATAAGCACGCAGGTAAATGCATGTATGTGTCGACAGATTTCACACTCACGCATACGTACACAAACATACACACTAATGTATACTAAAGTATGCAAACTGACAAACTATGTGCAAATTCTGATTTTCTAGCCTATGAATGTACCAACATTACACTGGAAAGTAAAAGAAAAAAATCCTACTTTACATCTCCAGATTTCTCAGCATCTCTGAAAAGGTAAGAATATGGTAGAAACTCACTTTGCTTTTCCTTGTTTGTTTTTCTTGTTTTGTCTTCCTATTCCATTTGTTTTGAAGTTCATGACTTTCCTGATGAGATTTGTGCCGAAGAAAACAAACAATACCACCACCACCACCACCACCACCACCACCACTACTACTACTACTACTACTACTAATAATAATAATAATAATAATAATAATTTTTTTCTACTTTTGGTACAAGGCCAGCAATTACTGGTACTTTATTTTAGCGACCCCCGTAACGATGAAAGCAAAATTGACCGTGGCAGGATTTGAACTCAGACTATAAAGGGCTGTAACCAGGCTGCAAAGCATGATATCCAAACCTCTACCAACACTGCCAATCCACTGCCCTTAATAATAATAGTAATAATAGCAGCACATTTTTTTGTGATTGAATTAGAGATGTATGGGAAAAACAGGAAGGATGTTGATTCATGAGTGTAGACTATTTAGCAATGTATGAAGCTCATAAAAATGGATTTTGGGATAACCAATTGAGCTGCAGTGTCACTTCAAAAGTAAAAAAAAATTGAATTGCCAACAAGAGATGATATAAGTGGACCAGGTGCAGAAGGATACAAAGAGTTATGTGTACATTGACAGCATGTTGTGCAAGGAAGCAAAAAGAAAAACAAAAGAGGTGTATCTAAAAACGGTTAGTTTGTTGATGAAAAGTAATTTGAATTTGAGGAATTTATTCATGGCAATGAATGCTTGGCAGTGTCAGCTATCGGGTGTAACGATGCATTCACAGGGGGTGGGGGCAAAAGAAGACGCCCAAAGAAACTATTGGTGAAAGGTGGTGTTCTACACCCAAATCAGACATTGTAGATTGGAAGAAAAAATGGAGGAATGGGCATTATTTGGGTCAGGAATGCTGCAGATCAGCGGTAAGAAGCTTACATTACCTCTTGGCAAATAGTGATGAGACATTGTTGGAAGCTGTGGCACAAAAACAAGGGCTATCAACAGATTGTATTGAAAACAAAGAGAACTACAAAAAATGGAGGAAAATTAAAAACAAGAAGAGTTCTGAAGAAAAGAAAAACGCTGTATGTCCAGTTGGAAAGAAACACTGAAAATAAAATCTCGCATGAGTCTTGGAACTGTTTAAGAAAAGGAAACTTGAAAAGGGAAACAGACAGTTTACTATTAGCAGTTGAAGAGTGATCTCTAATTATCAATGCAGCAAAAAGAGGAATTTAAAAAATGGATGTGCTAAACAAATGTAGATTGTGTGGGATTAGTGCATTCTTCATGTGAATAGAGTTCCACTGAAGCAGGTGAAGTTCAAATAATCTTGGGGCCATGTTCATGAGTGATAGAAGGCAAGAGTTGAATTAATTGCAAGAATTGCAGGAGTTGGTTCAGTAACGTGCCAGCTTCAGCATTCATTAATCAGAAGAAGAGATGTAGGTGTAAAAGTCAAACATGCTATCTTCAATTTACTAATCATGCCAACATTTACCTATGGTTATGACCAAATGAATACGATCGCAAATACAAGGGGTTCCTCCGAAAAATCTTTGGAGTAACATTTCTCAATAGAATGCATAGCTCAGAGATCAGTGGATCACTCCAGGTAGAGCCACTACATCTTGGAATTGAGAGATCCCATACTATGGGCATATGGTTAGAATGTTTCATGAAAGAATCACTGGAGACATTTTACGGGCAAAACCAACCGGCAGGAGACCCAGGAGTAGTCCTCGAACAAAATGGTTGGATAACATCCATGAGCATGGCAGGTCTTGCTTGGGGATCCAGCCGGAGATGGTTGCTTCTGACAGGACCTGCTGGATGGAGTGTTTAAGGACTCTGCCTCACGATCTTCATATTGTCAACAGCTGCGATACATTAGCACAAAAAGAATATGAAAGGAGGCATGACAAGTTTTGTGATAATCTGAATTGGATAGTGTGCAAGAAGTATGGCATTGATGTTGTTGAAAAATGGTACAAGCACAAACCAGAATCTGGTGAAAAACGATATTGTGGAATGTGAGCATTCAAACAGATAGACAGATCACGCAGATGACAACCTGACATTCTGGTGATTGAGAAAACGGCAACAACAACAACGATGAAATTCTACTAACATGGCTTTGATCGACTTGCTGCTATAGTAGAAGACACGCTCAATGTACAATGAAATATGATCGAACCTGCACTCATGGTAATTTTCCCAAAGAATTTGAGTATAATCCATCCCTTAATATATATACTACTGTCATCATCATCATCATCATGGTCATTTTTTTCGTCCGCCGTCTACGTTAGCATGGGCTGGACATGTCATGTTCTGGGGCAAGGCAGGTCAGGTGACCTCATGTTGCGCTTATGCTTCATATTTAGGATGGTTTCTACAGCTGATTGCTTCCAGAGAAGGAAGTAAGAAAGAGATATAGAGGAAGAATCGAACCCTGTATTTAACTAGTACTTTTTTATCAACCTTAAATGAATGAAAGGCAAAGCTGATCTCAGCAGGATTTGAAATCAGAGTCAGAAAGCAGAGAGCCGAAATGAATACTGCAAAGCATTCTATCCAATGTTCTATCGACTCTGCCAATTCGCTGCCTAATCTATCAAATCATACTCTCGCTAAAGACTCCTCTTAGTCCTTATATATTGTCTACATCTTCAACATTGATATATTCATTTCTAACTAACTGAATTTTGTGTCTTTGTAATTTTCTTCCTTTCTTTTTTTCTAGCACTAATTCCTGTTCCTGGGTAGTATATACCCAAGTACCTGGAGATAAGGTGCGACTTGAACTCGTATTCACTGACATCATGAGTGATGACAATTGCAAAGATACCTACGTCAATGTGTATGATGGTATGTCAACTGTGTTTTGAAACAACTGGAGAAAAATCAATAGATAGATTGATAAATTAGTTACCGTGGAGGCATGTTGCCTAATGGTAAGGGTGTTGGACTTATGATCATAATGTCATGGGTTCGATTCCTATACTGGGCTGTGTTGTGTTCTTGAGCAAAACACTTCATTTCACCTTGCTCTAGTATACTCAACTTAGAATGAATACTAGCGATAGTTGGGGATTTAAGCCTGTGATGGACTGATGTCCTGTTCATGGGAGAGTCTTGTACTCTCAGTTGCTTCATGCTACGAAAATTGGGATAAGCACTGGCCTGATGAGCCTCTGGTCTCAAGACAGAGACTTTAGACTTTTTAAACTTTTAATCAAACTAGCAGCAACCATTCATTATACAGAGGAATGACAGAGAGGGGAGGGCCCTGCCTAAGAATGTCAGCTAAAAATACATAGTTAAGCTAGCACATTTAATCTAGTGGGCAAACATTAATAAATATTTGAATTTTGACTTCATTAAAGCTAATTATTTTCCATCCTCACTACAAATGTAATTTTAATATTTTTTTAAAATTTTGATCACCACATTAACACAGCTATTACTTTTCTATACAATGATTATGCAGACAATCTAACCTATTAGTAAACATAGATATTTGTAAATAAACATTGGGCATTTCGAAAATTATTGAGACAAAGTGTGAGTGCATTTGAAATTCATAGAAATAAGTTGGTAACTCGAACACAAGGAACAACTGTTAAAACAGCCAAATGCTGTTAATGACAGTAGCATGTAAGTTGAGTAAAAATACCTACCTTCACTCTTCTCACAACTTTCCTTCTCTTCATATCCACTGGCCACTGTTTTCTGTCCTTAGGGGTATTTTTACTCGACTTATATGCTGTTGTCATTGAAGGTATTTGGTTGTTTTAACAGCTGTACCTTGCATTTGTGTTTTCAACTTATTTCTATAAATTTCACATAGATATTTCTTTCTATTATTGGTCATGTATCTATTATGATTGTTGCTGTTGTTGTTTTCCTTTTAACCACTATTGCAGCTAATTGTGTTGCTGATATTAATGGTGAAATTACTGGTGTTTTTGTTAAGCTTCAGGTTTTCAGACCTGTGATCAACAGCTTTTCATTTGTGTACATCTCATCTTTTTCATAATTACTTTATCTAATGTTTTCTTCTCTTGTTCCCTATTGCTTTGTGAAACATCAAGGATATAACTTGAGTAAAATTTGGCTTCTTTTTGTAGCATGACAAACATCACAAAAACAGTTGATTGTAGACTGATTCAACTGTGAAAATATTTCCTTTGTATTTTGTATCTTACGGGAACAATACCAGACAAGGTAGTGGAGTCAGTATAATTGATTAAAATCTTGAAGACCGTGCTCCATCCTGGTTGTAGTTAAATGACTGGAGAATAAATAACAGCCAAAATAATCATCATGAACAACAGCAACAAATACAATAAAACTGTTATTGCTGATTTCTAATTATTATTAATGGTGGTGTTCATTCTGAGTTCAAATCCCGCCGAGGTTAACTTTGCCTTTCATCCTTACCGGGTCAATAAAATAAAGTACCAGTAATACACTGGGAAATTTCTGGCCTTGTGCCAAAAATAGAAACTATTATTAATATGATGGATGACAGAAACTTATAGTGTTGAACATGTAGTACAACACTATTTTCTTTGCTCAAGTGCCTACTCACTTTTTTTCATCCTCCAGACTACAATAAAATAAATACTCAATTATATATATTGATGTATGCATTATTGATTGTTCCTTTCCCAGCAAAATATGTGACTTTGTGCTTCGGTTTAAGATCAATATTAATTATTGTATTTAACACAACAGGACCAAATGACCAAGGATTGCTGCTGAAAAGATTTTGTGGTAGAGAAACTCCCTCTTTGAAATCTACTGGCAGCCATATATTTGTTAAACTCACCGGACATATTAACCATGCAACTCGTTTCACTGCTGTACATTATTCTGAACCAAAAGGTAAGTGGAATTTCATGGTATTTTTATGTTATTCAATAGGCAAAAGAATAAGGCGGTGTTAGATTGTCAAATAGAATGCTTTACATATAGTGAGGAGGGAGAAGAGAGTTACAATCAAATATTTTCACTTTCTTACTAGTCATGCTTATGGAAGTAAATCTAATCCAAATGCTACCACCATAAATGAAACTAAAGGGTCAGTCCGTCTCATGGTCCAGGCCGACAGGATGGAGAAGACCTTGCCTCGGAGGATGGCGAGGGTGAGGCACAGTGGCAGCCACTCTATCTCACAGGGCTCATACCTGCAGGCAACCAACTCTGCTTCAATAGCAGTGTTCATTGCTGTATTTGTTTTGGCTCTGTGTTCTGAGTAAAAAAAATTAAAAAAACGACAAGGTCTTCTTTACTTTTCATCCCTTTGGGGTCGATAGATTGAGAACCTATCCAATACTGGGGTTGATTCTTCCTCTATATCTCTTTCTCACTTCCTTTCGCCTGCTCTCTCCAGACCCAAGACATCATATGTCAGGACGGTGCCTTTTCGTCTCCATCAGGAATTAAGAACCTGTGGACTCAGAAAAACAAATATAAAAAATGACTATCTAATTTTAAATTGTTGTATCATCTTTTTCTATTTTTTTGTTCCTATTTTGATAATATCCCCTTTATCAGATTATCATTCTCTCATTCTATCAATGGTTTATATGCTTCCGGTACAGTGATGTATTCATGGTCAAAATTCCTATCTCTTAAGACTGTTATCTCGGAAAATAGGTAAAACAGGATAGTATAATTCACCCCTTTAAAACAACATCTATATGGACGTTAAACAGTGCATAATGAAAATATTAGATTGTGAAGGACTGGTTTTTCTAGCCTGAATGAAGTTAGTCCTTTATCTGCTTTTAGGATATAATAACAGTTCTGATGGACTACAGGGGCTTGTGATGGGATTGGCACAGTTTCTTGTGCTTGACTGGCACACATACCTGTGGCTGATTGGCACCTTATTCATTGAAATATTCCTCACTTATCCTGTTAATACTACAAATCAGAAGAAAAGCTTTAGGCTTCCTTGTGAGCCACAGAGACCAAATTTATTATCAAATTATTATACAGCAATGTTCAAAACCTAATGCATTTTAGTTATGTCTTCAGCTGAGAAAAACCACAAAATAATAATGAAAACCTAATAATTGTTTCTACTTTTGGTACAAGACCAGCAATTACCCCAGTGCATTACTGGTACTTTATTTTATCGACCCCGTAAGGATGAAAGGCAAAGTTAACCTTGGTGGGATTTGAAACACACACACACAAAGAAAAAAAAAGGAAAATACACAGCAAACCCACAATTTTACAAATCAAATTTGGCTTGGCGCAAGTAATTGGAATTGAAAAGTTATACATATAGGTATTAAATTCTAAAAATCTAACCATCCTCATTTCATGTCCATTTCTCATACTGGACAGGTTATCACAGTCTATGACCAGACATTTGATGACTTTTGATACAGTAAGGACATTAAATGCTTTTTGTTAAAAATGTAGTTGTCACTGTCAAAAAGATAAAACTAAAAAGCCCAGCAAAGGACACATATAAATTGCTATGGCCGTTGCTTGTGGGCCCTCCACTGCAGGGGGCCTGGCGTAATTACCCCCTTTGACCCCATTAAATTTGGCCCTACTTATGATTTGTAATTAGTTTAAAACTGCTTAAAGTGATTGCCTGAGACATATTAGTGGACCACTCACCATGAAGTCTAAAGGTCTAAAGTCTGTCTCGAACCTGGAGGCTCATCAGGCCAGTGTTTATCTTGGTTTCCATGGCGTTAAGTGACTGAGAGTACTCACCATTAGCAAGCAGATGACTGACCTGACTATGATACACAATTTACGAGAAAATGTTATTGAAATATTTACATCTAGTTATCATTGTTCCAGAAAGTTCTTTCATCATACTATTACAACTGCGAGTTTTCATTCACTTTTCTTTGCTTCCCAGTCAGGCAGTGTGAGAAACACATCTTTTCACCCAATTTCATTTTACTTGTCACTCACTCTGTATTTGTCATTTGACAGCCCCTTACTTCCACACTACTTCTTTAGCATGACAGAGAACAAACACACACACACACACACAAATAAAAAACATTACACTCATTATTATACATGGATTACTCCAATTATTTGCAGAAAACAACTGTCCTGTTCTGAAGCTCCTTCACGCGAAAAAGACAACCCAGTTCTTCAATGTAACACCTTTCAGTTTTCCGGATGACAGTAGGTAAGAAATAACATCTGGATTATATAATATGCATTATAACATTATAATATTAAATAAAGTAATACAATGGAGTAATATAAAAAGATTGGCATGTGTAAAAAAGATAATAATTTGTGTTTTAATATATTTTTGTGTTTTTTCTTTTATATTACTTTCTGAAAAACAACAGAAATCTATTTGTTGATTTCCACAACCCAATAAGATTTAATATTCCAACTAGAATCAAAATGAGGAATTTACCATTCCTGAACACTTGCTTACTTTCAAATACAAAGTTATATGCCACCATGCTTTTCTTTTCATTAAGATTAGATATGTTTCCATATACAGAAGTAATTTGCTTGCTGTCCAGCACTTTGTGAAACTATTATTGTTTGTATATTGAAAGATTTATTTACTGTATTTTTACAATTGGACAAGAGAAATTCATGATGTTTGTTACTATCATCATCATCATCATTATGGACCAATTATCACTTGCGGTCGTAGCTACCTGGGAACTCAGACATTCAAGAGTAAATACAAGAATACTTGTTAGGTTAAACATCTTGACTGAAATTTTTAGATAGTGTCTAGAATATAACTGTAATATTGAGAAAAACATCAAGGTGCTTGGATGCCATGTTTCATGCCACACAATGAGACAGCCTGAAACTGTAGTCTCGAAGCGAGCTTCTTACCCATACAGTAATGATTGTCATTTATAGAGTATAGGCATTATTAATTTAACTAACAGGGCAGTTGATTGGCAGTATCAGTAGAGAGTCGGACGCCATGCTTTGCAGCAAAGAGTTATGGTTGTTTATGGTCTGAGTTCTAATCCCGTCGAGGTTAACTTTGCCTTTCATCCTTACAGGGTCGATAAAACAAAGTACCAGTAATGCACTGGGATAATTGCTGGCCTTGTGCCAAAAGTAGAAACAATTATTAATTTAACTTGTGCTTGATATGCTACATGATGATGTAATCTAATGAGTCATCAGATGTGCATGTCTTTCCTTGCTTACCATATGACAGTTGTGTAAAAATTATATAATAAATGATGACAAAGCCAAAATTGTGCATGGGATATATATTCCAGAAATATAGGAGTTCTTACAACTTATTCCTGAATGAAAAATAACCTGTTACATGGGACAGCTAGATAAATATTTTTTAGATGGTCTCTAAAATATAGGATGTGTGAATGTTTGTTATAAAATTATATGTAACGTTGATGTTGGCAATATTTGCACTCAGATCAAATAGTGAAAACTACTTTGTATGATGCTCTTGGTTTTGTTTTATCATGTTTTGTCTTGTTTCTACTGTTACAGGACATGCAAGTGGTTCATTTTCAATGAGGGTAAAAATGACACTATTCTACTACAGTTTCTTTTCATCGACATGGGAGTAGAAAACAAAGAAATTGAAGACTGTCAATCGAAGTACATCGCTGTGTATGAAGGTAATTGGAATATGTAAACCAACAGAGAGAAAATCTCATTAAAAAAGAGCATAAACACAATTTGGAAATGATGCATTACTTCTTTTAAAAAAATCTTAAGCAAAGGTTTTAAGTACACACACATACATATATTTAATTACATAATAAACAACACAATATAATTATTTCTGTACAATACATGGAGTACTCTTTTCCTTTACCTTTTCTATGGAAATATTTAACACCCCCACCCCCCACTACCTTTTCTATGGAAATATTTAACACCCCCACCCCCCACAGATATATATATATATATATATATATATATATATATATATATAGTTTACAAAAAATCGTTTTCGAACAAGAAGAAATATTATTACAGCTCAAAATATGAGATTTATTACAATGAACAACTCAGAAGACTAAATACATTTCTGTTTGAGTTGTATGAAATCCTTGTTTGAAGGTGTTCAAATTAACATAGAGCAAATATTACCATGTTAAATAAGACCAAAACGGTTAATTATATTACATTTTAATAAATTAACGTATGTTAATTTATAGTAGAGAGGACTATCAAGTGGCCAGGAGGGAAGCTAGGAGACAAGTGTACTTAGCAAGAAGGGAAGCTGAGGAAAGAAAGTTCAAGCATGTTCTACAACGCGATGACCAAAAACGTGAGGTGTTCAGGATTGCTAGGCAATGCGTCAAGGAAAACCGTGATATTGTCGGGGAGAAGTGTGTACTAAACGACGATGGCACACTTGCCATCACCGACGCTGATAAGAAGGTAGCTTGGAAGTGTCACTATGAAAGGCTTCTAAATGAGGAGAATAATTGGGAGAAAGGCAGTCTCCCCCATATCGACCCAATAGAGGGACCAGCAGTGTTAGTCGAGGGGAGTATAATAAGTAAGGCAATCAAGGATATGAAGACTGGTAAGGCGGCTGGGCCTTCGGAAATAGTTGCTGAGATGCTGAAGGCATCTGGCACGGTGGGACACACCATGGTCACCCGCATAGTTAACCAAGTCGTACAGAATGGGGTTGTTCCGAAGGACTGGCATAGCAGCATCATCGTTAACTGTTATAAGGGTAAAGGAGACGCCCTAGATAGGAGTAACTATAGAGGCATTAAATTAATCGACCAGGTCATGAAGGTCACGGAAAGAGTAATAGCGCAACTAATCAGAGAGAGAATTGACCTAGATGAAATGCAGTTCGGGTTTGTGTCAGGCAAAAGTACCACAGACGCTCTTTTCATAGTACGACAACTACAGGAGAAGTACCTAGCTAAAGGTAAACCCCTCTACTTAGCTTTTGTCGACTTGGAGAAAGCCTTCGACAGAGTCCCCCGCTCCATTATCTGGTGGGCTCTTAGAAAACTAGGCGTTGACGAATGGCTTGTGAGGGCTATACAAGCCATGTATAAAGAAACAGTCAGCAAGGTTAGAATTAACAACGAATATAGTGAAGAGTTTAGCGTAAAAGTTGGCGTCCATCAGGGCTCTGTTCTCAGTCCACTACTATTTATTATTGCCCTTCAGGCTATAACAGAGGAGTTCAAGACAGGCTGCCCATGGGAACTCCTATACGCAGACGACCTGACACTCATAGCGGAATCAATGGCCGAGCTAGAGAAGAAATTCCAAACATGGAAGCACGGCCTAGAGTCAAAAGGACTTAAAATTAACCTGGCTAAGACCAAAGTACTAGTTTGTAGGAAAGAAAACAAGGCGGCGGTCCCTTCTGGGAAATGGTCGTGCTTGGTGTGTAGGAAAGGCGTAGGTAGAAACTCCATTTTATGTCCTAAATGCAAAGTATGGGTGCATAAAAGATGTAGTGGGATCACAGGTAAGCTAACTAAGAACATAGATTTTACATGTGGCCGGTGCTCTGGTGCAATAAGTAGCAGCAAGTGCCCACAAACTACTAGCTCTTTCAATTGCGCAGCGGGTTCTATAGAAATAGTGGACAGCTTCCGTTACCTGGGCGATAAAATCAGCAGTGGGGGAGGGTGCTCTGAAAGTACTGTAGCTAGAGTCAGAACTGGTTGGAAAAAGTTCAGAGAGCTTATACCACTATTAGCTGCTAAAGGGTTCTCACTAAAAATGAAAGGCAGGTTGTACGATGCCTGCATACGAACAGCAATGCTGCATGGCAGTGAGACCTGGGCATTGTGTGCAGAGGATATACGCAGACTAGAGAGGAACGAAGCTTGCATGCTCCGCTGGATGTGTAACAGTAATATACGTGAACGGCAAAGCATAAACGAACTAAGGAAAAAATTAGAGATAAGAGGGATCAGATGTTGTTTACTCGAGAGAAGGCTACGTTGGTATGGACACGTGATGCGCATGAAAGTCGATAGCTGTATAACAAAGTGCAGGGCAATAAAGATAGACGGTAGTCACGGAATAGGCAGACCTAGAAAAACCTGGGACGAGCTGATAAACTCCGACATCACACACTTACACCTCTCCAAGACAATGTCACTGGACCGAGACCTTTGGCGGTACTCAGTAACAGAGAAGACCCGCCTTACCTAAATATATAGTAAAACCTACTCCAGCCAGTAGGCATCTCTAACAAAATACACCCCGTCCCACCACCCCCACCCCCACCCGATCCACACCACCCCGTTCTATGTAAAGTTATGTTGGTGCCGCGCCTTCGAGGCCGAAACAAATGAGATCGTGTAGGTGTCACGACAAAAAAACACACAGTCCACGCTGTAATGTGGCCGTGTAGGCAACACGGTAAAAACCTCCCAGACCCACACTGTAAATGTGGTTGGTGTTAGGAAGGGCATCCAACTGTAGAAAACCTGCCAGACAGTCCTATGCGAGCAAGACAATCACTCTTGCCTCAAGTGGGACTACCCCCGTCCAAACCCATGCAAGCGTGGAACACGGACGTTAAACGTTGATGATGATGATGATGATGATGATGTTTCTTTCAAATCAATATGATTTTAAGAGGTAAAAAGTTCCTTATACTCTCTTATTAATTCTGATAATTCCAAACTTTTGTTCATATAATTATTACTTAATTAATTATATAAACAAAAGATTGGAATCATCAGAATTAATAAGAGAGTATGAGGAACTTTTTACCTCTTAAAATCATATTGATTTCAGATGTAGCCTGTAGTGTACACACACACACACACACACACACACACACACACACACATAATGAACGATTAATTTCCTCCCTTTAGCATATACATACTTGATGGTTTTCATGTCTAGCCAAACAGCTAAGCAAATGTTTCACTAAGAACTTCTAATATAATTGTTTCTACTTTTGGCACACGGCCAGCAATTATCTCAAGGTATTACTAGTACTTTATTTTATCGACCCCATAAGGATGAAAGACAAAGTTAACCTTGGCGGGATTTGAACTCAGATCATAAAGGGCCGTAACTCTTTGCTGCAAAGCATGGTGTCCGACTCTCTACTGATACTGCCAAATATAATGAAAGCATGTTCGTTGCATTCACCAAGTTGACTTAAAAACATGGTTCATCACCAGTGAATTGTCTGAAATATTGCAGAACCCTTGGAGCAGGCATCTCAAATGGGTATCTTTCTAAAGCTATTATTTATACTGATCAACTGTTGTTACAATAATTTTCTACATTTCGATCCCCACATATTCAAATTCCAATCATAATATTGATTTACTTCTGGTTCAAGCTTCAATCTGATTAGTATATCACCTTAAAATTGAGGGAATTTGTTATCAGCCAGCCATAAATGTAATGGCTAGCCCGCTGAACTGGTATTCAAGATACAAAGTTCAATTTACTGTAGTGGCTGTTCACCAAATCTTTCGTTTTTAAAGTGTATTTCATCCGATTTTCTAAAACTATTATTTAGGGGTATTGACTATTGCTAAAGTTATTTTCTGCATTTAGATTCTCCATTTTCATATATATATATATATATATATATATATATATATATATTATATAACTAATGGGTCAATCTAGTCATACCAATTAGCTGACTGTGATGCAATAGGCAAAGGCTCTTAATGTTATAGATATCATCCATCATAGATGTGGTATCTCATGGTTGGTGCAGGAACAGAGTTATATACTTCAATGAAAACAAATTTTTAAAATCTTTTATGTTAATTACAGCTGATGAAGTTGCCAGATGGCGTGTTTCCTGATATATGACGTAAGCCGGCTATTGTAATATGTATTGTATATCTCTGCAACATTAAAGGAATATTTGAAATCCGGATGTCTATTTCCATTGAAATATATATATATATACCATGTATGTTGGGGGGCTTAACTAATGGGTAGATCTAGTAATTCTTATAGAAAACCATGATTTAATAAGCAAATCCACTCAACATTATGCAAATCAGCCATCATAGATGTGGTATCTCATGGTTGGTGCAGGAACAGAGTTAAATACTTCAAAGACAACAGAAGGCTAGATTCCAATCCTTTAAATTTTTGCACCATCCCTTTAAGTGAGTAACCGTAATGCCATTTTTGACCAGTCTGCTGCCACACAATATTTAGCACTCCTGACCTGTTTCAATGACAGATAAATGGTTCTGATTAATAGTGTAGCATTTTCTGAGGACAGCAGAATTTCTCTCACCCCTAAGTAATCTCCAAACTTCTTGGACGTGCCTACAAACCCACTATGCTTAACATTGCCCAGTGTGTGACATTTGGAGTCAGTTCATCATGGCAGTAACACTGAATAACGTGCCATCTCCGAATCCAGTTTATTCACTGTTTATGTTTGCGGTAATCTTGTCATTGATTACTTAATCTTTACAACTTGCACTTGATGGCATTGCTAATTCTAGGTGCATATCAGATCCATAGTTTTGTATGCAGTAGCTGCCAATAGGTAATTTGGTGACTTGAGGTTTTTAGCTGAAGCTGATTTATGAATTTGTAGAAAGCAAGATGTGTCACTGTTCCTGATATACCTTGGTATATTCTCCTTTCTCTCTTGAAAGAATACTTTTCTCATGAAGTCCTTATTACTGTTAAACTGGGTACCACCAGAAAGTATAATTACAGGATTTGTTATCCCCCTCCACCACAAAAATCCTCAACAACACCCATCAACACCATCACCACAAACATTAACACCACAGCACTGTAATCATCATTACCAACGCCAACAACATATATAATGCAAACACTATCATCATCATCATCATCATCGTTTAACGTTTAACTTCCACGCTTGCATGGATTTGGACGGGAGTTTTCCCACTTGAGGCAAGATTGGTTGTCCTGCTCGTATAGGACTGTGTGGCAGGTTTTCTACGGCTGGATGCCCTTCCTAACACCAACCACGTTTACAGTGTGGACATATATTGAATAATAATTTACTAATTATTTTCAGATAGCCGGTACAATGTGGTAGAAATATATAAAGAGCGAGTGATTTCAAATAAAACAAAACAAAGTAATGTTTTATCCAGTATATTTCAACAGGGTATTTCAGGGCTCTAACCATCTTTTCAAATTTGAAACAAAAATGTTTCAAAACAAAAACAAACGATCGTTGTTTTCTTCCCTAACTAATCTACATGCTCTTTATATATTTCTTTCACATTGTACTAGCTTTCTGAAATTTGTCAGTCATTTATTACATATCTCTCAATGTTTCATATTGACTATACTACTATATATTTTATATTTTCAGACTCATCGAATTCAAAATCTCTTCTGAAAAAGTTTTGCCATGATGAAAAGCCTACATTCCAAAGTGAAAAAAAATCATTGCATGTGATGTTCTATTCTGAACACCCTATAGTTGATGTGTCGTTCGTAGCCAAATATGAACTTCTTACATGTAAGCTCTTAAATCATATTTGCTTTAGACTAATATTTCTAATAATCACACTACTAAGGTTTGCACAAAGGGTTCTGAGAGTGGTGATAAACACGTGTGTATATATATCATCATCATCATCATCATCATCATTGTTTAACGTCCATCTTCCACACTTGCATGGGTTTGGACGGGAATTTTCCCACTTGAGGCAAGATTGGTTGTCTTGCTCGTATAGGACTGTCCGGTGGGTTTTCTACGGCTGGATGCCCGACCCCATATATATATATATATATATATAATACTGAAACAAAGCTATTGAATAGGATCAATACACCTTCAGTGATTATCACACTCACGCAATAATTTAATTAAGTCAGTATCATTAAGACACCAACCCAAGGGAATTAGAGTGGATACCAATACATTAAATAGTGAGAAAATCTATTTCGTGTAGGTAGAAAATTTGATTTTCCAGTCCTGGACCAATACATTAGTTTCTGCGACTCCATCTGCTAGGGGCAGTTCAAATGGAACTACCGTGTGCAGAAATTAGGTAATGCTATTAAACATTACATAATTTGCTAAAAGGTTGCATCATCATATATATATAACAAAGAAGGTGTGGTAAGATACCAGGTGGACCATAACACACCAGAGTACTCGATACTTAGGGTAGTAGAGTGGGTAATAGGAAAAGAGTCAGGATGACGATGGCTGAGCTCCATCAATTTCGACAGCTAGATCTGGATCTAGCAGTTGAAATGGCTGGAGCTCACCCATCAGGGTCCTGACTCTTTTCATATATATATATATATGTATATATTTATATATCATGATGATGATTATATATATATATCGACCCAATAGAGGGACCAGCAGTGTTAGTCAAAGGTAGTATAATAAGTAAGGCAATCAAAGATATGAAGACGGGTAAGGCGGCTGGGCCTTCGGAAATAGTTGCTGAGATGCTGAAAGCCTCTGGAACGGTAGGACACACCATGGTCACCCGGATAGTAAACCAAGTCATACAGAATGGGGTTGTTCCGAAGGACTGGCGTAGCAGCATCATCATTAACTGCTACAAGGGTAAAGGAGACGCCCTAGATAGGAGTAACTATAGAGGCATTAAATTAATCGACCAGGTCATGAAGGTCACGGAAAAAGTAATAGCGCAACTAATCAGAGAGCGAATTGATCTAGATGAAATGCAGTTCGGGTTTGTATCAGGCAAAATTACCACAGGCGCTCTTTTCATTGTATGACAACTACAGGAGAAGTACCTAGCTAAAAGTAAACCCCTATACTTAGCTTTTGTCGACTTGGAGAAAGCCTTCGACAGAGTTCCCCATGCCATTATCTGGTGGGCTCTTAGAAAACTAGGTGTTGATGAATGGCTCGTGAGAGCTATACAAGCCATGTATAAAGAAACAGTCAGCAAGGTTAGAATTAACAACGAATATAGTGAAGAGTTTAGCGTAAAAGTTGGTGTTCATCAGGCCTCTGTTCTTAGCCCCCTACTATTTATTATTGCCCTTCAGGCTATAACAGTGGAGTTCAAGACCGGCTGCCCATGGGAACTCCTATACGCAGATGATCTAACACTCATAGCTGAATCAATGGCCGAGCTAGAGAAGAAATTCCAAACATGGAAGCACGGCCTAGAATCAAAAGGCCTTAAAATTAACCTGGCTAAGACTAAAGTTCTAGTTTGTAGGAAAGAAAATAAGGCTCCGGTCCCTTCCGGGAAATGGCCATGCTCAGTGTGTAGGAAAGGCGTAGGTAGAAACTCCATTTTATGTCCCAAATGCAAAATATGGGTGCATAAAAGATGTAGTGGGATCACAGGTAAGCTAACTAAGACCCCTGATTTTACATGTGGCCGGTGCTCTGGTGCAATAAGTAGCAGCAAGTGCCCACTAAATACTAGCTCTTTCAATTGTGCAGAGGGTTCTATAGAAATAGTGGACAGCTTCCGTTACCTGGGTGACAAAATCAGCAGTGGGGGTGGGTGCTCTGAAAGTACAGTAGCTAGAGTCAGAACTGGATGGAAAAAGTTCAGAGAGCTTATACCACTATTAGCTGCTAAAGGGTTCTCCCTAAAAATTAAAGGCAGGCTGTATGATGCCTGCATACGAACAGCAATGTTGCATGGCAGTGAGACCTGGGCATTGTGTGCAGAGGATATACGCAGACTAGAGAGGAACGAAGCTTGCATGCTCCGCTGGATGTGTAATAGTAATATACGCGAACGGCAAAGCATAAACGAACTAAGGGAAAAATTAGAAATAAGAGGGATCAGATGTTGTTTACTCGAGAGAAGGCTACGTTGGTATGGTCACGTGATGCGCATGAAAGACGACAGCTGTATAAAAAAGTGCAGGGCAATAAAGATTGACGGTAGCCACGGAGTAGGCAGACCCAGAAAAACCTGGGACGACCTGATAAATTCCGACCTCACACACTTACACCTCTCCAAGACAATGTCACTGGACCGAGATCTTTGGCGGTACTCAGTAATAGAGAAGACCCGCCTTACCTAAATACAAAGTAAAACCTACTACAGTCAGTAGGCATCTCTAACAAAATACACCCCCGTCCCACCACCACCCCGTCCCATCCACACCGCCCCATCCACACCGCCCCTTTCAATGTAAAGTTATGTTGGTGCCACAGCATCCAGGCCGAAACAAATGAGATCGTGTAGGTGTCACGACAAAAAACACACAGTCCACGCTGTAATGTGGCCGTGTAGGCAACACGGTAAAAACCTCCCAGTCCCACACTGTAAATGTGGTTGGTGTTAGGAAGGGCATCCAGCTGTAGAAAACCCGCCAGACAGTCCTATGCGAGCAAGACAACCACTCTTGCCTCAAGTGGGAAAACTCCCGTCCAAACCCATGCAAGCATGGAACATGGACGTTAAACGATGATGATGATGATGATGATAAATATATATCATCATTTCATCATTTCATTTTACGTCCACTTTCCCCTGCTTGCAAGGGTGGGACGGGAACTGATTCTGGCTTGATTTCTACAGCTGGATGCCCTTCCTAACACCAACCTCTTTTACAGTGAGTGCTGGGTGCTTTTTTGCAGTGGAATGATATGGACCCCAGTCCCTATCATCTCATTTCTACAGCTGAGTAAACTGGAGCAATGTGAAATAAAGTGTCTTGCTCAAGGAAACAACACATCACCTTGTCTGAGAATTGAACTCACAACCTTTCAATTGCAAGGCCAATGCTCTAGCCACTAAGCCATGTTACTCTATATATATATATTATCATCATCATCATCATCATCGTTTAACGTCTATCTTCCAAGCTAGCATGGGTTTAGACGGGAATTGTCCTATGTGAGGCAAGATTGGTTGTCTTGCTCGTATAGGACTGTCTGGCGGATTTTCTACGGCTGTATGCCCTTCCTAATACCAACCACGTTTACAGTGTCGACTGGGGGGTTTTTACCGTGTTATCTACATGGCCACATTACAGTGTGGACTGTGTGTTTTTTTGTCGTGACACCTACACGACCTCATTTATTTAGGACTGGATGTTGTGGCACCAACATAACTTTACAGAGAAAGGGGTGGGGGTAGGAGTAGTGGGGTGGGGGTGTATTTTTGGTTAGGAGGTGCCTACTGACTGTAGGTTTTGCTTTGTACTTAGGCATGGCGGCTCTTCTGTATTACTGTGTAGCGCCAAAGATCTCGGACCAGTGACATTGTCTTGGAGAGGTGTAAGTGTGTAAGGTCGGAATTTATCAAATCGTCCCAGGTTTTTCTGGATCTGCCTACTCCGTAGCTTCCCTCTATTTTGATCGCGCTGCACTTTTTTATACAGCTGTCGTCTTTCATGCGCATCACGTGAACATACCAACGTAGTCTTCTCTCGAGTAAACAGCATCTGATCCCTCTTATTCCTATTACACATCCAACGGAGCATGCAAGCTTCATTCCTCACTAGTCTGCGCGGATCATCTGCACACAATGCCCATGTCTCACTGCCATGTAATATTGCTGTTCATATGTAGGCATCATACAGTCTGCCTTTCATTTTTAGGGAGAAACCTTTAGCGGCCAATAGTGGTGTAAGCTCCAAACTTTTTCCACCCCGTTCCGGCTCTAGCTACTGTACTTTCGGAGCACCCTCCACCACTGCTGATTTTGTCACCCAGGTAATGGAAGGTGCCCATTATTTCTATAGAACCATCCGGGCAATGGAAGGAGCTAGTATCCTGTGGGCACTTGCTACTACTTATTGCACCTGAGCACTGGCCACATATAAAATCTATGTTCTTAGTTTGTTTATTTGTGATCCCACTACATCTTTTATGCACCCATACTTTGCATTTGGGACATAAAATGGAGTTTCTACCTACTCCTTTCCTACACACTCAGCATGGTCATTTCCCAGAGGGGACCAGTGCACTATTTTCCTTCCTACATACTAGAACTTTAGTCTTAGACAAGTTAATTTTAAGGCCTTTTGATTCTAGGCCCTGCTTCCATATTTGGAATTTCTTCTCTAGTTCATCCATTGATTCAACTATGAGCGTTAGATCGTCTGCATATAGAAGTTCCCATGGGCAGCCGGTCTTGAACTCCTCTGTTATAACCTGAAGAGCAATAATAAATAGGAGGGGCTAAGGACGGAGCCCTGATGAACACCGACTTTTACGCTAAATTCTTCACTATATTCGTTGTTAATTCTAACCTTGCTGACTGTTTCTTTATACATGGCTTGTATAGCTCTCACGAGCCATTCATCAACACCTACTTTTCTAAGAGCCCACCAGATAATGGAGCGGGGGACTCTGTCAAAGGCTTTCTCCAAGTCAATAAAAGCTAAGTATAGGGGTTTACTTTTAGCTAGGTACTTCTCCTGTAGTTGTCGTACAATGAAAAGAGTGTCTGTGGTACTTTTACCTGACACAAACCCAAACTGCATTTCATCTAGATCAATTCGCTCTCTGATTAGTTGCGCTATAACTTTTTCTGTGACCTTCATGACCTGGTCAATTAATTTCATGCCTTTATAGTTTCCCCTATCTAGGGCATCTCCTTTACCCTTGAAGCAGTTAATGATGCTGCTGCTACGCCAGTCATTTGGTATGACCCCATTCTGTATGACTTGGTTTACTATCTGGAAGACCATAGTGTGTCCCACCGTTCCAGATGCTTTCAGCATTTCAGCAACTATCTCCGAAGGCCCAGCTGCTTTGCCTGTCTTCATATCTTTGATTGCCTTACTTATTATACTACCTTCAACTTTAGTAGCCTCTCGTAGTGACACTTCCAAGCTACCTTCTTATCAGTATCAGTGATGGCAAGTATACCATCATCATTATGGACACACTTCTCCCCGACAATATCACGGTTTTCCTTGATACATTGTCTAGCAATCCTGAACACCTCGCGTTGTAGAACATGCTTGAACTTTCTTTCCTCTGCTTCCCTTCTTGCAAGGTAGACTTGTCTCCTAGCTTCCCTCCTGGCCATACTTTCCAAGCTTGCTTTTTGGCCTTGATTGACTCCTCCACCTTACTGTTCCACCACCATATTACTCTCCTCCTACCTATAGGTCTGCTCCAGCCAAAGATTTCATCTGTTGCCTTCATCAGCTTAACTTTCAGGAATTTCCACTGTTCCTCTATACTGTACGTCTCTAATTGCTCGTCCTTACTGTCAAAAGCATCAAGTAGTATGCTTTTAAATTGGTTACTGGCTGTGGGGTCCTTTAACTTCCATATTCTTCTTCTCAGGGTAGTCCTCCTCTGTTGTCGAGTACATCTCATCCTGACTATGAGGTCACTAACTATGAGGCTATGTTGGGAGGTGCATTCTTCGCGGGGGAGGGATTTAGTGTTTACAACCGACACTTTGTCACGTCTTCTGGTAAGGATATAATCTATCTGACTGGCGTGTTTCCTTGATCTATAGGTGATCAAGTGATTATCTGGTTTTTTGAAGTTTGTGTTGTGTTGCAGATAGCTAGGTTAATTGCGTCACAGAATTCCAGAATTCTGAACCCTTCTTCATTTCTGGTACCAAACCCGTAGCCTCCATGGATTCCATCATAGCCGTCACAATATTGTCCAACATGACCATTTAGGTCAGCAGCAATAATTATGTAGTCACTGTCGGTTAGTTGGGAGGTAGTGAGCATTAGCGACTCATAGAATCTGTCTTTTATATAACGCCAGGCAGTCCAGATTTGGGTGCGTAAGCGGATATTATTGTCACAGTAGTTCTATTTAGGACAAGTCTTATTTTGATTATTCTGTCGTTCACTCTATTTACATCAATTACCTTATCTACCCATTTTTCTGCTAACATAATTCCTGCTCCACCCAGCCCATTTTCATTTCCCACCCAGAAAAGTTTATAGCATCGTTTTTTTACCCACAATGAATCTAGCAGACCCACCCCTCCACTTAGTCTCTTGGACGCAACAAGCATCAACTTCCTTGCGTTCAAGCATCTCTACAACCTCGTTAGAGCGACCTTTTAAAGTGCCTACATTCATGGTACCAACTCTGAAGTTTTGGATTTCGTTTGATGGGTGGAAGGGATGGGTTGGAGGTGTAGAGAGGGGTGAGGGAGATAGGGTTATGTTTGCCATCCACGTCCGAAATAAAGAGGAATCCTTGCATTTTTGTCCGGCCACATGAAGTGAATTTATCTTTATCTTTGACATTGTCATTTGAGTGTCCAGATTCTTTGTACTCTCCAGAATCCCACAGTCCATCTAGCATATCAAAGGCAACCAGGTTTAAACTTAAGGAGCGAATAGCCGAGGCGGTGGTTTTGTGTAAGAGATTAGTAAGAGAGACGTATAAGCCGCTGAATTATGATTGGACCATCTAATAATGGTGCCGAGTGGGGGTGGGGGGCAGGGATATGGGGAAATTAACTAGGTTATCTTTTTTAATTTAAACCTATAAACGGAGGTATAACAGTAATCAGTGTTTAAATACGAGAAGGTTATTAAACGAACGTATAACAGTAATCAGAGTTTAAATACAAGAAGATTGTTTTTGAGGGTCTGACAAAATTAACGAATAAAATTGAAAGCTTGGATTCTAAGTAAATGGACTGCGTAAAACATAGAGAGAGACAAGAAAATGGCGTAAATACATTACATTTCTCAAACGTCCCTTTGGCAGGGATGAAGATTTGAAGAATTCTGAAATTTTTGACGACCAACAGGTTCATTTTATACTTGCTAAGAGAGAGAGAGGGGGAGGCCTGTAGGCTTATAGACAATGCATTATATATATATATAAATTTATATACTCATTCATGAGTATATAAATTTATCCATTGAGTATTTAGGTATATAAACAGGCCAAATTCATATATTTCTCTTTAATTTGATAAAGTGGTAGATATCTTGGATTGATTTTTAAACATTTTAAGGCTTTCATCAGACAATAAGTACATCATCTAAACAAACATAAGGAATTACATGAAGCTCTATTTCTTTTGCAAACATGAATATTTGTTGTATTTAACTCTCTGTTTTGTTAGTGAATCAGGATTTACGTAATGACTCATATATGGAGGCTGATGAAGAGAAACAATATTTTACATCACCGGATTTTTTCAACCAAACTGATGTGTAAGTATAATTTAATTTTACAGTACTCCATCATGGCCTTAGCCATGATAGCTAATACGAACTAAAGAATTAAAGCCTATTTATTGAACAAAGCTATAGAATAATTTAGAAACAACTATAATGCCAAAGATTAGGCAACACATATTAAAAATATGCAAAAAAACACATAAAGTACATCATATAAAACAGATTACGTATAGAACAAATGACCACATCAAAAACCTCATAAAACAGAACCAAAATTGCTAACTGTAAGCTAAAACTAAATATATTTTACTATAATACCAACATTTAAATAAACATTGGGTGTTTTGAAGGTTATGGAGTCAAAGCATGAGTGTATTTGAAATTTTGAGGAATGAGTTGAAAGCTAGGACACAAGAATATCTTTCAAAACAGCTAAAATCTGTCAATGACAACAGCATGGAAGTTGGGTAAAAATAACCCTAAACACATAAAGCCAGTGATCATAATTGAGAGACAGAAAGATGTGATGGGTGAAAAGTAGATGAAACTTATAGATAATTAAGAGAGGAGTGTGTTGGCATGTAGGAATGATATGCAAAGAGGAAAGAAAAATAAGTGGGGATTAAGGTCACAAAAGAGTCAAGGTTAAAGTTACAAACCTTACAAAATGTTTTCTGACCTCAGGAGTAATTTTATTCGACTTCCATGCAGTTGTCATTGACTAATATTTAATTTCAAAAAAACTTTACATACACAAGTATGTAAAGCTACAAATATGGTAATAGTGAAGGATGTGATTTAAATATTAAATTGCAAAGGTGAAAGTTGTAAACATTTCGACTTCATCTGTTATTTTGCTTAGACTTAGACATAGAAGCTCCTGCATTTGGAGATGGATGAGGCAGCCAAAGTGCTACAATGACCATAAAATGTACACAGTGCAGATCTTGGGTACACAAGAGATGTAGTGGGATAGCAGGCAAGTTAACAGGTAGGGGAAACTATATATGCAATAGATGTACAGAGAAATTTGACAGTAGTAGAAGTCGCAGTGATAGACACATTTTTCAAATGTGGGTAGGACCTATAGAGGTGGTTGATAGCTTCTGATACCTAGGTGATCAGATTAGTAAGGGAGGAGGGTGCTCCGAGGCCATAGTTTCCAGAAAAAGGACGGGTTGCAAGAAGTTTAAGGAGCTGCTTCCTCTGTTGACAAAGAAGGGTTTCTCCCTACGAACGGAAGGCTGTTTATATGATGCCTGTGTGAGATGTGCGATGGTGCATGGTAGTGAGACATGAGCAGCAACTGTGGAAGATATGCGATGGCTGGAAAGAAATGAAGCAAGCATGCTCCGTTGGATGTGCAATGTCAGTGTGCGTATATGACCAAGCATGGACGAGTTGAGAGAGAAACTGTATAAGGGGGATAGGCTGTAGTGTGCGGGAGAGAAGACTGCATTGGTATGGATATGTGATGCACGATGAGGATGATCGCTGGGTAAAGAAGTGCCAATAGGTCCCAGTGGAAGGAAGACCACAAAAAACATGGGCGGAGGTGGTGAGAGCAGACCTCAGATCGCTGAAGCTCACGGAGGAGACGACAAGTGACCGTGACGAATGGAGAGATGCCGTGCTTAATAAGACCTTCCCACCCTTGCAAGCAAGGAAAAGTGGATGTAAAATGATGATGATGATGATGGTTACATGGTTATGCATGTGACTTCATCAGAAACAATTTTAGGTGCAGTTATGCAACCGTGGGTATATGTCCCTAGTCGTGTATTACCATCCAGTTGTGTTTCCAGCAGACAAATGAATCTCTTTTCTTACTAAGTTCTAGTAGTAGATATATTCGCCTTCTCATTGGTTGAGTTTGCAGGCGCGGAGTAAAGTTCCTAAACTGAATTGTTGATAGATTTACAGTTACATCTCAACATGTGATCCATTATTTCATCTGCAAGTCAGGTTGGGCATCATATCTGGTCGTGGTCCACGTTATCATTACATCACCGTAACTGTTGGTTAGAGCAATATTGGGTTCATGCCGCAGAAAAATGTCTAAATTCCATATGGACGTCATTACTGAATTGTTTCACTGTGTGCAGTAAACCTTCCAGCTGCCCATCATTGTTTCCAAATAGCTTGATATCATCCATATAAAGAAGGTGACTGTAGTGTCTGTTGTCTATTTTATATCCATAGCCTGTCTTCCACAGTAGCTGACTTAATGGAGCAAGTGACATACAGAACAACAAAGGGGACAATGAGTTGCCTTGAAATATTCCATGATTAATCTTGATCTGTCTAGATTCCAGTGGTCCATTGTGTTGTTGAAGGAACATCGTAGTTTTCTAGTTTGTCATCATTGCCTTCAGGAAAGCTGTGATCTCGGGTGCCATGTGATACATTTCTAGTATCTTTATGATCCATGAATGAGGTACGCTGTCAAATACCTTCTTGTAGTGTATCCAGGCCATTGACAGGTTTTTCTTTTTCTGGTTGCAGTTTTCTGTTGTGAGTCTATTTATCAGTAGCTGATCTTTGTACCCATAACTCCCTCGTTTATAGCCTTTTTGTTCAGATAGCGGACAAAAATGTTGCATCTACTAAACGGAATGGCGGGCTGTCTATAGAGTGGAACAGTCAAAATTCTGAAAACAATGACAGTAGCAACAACAGCAAGAACAACAGCAACAGCAGCAGTGACCAAAATTTATCTCGTGAAAACAAAGCAGACTTTACAGATCAGCCAATGTTTATCACAGTGAATGCCACTGACATCACCACAACAACTGTAGGCACGGAAAACACGACAAACATCACCACCACCAACCCTTCCTCCACCACTGAAATAACAGAAACAAAAAACAAAACACGAACACAAATGACAGCGACAACAACATGAACAGTGACGGCAACAATGAAACGAGGCAAGAAAGCAACAACAAAAGTGGCACCAAGAATATCACCAACTGCAACAGCGACAACAGCAACAACACCAACAAGAACAACGACAACAACACCAATGACAATAATACATTTGCTGCTGCAGCAGCCAAAAAAGAGGCCATGCTTCAGCATGGGCCTCACTGACAAAGATAAAAAGTTGGCCCCTGCTTGGAAGCTCATCAAACAAGAGCAAGCCTGGGCCAACTTAACTGTCCCGGTAGAAGATATAGAAGTGGTAGAGAGAAGAACGGTGAATTTCAGATGCATTTCAGCGGAGACAAAGAAAGCAGCAATAATTGACCAAACAGACATTGAAGCTGTGCTGAGGTACATAGCGAGGGACAGACAATATGGCACCATTTCAGTGCTGTTTAAGTCAGAAGACCTTGCTATGAAACACACGATGACCCCTTGCAAAACAAGCAATGTCATTATGTACCCCTTGCTCATGGGAAAAAGAACAGCTCGTGTCCGCATTCCTGAGATTCCACCAGGACTAGACATGTGGTGGCTCCTGGGACATGTGAACATGGAGGAGACGGATACCATCCTGATCGAGGTTATGAGTTCTGCCAGGCAGGATTGGTCCAAGGTTAACCTGGAGATACTTCTCCAGATCGGACCTGAATATGTAAAAAAAAAACCAGACCACATCCATCTCCAGAATGGGACGGTATTACATATAATGACTGAGGGCAAAAGGCCGCATTGATTTGTCTGTAGCGAAACAATGCATTTGCGAGCCTTCTGCCCTCAACTGCCGATGAGGACCACCACCAACACCAGCAGTGGCAACACCAATGGAAACGCCACCATCCATATTGGCCACCCAAAGGGGAAACGTGGAAGGCTCTCCCATTCCACCCCCCACATATACAAATGGACAAATAGATAAAGACACACACAGACACAGACACACTTATAGCCACATACCCCTCGTCTTCCAGTATTGAAGATGGGGGAAAATTCCAAACCCCACCAAAAAATAAAAAAAAAGATTCCACACAGCATAAAAACACCTACAACAAAAAATGCAGATGCCACCCATGCAAACACTTCCCCAACAACACCACCACCATTACTGCAATCCCCCAAACACAAACAACAAACAGACACAAGAACAAAAGAATACACAGACAACTGAAATCGCAGGCACCACACCCACAACAAACACAGACGCACCCAAAACAACATCAACAAAACCATCACCACCACAATCACCAAACGCAAACAAAGAAACAACAACTACAAAGCACACAAAACATTGTGCTTGTTAGAAGGGCCAACGAGGAATTTGTGGCCCTCATAGCCCGAAGTGAAGAAATTCAGACAGAGGGTGGGGATTTCTGAATAGAGCACAATTCGCGTGTCAGAAGATTTGTTTCTGGTATGAATGTTGCTCGATTCCTACAAAGGAATTAGAGAGAGCTTTCTTTAGGATGTGGGAACTTCGAATGTGAATCCTACATCTAGAATTTTAAAGCGGTTCCCAGAGGAAACCCCACCAACCATGGAGGGTGAACCACCCGACCTCCACAAAACCCTGGGAGGTAAGTAAACCTTTTCCCCCTCTCTCTTCTAGCCTGCCAACATGGTGATCCTAAAGAGTAGGTAGGATACATAAATGTTCATGACCTGGGGTCATCCGGGAAAAGGGTTGCCTGCTCTATTGAGCAGGTCTCTAGATATGGATGCAATTGCTATCAGTGAGACGCATGCACTAGCCCCCACTTTTGATGACTATCAAATCTTCGCATCTGTTAGTTGGCTGGGAATGGGAAGTGAGGTGGCAGTTCTGTTTAGGAAAGGCCTGGATCTTGAGATAAGGTCGATCTTCCAGGACCCAGACAGTAAGTTAGTGGTCCAGGACGTGAACAATAGCAAAGGTGGTGCCTTTAGACTGGCGGCCGTCTACGCCCTGATCGGGGCTGGACGGCCAGACTTCTTTAGGCGCCTGGGATCCTTTCTGGGAACATCTCGCCCTTTACTGTTAGCGGGGGACTGGAACAGCATCTTAGATGCATGCTGCGATTGTGTGGGAGTAGCTGATAAGAGCGGGGTATGCAAAGCCTCAAGTACCTGATCAGCCAGTTCCAACTGTCTGACAGGTACCAACAAGATTTCCCTAATGCGCCAGTGTGGACTTGGAACAACTGCATAGGGTCATCTAAATCATATATAGATAGGTTTTTTTTTTTAGCACAATAGATGAGAATACAAACAGCTGCCTATTCTAATCACAAGTTTGTGATCTGTATGCTCAACCTGGATAAGATGTGCATGTTAGGCTTAGAGGGATTGGGTCAATAATTTAGTTAAGCAAACATTGACAAGGAGGTTGTTAACAGCAGGTGGTAGGGGGCTCTCAAAAGAGAGATTAGAGTAATGTCAATAGGGTTTAACAAAGAAGTAGCATTAGAGAAAGATAGAAAGGTGCTGGTAGCTAAATTAGATGAGGCTATTTGTAGTAGTAGCATTGCAACTGACATGCTAGCAGCAAGAATGGCATTAGACCATTTCTTCAATGCGAAAGACAATGTTTGCATTGTCAGAAGTAAGGCACGTTTGATGGGCCCGCGAGCTGATTGATTCCAGGCAGATATGTGAGGCCTTTCGCGAGCAACATGCTTAGCTGTTTGGAGACCGTGGCGGATTTCGGTCACTATCTTGACAGCTTACTGCGTCTCTGACCAGCCTATCGTAGTGAGCACTGCAAATGGCCGACAACTTCAGCCAAAATTCAGGATGCCCTAGTCTGCACGAGGTGCAAGTAACCTTGTTTGGATGGTCTGCCCTACGAGCATTACTTAGACATTCCAGGCTTGTTCTCCTATCTCCTTAAAGTGCTCTAGTGCAACTGACAGCACAACGGGAATATTCCCAGTTCTGTGAGCCAGGGCGTAGTGACACTGATGAGGAAATACGAAAACTAGAGGGATACTTTAGATAATTTCAGGCCCATAACTCTGCTCAACACAGAGTTTAAGAATTTGGCTATGGTATTTCTGAAGAGGTTGGCACTTGTCAAGGATTTGGTATGGAAAGCGTAAACTTGCGCAATCCCGACTCGGTCCATACATGACAACCTCCACCTTATGCGATACATCACATGGAGGGTGCGGTTTAAATCTGGCTTCAGTGAGTCAGTGATCAATGTAGATCAATCAAAAGCTTTTGATAGTGTCGGCCATCAATACCTATAGGCTCTCCTAAGGCAGCTGGCTTTGGTCCTGCCTTTAGAGACTAGATCCCTGCAATGCACAGTGGCACTTGCTCAATGGCCAAAGTTAATGGCCACCTTTCAGAATCATTTCAGATCTCTCAATTGGTCCTTTAAGGGAGCTCTCTCTCCTCCCTTCTGTACATATTGACTCTCGAGCCTTTACTTCATTGGAGCTGTTATGGGGCATTCCACTCGAACTGGGATGCAGAAAGACTGACTGTGTTGGCTTATGCGGATGACATCAATGTGATGGTGTCGAACACTTGGAAATCAAGGTGGTTGGCACCTTCTTGGGGGATTATGAAAGATTGATGGGAGCAAAATTTGACCCGAATTAGTTGGTGGGCTTGCAGCTCGGCACCTGGAGAGGCAAGTCCATGTCATACAACAGTGTCGTCGGGCGCTGGACAGATAGACCGGTAAAGTTGCTCGGGGTTTGGTTCAGACCAGACCTCCAGGTGGATAAGAATTGGAATGACATCATCCCGATCAGGGTAGCCACTCTCATCCAGAAATGGGCTGAGAGGAAGCTGTCCCTGAAAGGTCTGATGCAGGTGCATATGTGTACATTGCATCCAACATCTACTACCGCCTGACCGTCATGCCTTGCCTCCACTTACACTTTGCCAAATTGGAGCGTCTCCTCTTCAACTCCTTGTGGAGGGACAGGTTCCGTTTATGAGGCTGTCCATCTACTGCCATCAACCTCTATGTAGCGGGCTGGGCATGCTGTGGCTAATGATGTGCGAACATGCACTGGGGCTGTGGCATCTCCAGATATTCTGCCTAAAATGAACAGTTGTGGTCCCCGTTTGTCAGTCGGGCCTTTCTGCAGCTCATCTCTTTGACTGAGCAGCAGTCCTGGGTCAAAAATAGACTGAGACTGGGTGCCTGGTATCTTGAATCTTGCCAGACATTCCTTGCCCTCTACCAGGCGGACAATGCGGTCAGTAGAACTTCTACTCTCGAGTTCTATAGAGGATTAGTGGAGGGTGAGTGCGACAGCTTACTCGGTGAGGCTCTAGGCATTGACCAAGTTGAACAGATCAGTCCTTTCCAGAGGACTTTCGAGCCGGGGTCAATAGATTACTTCCAGAAATCCTTTGTTTGGCAGTGCTACTGAGGTGCACCGCTGGTTTGAGATAAAATCTACAAGCACAGAAGTGCTGTCAGATGGACCAGCCAGAGATATGCGCAGAGCAACAAAACCGTTCTGCATTCACTTGTCCAATGTCTGTGCTTTACTGACTTGTGGAGATATGTCGAACAGCTGTTGTTGCATGTAGAACAGATCCAACTATTGTCTGAGTCCATAGTGAAGATCAACCCACCACCTTCTTTTGGCTGGGAAGGGCAGGCAATTTTCCTGTCTTGTGGCTGTAGCGAAAGAGTTTGTATGGTGGACCAGGTTGAAAGGACTGAAACCAGACACTTTTCTCTTCAGCCAATCCCTCATCAACTTTTTCAAGTTTCACTTGGAAAGGAAGGTGAGGGTGGAGAGAAAAGTGTTGCCCCTTCCCATCCCAGTACATTTGCTAAAAGGTAGGTGAATGTGGTAAGAATGACCCGTGTGAATGGGCCTACTCTGAGCATGTGCCTGTAGGCTTGTTAATTTGAGGAGGAGAGGGATGCCCTCGAAGCATTGGGTGGTTCAGGATTGTTGGGGTACCTGAGTCAACCATGGGTGGTTATCCCCCCTACTGGCGAATTTTCATTATTGTATTTGTATTGTTATTTTGTTGTTATTTATATATTTTACATGCTTTATATGGAAACCCCCACTGTATCTCTCTTCTATTGACCCCTATATGTAGGTCCTTGTGGCCAATGAATAAATTCTTATTATTTTCATTATTATTATTGTTATTCTTGGAATCTCAGTCATTGATGTTATTTAACTGGAAAGTTTGTTCAAATGAACCTCAAGCCGCTACCTCCAGCCTCAGATATCAGGACGTATCAGAGGGTTCTTGCTCTTCCAAGCAAGCATACCTTTTGAAGTGTTCCATAAAAGGGGGCTGGACTAATGTTCTTTAACCATCCTTGAAAACTCATTGAGATACTACCTAGTGCTCCTATGATAATCGGGATGACTTTGCTCTCATGACAATCCCAAATCCTTATTAATGCACTCTTGTGTTAAAGTGGGCAAGCTACATCTACGATCAGGCATGATCTTTTTTCCTTGTCAAATACCACCAGGTCAGGCCTATTGTGTTCTAATTTCTTGTCTGTCTGTATGCTGAAATCACATAGCACCTTCACTTGATCGTTTTCTATCACCGACTCTGGCTTATGCTCATACCACTTCTTAGTTTGCATAAATGCCAGTGAATCACCTTTCCTATTATATCATGCCTCCTGCCTTTATAGTGAGTCTGGTATACGTCTTTACATCCGGATACAAAGTGATCCACCGTCTCCTCTCTCTCTCCACAGATCCTACACAGTGAGCCTCCGCCTTGTAAATATGGTGTTTCACCCACTTCGGTCTGAGGGCTTGCTCTTGTGCAGCCATTGACATTCCTTCTGTAGCTTTTTTATGATCTCCTCTTTTTAACCAGTTCCATGTCTGTGGATCTCTGAATTCCGTTTTCTTAAAAAAGTTGCTCTGTAGGGATTTTTCGTTAAGATTGCTCTTCCTTGTTGTTGTTACTTCCTCCTTGGACTTCCCCTGGTCTATTGTCTTCTCCTTCAGTACAACTTTGAACATTGATTCCCTACTCCCAGACACATATTTGTGCAGACTGCTTTTCTCTATCTGAACACAGTCCTCTATGCTGATAAAACCTCTTCCACCTTCAGATCTCCTTCAGTAGAGTCTATCGACATCACTCTTGTGGAACATGCTGTAGGTAGTCATTAGCTTCCTAGTCTTTCTATCCATTTCTTTTTGTTCAGTAACATTCCATTTCAGAATTCCCATACTGTACCTAATAATTGTTTCTGCTTTTTGCAGAAGCCAGTAATTATCCCAGTGTAATAATGATACTTTATTTTATCGAACCCGTAAGGATGAAAGGCAAAGTTAACCTCAGCAGGATTTGAACCAAAACTGTAAAGGGACGTAACTCTATGCTACAAAGCACGGTGTCCAACCCACTAGTCTTTCTATCTATTTCTTTTTGTTCAGTAACATCCCATTTCAGAATTCCCTCACTGCACCTATAATAGACACAGCTCGGGAATTTACTGCACTTATGACATTCCTATTATTTAGATGTGATTTTAGTATGTTCCTTACTCTCCTTATGTATTCAAATCTTATCAATTCCTTCATTTTATTGTTCTTGATGTCACCTGCCTCCAGAACACCTAAATATTTGTATCTCTCTTCAGTGTTGATTTCCTTTATCATCTCACCTGTTGGTACCTGGATTCCATTGTTTCTGTTCAATTTAATCCTCTTCATCACTAGGACGCTACACTTATTAACACCAAATTCCATACGTATATCATTGTTGAAAATACAGACAATGCTAACAAGTACATCCAACTTCTCGCTTTTCCCAAAGAGTTTTAGATCATCCATGAAGAAGAGGTGGTTGATGGTAAGCTCTCCTCTTCCCAGCTTGTATCATGCTTTCACTTTTCACAATACGAGGGACAAGGGTATGAGTGTAAGGATAAACAACAAAGAGGACAAACTATCTTCTTGGAAGATACCTCTCTTGATCTTCACTCCTTCCAAGGATCCTCCACCTGATGTTAGCTCTGTTTCCCAGGACTTCATACTTTTACTTAATAGCTGTCTGATGTTGTCTGCCACCTTGAAAATCTCTAGGCTTTTGGTTATCCAAGAATGAGGAACCATGTTGAATGCCTTCTTGTAATCTATCCATCCCATAGCAAGACCAGTATGCCTCCTCTTGCAATTCCTCATTACCATCTTATCAATAAATAACTGGTCTTTTGTGCCACGGGACTTCTTTTGGCATCCTTTCTGTTCGTCTGGCAATAAGTTGTTTATGTGGAGGTGATAGTAGATTACCTCTGATACAAAGCTTGTTAGCAGTTTCAACCTTATGGACAGACATGTGATAGGCCTACAGTTGGTAACCTCATTAGCCTTGATTCGGTCTTTCATTACCAGAATTCTGGTACTTTTTGTCAACCATACTGGTACTTCACCCGACACCAAACAGTCATTGAACATGGCTGTCAGTTTTGGGTGGAGGGATGTTATATTTTTTATCCAATATCCTTGCACACCATCTGGGTCTGATGATTTCCAGTTGCTTAGTTCATTATTATTATTGGCTATTGGTGTGATCGGACGTCGTTTTGCTCATTTCCGTAAGTCTCTTTATTTACCTGTCATAAATCATTTATTGTAAATTTTTGTTGTCGTGTAAGGGACATAAACCCTTGGACTTTGCCCTGTGAAGGGGAAAGTATGATATTTGGGCCTTTTGGCCCAAATATTTGAACTTTATTTAAAATATAATTTTTTTTTCTAAAAAAAAAAAAAAAAACTTGGTGGAGCCATGACCCCACCAACTTCGCCTGACAGCGGTTTAAGTGTTGAGGCGAATAATATTGCCCCTCGAAAACGAATATGAAAACCAACACCACATTAGACAGTATTGCAGCAACAACAACAACGACACCAACAATAATGAGAACAGTAACAATGACAACACCAACAACAACAGTGAAAATGACAACATCAATAACAGCAGCACCAACAATAACAATATTGAAAATACAAATATGAACAAAAATGACAATACCAATAACAGCAGCAACAGCAACAACACCAACAAGAACGACAACAACAACGACTACACCAACAACAACAACAAGAACACTTTGCTGCGGCAGCAGCCAAGAAAGGGCCATGCTTCAACATGGACTTGACAGATAAGGAGACTAAGTTTGGCCAGGCATGGAAGTTCATCAAACAGGGTCAAACCTGGACCATCTTAACTGTCTCGGCAGAGGCTATGGAGGTGGTGGAGAGGAGAACTCTGGTCTTCAGATGCATCTCAGCTGAGACGAAAAGAGCCACAAACTCTCCCCAAGCAGACAGCAAGGCTGCGCTGAGGTGCATCAGAAGAGATACGGAGTACATAGCAAGGAGTCAACAATACGGCACCATCTCAATGCTGTTTAAGTCAGAGGCCTTCGCTTTGAAGCACTCGATGACCCCTTGCAAAGCCAGCAAGGTTACTATGTACCCCTCCCACATGTGGTGGTTCTTGGGATTCGTGATTGTGAAGGGGACAGATGCCGTCCCAACAGAGGTAACCAGAACAGGAAGAGAGGACTGGTCCAGGGTTGATCTGGAGATACTTCTCTAGATCAAACCTGAAGAAATAAAGAAAACCCTGGAGCAGATCCGCCTCCAAAACGGGATGGTTCTACAAGTAATGGCTGAAGGCAAAAGGCCGCACCGTTTCGGTTGTGGTGAAACAACACACTTGTGAACCTTCTGCCCTCAACTATTGAAAAAAGCAAGGGGTCAAAAGTCTCCGCTGCTGCCGACGCCGAGGCCTCAACAACTGAAACATCACAAAACAACAACACCAACAAAAAATTCTGCAGCAGCAACACCGGCAGAACCAACAACAACTGCAAAGACCACCAAGACCACCCAGGGGCCACTCCAAAGAAGCTCTCCTGCCCCCCCCCCCACTCTCGAACACACACACACACATTGAAACGGACAATATGCCCCCACACCCTCCCACTGCAAAGTAGTTGTGGAGGTGCCATGGCAAAAAAGCACCCAGCCAACACTGTAAAGTGGACATGTAGGCACCACGGAAAAAAAGCACCCAGCACTCACTGTAAATGAGGTTGGTGTTAGGAAGGGCATCCAGCTGTAGAAATCAAGCCAGAAACAGTTCCCGTATGAGCAAGACAAGGTCAGCCGACTGGACACTGCCCACAACAGGACAACTCGTCTAACCCATGCTAGCATGGAAGAACGGACGTAAAACGGTGATGATGATGATGACACCCATTTTCGATGACTATCAGATCTTCGCATCTGTTAGTTGGCTGGAAATGGGAGATGGGGTGGCAGTGCTGTTTAGGAAAGGCCTGGATCTCAAGGTAAGGTCAATCTCCGGGACCCGGACGGTAAGTTGGTGGTCCTGGATGTGAACAATAGCGAAGGTGGTGCCTTTAGACTGGTGACCATCTACGCCCCTACCGGGGCAGGACGGCCGGACTTCTTTAGACACCTGGAAGCCTCTCTGGGTATATCTCGCCCTTTACTGTTAGTGGGGGACTGGAACGGCATCTTAGACGCATGCTGGGACTGTGTGGGAGTATCTGATAGGAGTGGAAGGAGGGGGATACAAAAGCCTCTAGTACCTGATCAGCCAGTTCCAACTGTCTGACAGGTATCGACTAGATTTCCCTAATGCGCCAGTGTGGACCTGGACAAACCATTTAGGGACATCTAGATTGTACTTAGATAGGTTTCTAATTAGACTAGTGGATAAGGATAGTATAGGGTGTCCACAATTACATATGGTTGCCTATTCAGACCACAAGTTCGTGATCTGTATGGTCGATCTAGATAAGACGTGTAGGTTAGGACCTGGTTACTGAAAGCTGAACATGTCGTTTCCGGTACGTAAGGCTCAGAGGAACCGGGTCAACAATTTAGTTAAGCAAAAGTTGAGAGAGGGAGTCATCAACAACAGATGGTGGGAGGGGGGGGGGGCTCTCAAAAGAGAGATTAGAGTAATGTCGATAGGGTTTAGCAAAGAAGTAGTGTTTGAGAAAAACAGAAAGGAGAGAGAGCTGGTAGATAAGTTAGATGAGGCTATTTGTAGTGGCATTGCAACTGTTGTGCTAGCGGTGAGAATGGCATTAGACAATTTCTTCAATGCAAAACATGAAGGTTGCATTGTCAGAGGTAAGGCGCGTGCGCTGAGAAATGAGGGAACCAAAGCTGTTCGATGGGGCCTTGTGGCAGAAGCACAGCGTGGTAATAAAACCACAATTCGGTCTTTGACGGACCGAGATGTACACAAGCTAAGCGATTCCAGCATTTTGCTCGGTTGTTCAGGGTAAATGGCTAGTCAGAGACGGTGGTGGACTTCAGTCCCTACCAACATGGCTGACACTGAGCGCTGCAAAAAACCAATAACTGCAGTCGAAATTCAGGATGCCCTTGTCGGCTGCACGAGGCGCAAGTCACTCGGTTTGGATGGTGTGCTCTACGAGCATTATATAAATATGCCAGACTTGTTCTCCGACCTCCTCGAAGCGCTCTACTGCAACTGGCAGCAAAAGGCGAGTATTCCCAGTTCTGTGAGCTGGGGCGTAGTGATGCTGATAGGAAAGATGAGAACAAGGGGGAACATTAGATAATTTTAGGCCCATAACTCTGCTCAACATAGAGTTTAAGATTTTGGCCAAGGTGATAGTGAAGAGGTTGGCGCTTGTTGTCGAGCATTTGGTTGGGGAGGCGCAATCCCGACCAGGTCCATACACAAAAACCTCTACCTCATATGATACATCTTAGAGAGGTTAGGGTGTAAACATGGTATCGGTGGGGCTCTGATCAATTTAGATCAATCGAAAGCATTCAATAGGGTCGACCATTAATACCTGGAAGCTGTCCTCAAGGCAGTTGGCTTCGGCCCTGTCTTCCGAAGCTGGATTGCTGCAATGCACAGTGGCATCTGCATGCCATGGTTAATGATGTGCAGAGATGCGCTGAGGCTGCAGTATCTCCAGATATTCTGCCTAAATGGTGAACAGGTGTGGTCACCATTTGTCAGATGGGCCTTTCAGCAGCTCGTCTCTTTGACTGAGCTGCAGTCCTGGGTCAAGAAGAGACCAAGACTGGGTGACTGGCATCTGGAATGTTGCCAGGCACTCACTTCCCTTGACCAGGTGGGCAATGCGGTCAATGGAACTTCCACTCTCGAGTTCTATAGAGGATTAGTGGTGGGCAAGTGCGACGACGCACTTGGAGAGGCTCTGGGCGTCGAAGAAGTTGAACTAACCAGTCTGTTCCAGAGGACTTTCAAACTGGGGATGATGGATAACTTCCAGAAATCCCTCGCTTGGCAGTGCTTCCGGTGGAGCACTGCCAGTTCGAGATAAACTCTATAGGCACAGAAGTGCTGTCAGACGGACCTGCCCGAGATGCGTGCAGAGCGATGAAACCATTCTGCATGCACCCTTCCAGTGTCCGTGCATTACTGACTTGTGGAGTTATGTTGAACAGCTGTTGTCACGTGTAGAACGGATCCGTCTATCGGCCAAGTCCATAATGAAGATCGACTCGCTGCCTTCTTTTGACCAGGAAGGGCAGGCAATTTTCCTCTGTCTGGTGGTAGTAGTGAAAGAGGTTGTATGGTGGGCGAGGTTGAAAGGACGGAAGACAGACACTTTTCTCTTCAACCAATCCATCATCAACTTTTCAAATTTCACTTGGAAAGGAAGGTGAGGGTGGAGAGAGAAGTGCTACCCCCCAGTACATTTGCTGAAAGGTGGGTGAATGTGCGAGAATGGCCCTTGTGAGTGGGCCTACTCTGATCATGCGCCTGTAGGTGGGTGAATTTGAGAAGGAGAGGGGTGCCTTCCCGGGCGCTCTAGAAGTTTCAGGTGGTTCAGGATTGGTGAGCTACCTGTGTCAACTCTTGGGGAATTTTCCATTGTTGTATTTTTGTTGTTAATGTTATTTATATTTTTACACGTTATATATGTAAACCCCCGCTGTCCCTATTATTATTGTTGTTGGTGTTGTTATCATTATTATTATTATTATTGGCGGTGGATTGGCAGTATCGGTAGAGGGTCGGATGCCATGCTTTGACGCATAGAGTTACGGCACTTTACAGTCTGAGTTCAAATCCCACTGAGGTTAACTTTGCCTTTCATCCTTACAGGGTCGATAAAATAAAATACCAGCTCGTTACGCTTCTTAGATATTTATTTCCTAATTACTAATCCTAATTCATAATGATGAGGGATTGGCTGAGTTGGCAGTGTGCCATATAAAATCACATTACGGTAATTGTTACATTTTGAGTTCAAATCCTACCGGAATAACTTACCCTTTCATCCTTCCTGTGTTGGTAAAATAGAGTACCGGTCAAGTATTAGGTTTGGTTTTATTAACTTTGCCCTTCCTCCAAATGTGCTTGCATTGTGCCTATATTGAAAATCAATTGCTATTGATCGTCATGTTTTGCTTTCTTCCTTTTTCATTTCTTTTAGTGCAATGAGTATTCAATGGGTAATTCTGGCAAAAGAAGTGGATGATGTTGTTGTTCTTGAGCTTGCCTATTCCGGAATACCTCAGTCTTACAACTGTAGAGAAGCTTCCATTCAGATCTATGACAATGCATCAGGTAAATATACAACTAATAGTTGATTAAAATAATGATTCTAATTTAAGAATATTTTGATGAAATTTTTGGGAAATGTTTCGTTAAATTCTTCTCAAAGGTTTTATCAAGTATTTCAAGAAAATTTTCAGTTATATATTAACAAAAGTAGACTGAAAGTTATACACAAAATGTTTTCAAAAATTAAAGTGACTCCTCAAAAATATCCCTGAAATACTTTTTAAAACATTTTCAAAACATTTCTCTCAAGTTTTCCCCAAAATTTCATCAAAATTTTTCTGAAAAGTTTTCTCCGAAATTTTCCTCGAAATTTTCTTTAAGGTTTTATCAACAGCGTTCCAAGAATTTTCCTCGAAAATTTGTTTAGAGTTTTACCTAAATGTTTTTGAAAAGATTTCATTAAATTTTCTTGAAAAATTTTCTTGAATATATAAAAAAAATTTTTAAACATTTCGCTCAAAATTTTTTGCAAAAATTTCATCTATATTTACGAACATTTTTTCATTCTGATGATTGAAAGCAAAAATTTGTTTGCTTTTAAGAAACCACTGGTAAATGAAATAATTGCCTTATGTTGTTTATTACATAACTATATATATATATATATTTATGTCTTACTTATAGACAGGATAAAAATGCTCAATACCAAAATACATTTTAAATATTCATTAATTGTTTCTACTTTAGGCTCAAGGCCAGCAATTACACAGTAAATTACTGGTACTTTATTTTATCGACCCCGTAAGGATGAAAGGCAAAGTTAACCTTGGCAGGATTTGAACTCAGACTGTAAAGGGACGTAACTATGCTAGAAAGCATGGCGTCCAACCCTCTACCGATACTGCCAATTCACCGCCCTCTATTTTAAATATTCATTAATGATGTGTAGCTGCAGGCTTACACATCATAATTGATTTGATTATAATGATTATTTGATTATAGTGCTTATCATGTATATAAACGTGATTTTGTGACGTTTCATTTATTACTCTTGTCTTCTTGTTTTGGCAGATATTCAAACAGAGAATTTGATTGGACGATTTTGTGGACCAGAAACTGTTAGTATAATTTCTTCATCCAATAGAATGTGTATTTGGTACTCAACGAATTGGTCAGCTCATAGCCGAGGATTTATGGCTGCATATTATTCAAAAGTTAAAGGTAAATATGATATCAATAATTATAAAATAAAATACAAAATACCTTCAAAATACCTATATATACATATATCATCATCATCATCACCCTTTTACATCCATTCTTCCACACTAGCAAGGCTTAGACGGGTTGTCCTGTTGTGGGCAGTGTCCGGTTGGCTGACCATGCCTTGCTCATACAGGAACTGATTTTGGCTTGATTTCTACAGCTGGATGCCCTTCCTAACACCAACCTCATTTACAGTGAGTGCTGGGTGCTTTTTTTCCGTGGCGCCTAAACGTCCACTTTACAGTGTGGGATGGGTGCTTTTTTGCCGTGGCACCTCCACGACCACCTTGCAGTGGGAGGGTGTGGGGTCACATTGTCTATATGCTTCAGCTTTGGCTTGTACCCATGGGGGTTCGGTGCTTTTGCATTACTGCGTGACACCAGAGGTCACGGTCATGTGTCATCGCCTTTGAGAGGTGTAATTGGGTACGGTCGGCTTTTAATACCTCATCCCAGGTCTTCTTGGGTCTCCCCAGTCCGTGATTTCCATTGACTTCTAGTGCCCTGCACCTTTTTATGCAGCTGTCATCCTTCATACGCATCACATGTTCATACCAACGCAACCGCCTCTCCTGCACACAGCATTTCATTCCTCTTATGCTCAGTCTCTCTCTCTCAATTCATTTATGCTTTGCCATTCGCGTATATTACTATTACACATCCATCGGAGCATGCAGGATTTGTTTCTTTCTAATCTATGCAAGTCTTCGACCGACAGCACACAGGTCTCACTACTATGTAACATTGCTGTTCGTATACACACATCATACTGTCTGCCTTTCATCTTGAGGGAAAAGCCTTTTGCAGCTAGCAGTGGCAGTAGCTCCCTGAACTTCTTCCATCCCGTTCTTCCCCTAGTTATTGTACTTTCTGAACACCCACCTCCGCTGCTAATTCGGTCACCTAGGTAGCAGAAGCTGTCTACTGTTTCTACAGAGCCCTCCCAGAGTTTGGTGGTACTTGTTTCCTGTGGCTGTTTGCTGCTTTCTATCTCAGCACAGCTGCTACATGTGAAGCCTACATATATGATGCGTGTATACGAACAGCAATGTTACATGGTAGTGAGATCTGGTGCTGTGTGTAGAAGACTTGCATACATTAGAAAATTAACGAAGCTTACATGCTCCGATGGATATGAAATAGTAATATACGTCAACGGCAGAACTGAGAGAGAGACTGAACATAAGAAGGATGAAATGCTGTGTGCAGGAGAGAAGGATGTGTTAGTATGGACATGTGATGCATATGAAGGATGACAGCTGCATAAAAAGGTGCAGAGCACTAAATGTTGAAGGAAGCCCGTGGAGTGGGGAGACCCAAGAAGACCTGGGACGAGGTGATAAAAGCGGACCTTGCCCAATTGCACCTCTCAACGGCGATGACACAGGACCGTGATCTCTGACGTCACGCAGTAATACAGAAGACCTGGCTTCCCACAGGAACAAGCCGAAGCCGAAGCATATAGGCACTATGCCCCCATCCCCTCCAACTGCAAAGTGGTCGTGGAGGTGCCACGACAAAAAAGCACCCAGACCACACTGTAAAGTGGACGTGTAGGCGCCACAGAATAAAAGCACCCAGCACACACTGTAAATGAGGTAGGTGTTAGGAAGGGCATCCAGCTGTAGAAATCAAGCCAGAATCATCAGTTACCGTATGAGCAAGAGAAGGTAGGTCATCCGACCTAACATTGCCCACAAAAGGACAACTTGTCTAACCCATGCTAGCCTGGAAGAATCGACGTAAAACGGGGATGATGATATATATACTAGCAGAGGAACCCAACAATGCCCAGGTATTTTATGAAAGCAACAATATAGCTTGGTGCATATTACAAAATATTTGACCAATAAAATAAATTTGTTGTATTTTAATTAAAGTAGGAATTATAGCAGAATATTTATTGTTACTTGTTCAAAGCAAATCATCTAGATAAAAATATTATTAGTTTTGTCCAGTGGAGATTTTTTAATACAGCACCCTATTATAACCAGCATATATACTGCTTCACACCTGGATAAATCATTAGGTATGTTGTCAGTGAAAAGGTCACGACCAAAATTACATTTGGATTTTTTTATGTATCTTTTTTTCTTTTTGCACAGTCAGAACCTCTGAAATTCAAACATCATGTGAAGGTTATTTTGAAAACCATAAATAAAATAAAATATATAATAAATCTAGCATTGGTTTATAAATGATTGAAGCATTTACTTACTCATTTCTGCAATTCAGGAAAGTGTATTTAGATTTTAACGCTGTAGCTTTCACCAAACTTTTGCCTCTAAGGCAGTAGGATCCTACAGAGGGAGTGTCTAATGAATATGTATAAGTAAATTTGAGGAGTTTGGTCTGCTAGTTTGCTAGTTTTAGGTGGACATACAGAATCTTAAACTTGCATATATATAAATATATATATATATATATATATATATATATATATATATATATATATATATATATATATATACAATATATTAATAAATATTAATAAATGGAAACTCATCATCATCATCATCGTTTAACGTCCATCTTCCACGCTTGCTTGGGTTTGGACGGGAGTTTCCCACTTGAAGCAAGATTGGTTGTCCTGCTCGTATAGGACTGTCTGGCGGGTTTTCTACGGCTGGATGCCCTTCCTAACACCAACCACGTTTACAGTGTGGACTGGGAGGTTTTTACCGTGTTACCTACACAGCAACATTACAGCGTGGACTGTGTGTTTTTTTGTCGTGACACCTACTATATTTATAAAACCATAATTATTTTATTATATATATTTCAAGGGCGACCAAGGGAAATTATGGTGCGCTTTCATCAGATAAAATACAGATTTGTTTTATAAAGACAACCTCACCGGTTGAAATTCGCCGCTGGATAGTGAGGTTGTCTTTTTTCCGGGTATGTCAATATTTATTTATAAAACAAATCTGTATTTTATCTGATGAAAGCGCACCATAATTTACCTTGGTCGCCCTTGAAATATATATAATAAAATAATTATGGTTTTATAAATATAGTTTCCATTTATTAATATATTGTATATTTACTCCACTAACTTGTTGAGTGCTTTATATCAGTTATAAAAATGTTTAAGCTTGTTTAATCCCAACAAATTAAATATAACCTCTGCATATATATATATAAATATAAATATAGATATATAGATAGATAGATATATAATAAATGACTGAAAAGTTTCAAGCATCTAATGCAATCCGGTAAAAATATATAAAGGACAAAGGATGACAATTAAAACAAAACAAATTAATGTTTTACCCAGTATATTTCAACATGGTAATCTAGTCATTGTTATACTCTAACTAAAAAAGGAAAAAAAGTGGTCAGGTGAGGGATGTATTGTTTTTGTTATATGTCTGCTTGATCATGCTGAGTTTTTCTTAATCATCAATGGTTTACATGTAAACAATTTAACTATTTTACATTCATTCATTTACTAACTTTATATTACACATATTTTTCAGATCCTAAAGCTCCACAGCAATCTCCAGACCGAACTCTAACTATTTGCATCCTTCTCCTCATGGCTGTGATTGTGTTTGTCATTTGTGTATTGAATGGGTATTGGCAATGTTGTCACTACAACAAGATAAATAGATTATATACTTGGAAGACCACTCAACAAATGTACCACAAATTTGACAATGATAATATTAACGAGTGATATTCACAACAAAACTTTCATTAAATGAAACTATAACAAAAGTAAAGGAGAAAGCACACAGACCAACATAAGTGGTTACAATAACTAACAATAATTTTCTCTCTACTGTACAAAAAAATAAACGATTTTATATACAAATATCTGGGACCAATTACGTAGAATTTTATGACGAAAATATTTTTGATATTTTTTGGAAGAGATACATGACATTTTTTTAAGGAGAAAACCATAAATCAAATACACTGCCTAGGTATGTTATTGATATTTATATAACCCTGGAGGCAATTTTTACTCCAATGATATTTGAACTCTGATTGAAGGGGAAGTAAAATCATTAATACTAGAGAGAATCTAATTGGGAATTTCAAAATTTTCACCAACTCAGAGCGCTTGGTCCCCACTTTATGTTTAGACTGAAATATTTACAAGCAATGGAGAAAAGTCAGTCCTGGTTTTGATTTCTGTACTTCACTTAAATTGGTATACTATCCAGTCATATACAGGTGTTTCTCTCTTCACAAATACACACACACACACACACACATATATATATGTATATATGCATGTTTAGTGTATCTATCTATCTATCTATCTAACTATCTATCTATCTGTGTGTATGTGTGTGTGTGTGGATCTCTGGTTCAATCCAGGGTAACCACAGTTAGTAAGCTACTCAATACATTAGTAGAGTGTAAACACCAAGTTTAGTATAGACATGGCTTCTACAGGTCTAGAATTGTTTCATTCAAAAGAAATCATCAGGAAAGCCAGTTGTCCATATAAAACTGTTGTATTTATATGCTTTCTGGGGGTTGGGGATGGTGGTGATTTTGGGGATGGTGGAGGTGTCAAGGGATTTTAAAGGGATTCTTTAATAAAACTATTTTTTGATATATACACAATAATATAAGGACGCAGATAAAAGTCAAGGTTCACACACGCGCACACCCACAGGAACGCCCACTCTCGTGAAGGGTTGATTTATTCTAAGCATATATCTATACAAATAAGATTTATGGGTGACTGATAATTGTTAGGCTCTGGGCAAAGAATTTTTGCTATCAATGGGTTATTGACACCTATCAAATCAATTAGTGGTGAAGGTGGTGGCATTTGCAACAATAGCTGCAACACACACACATACACACACATATATAAACAAGAAGTGTAAGTAAACAGGTTAAAATTAACTTTGTTTATTCATATTCGCTGTTATATATATTACAGCGATAACCATTATGCAACAGCTATGACCTCATCAGACAGCTAGAATTAGAATAGAAACAAACAAACAGAAAAACATAACGATGGAATAAAGTTTACTTCTGTTAATTTGATTCTTTGGTATGCTCCATGCTGTAATTTGGTGTTGTTTTCTCAAGGCACCAGTAGCATACTGAAGTGTTGGTGATCAACCAACACATACTTGAATATATACATATGTATTTGAATTTCGTATTTTTAAAGAAATATGGTATGTTTATAAATAAACATTTAGAAAGCCATAGCTATGAAAAACACTGGCAGCTAACACCACCAAGCGGTGCTTGGCAGAAGCAAGAGCGACAATCGTCGAATCATTTCAAACTCAACTGGTTCCCTTCACACTTGCCCACCACTAAACTTCTATAGAACACGAGAGTGGAATTTTCACTGACCGCATTGCCTGCTGGGTGACAGTGGCTACCCTGTTCGTAACTTTGTCCCAATACTCCACCTGGAGATCTGGTTCAAACCAAACACTGAGCAACTTTACCGGTCCATCCGTCCAGTGCTTGACGACGCTGTTGGACGGCATGGACTTGCCTCTCCAGGTGCCGAACTGCAAGCCCACCGGATTTTCAAGGTTAAATTTTGCTCCCGTCAACCTTTCATATTCCTCCAAGAAGGTGCCGACCACCTCAATATCTGAGGTGTTCGACACCATCATATGACGACACACCCATTCTGAGCTCCAGCGTAGAGAGTCAATATGTACAGAAGAGGGAGGAGAGAGGGCACCCTTGATGGACCAATTGGGAGATCTCAACGGTTCTGAAAGGTGGGCATTAACTATGACTACCAAGCAGATGCCGCTGTGCATTTCAGCAATCCAGTGTTTGAAGATGGGACCGAAGCCAACTGCTTTGATGACAGCCTCCAGGTATTGATAGTCAACCCTATTGAAAGCTTTCGATTGATCTAAATTGATCATGGCCCTACCGAAGCCAGGTTTACACCCTACCCTCTCTATGATGCATCGCATGAGGTGGAGGTTGTCGTTTATGGACCCGGTCGGGATAGTACATGTTTGTGCTTCCCCTACCAAATCCTCGATGACAAGTGCTAACCTCTTCGCTAACACCTTAGCCAAAATCTTAAACTCTATGCTGAGCAGAGTTATGGGCCTGAAGTTGTCTGACGTTTCCCTTTTTTTCTCATCTTTCCTCATCAGTACTCCTGTTGTACTGTCAGTTACAGTTGAGTGCTTCGAGGAGATTGGAGAACAACTCTGGCATATCTATGTAAAGCTCGAAGGGCAGACCATCCAAAACAAGGTAATATGCGCCTCTTGCAGCCGACTTGGGCACCTGGGATCTCAGCTGCAGTTATCGGTCTTTCGTAGCGCTCAGCATCGGTTGTGGAGATAGGGACTGACGTCTGCCACCGTCTCTGACTTTCCTTCCGAACATCCGGGCAATGTGCTGGCGAAAGGCCTTACACATCTGCCTGGAATCGTTCAGCTCACGTCCGTTTTGGTCCGTCAAACACTGAATTGTGGCTTTGTTACCATGCTGCGCTTCTTGCACGCGAGCCCATCAGCTTTCATTCCTTTGGTTTTTAGAGCACGTGCTTTACCTCTGACAATTCAACCTTCGTGTTTAGCATTGAAGAAATGGACCTTTTGCCCTCGGTCATTACGCGCAGAACAATCCTGTTTTTGGAGAGGGACGTGTTCTAGGATTTTTCTCGGGTCTTCAGGCCTGATCTAGAGAAGTATTTCCAGATCAACCCAGGATCAACCCTCCATGGCTGTTCTCGTAACCTCGATTGGGACCACATCAGTCCTCTCACAATCAAGCACCCCAACAACCACCACATGTCTAGGCTTGGGAAATTGCGGGAATGCGGAGACGAGCTGTTATTTTCCCCACGTGGGAAGTGTACATAATGCCCTTGCAGCTTTTGCAAGGGGTCACCGAGTGCTTCACAGCGAGGGCTTCTGACAGCCCCGAGATGGTTCGGTATTGTCTGTCCATCGTTATGTACTCGTTGTCATCTCTGATGCACCTCAGCACAGCCTCAATTTCGGCTTGTGGAATGATTGCTGCATTTTTGTCCCTGCTGAAATGCATCTAAAGTACACTGTTCTTCTCTCCACTGCTTCTATAGCTTCGGTCGGGACAGTTAAGTTGGCCCAGGTTTGCTCTTGTTTCATGAGCTTCCAGGCCTGCAAAAGAAATTCATTGCCGCTATACACACGCACACACGTATATATATGGGCCTTCCAGTTTCATTTCACAGTATATATACATGTCTGTGTTTATTTTAATTTAAAAATTATTTTTAAGTGAACATGATTTAAAAACAAATATTTTGAAGTGAACGTGACCCAATGGGTCACGGGTGGTCTAGTATACTACTAAAACTCTGTGATTGCTTGCTTGCTTGCTTGTTTGTCTGTAATGTAATACAGCCAAAAGGGCGCATCATGGGAAAATAGAGGGCAGAAGGTGGTGTGTATGTATGTGTGTAGGTGTACGCGCGCGCGCGTGTGTGTGTGGATGTGAATGTGAGAATTTGGGGAAGAACGAGGTTCCATGTTCGGGTAATAGGGAAACCAGTGTGTACATGAGGTAGGGTGTAAATCAGTGTGTGTGCGCGTGTGGATGGAGAGAGGGCGTTTGGAGTCCGGGGGCTGAGTGTGTGAATGTGAGGATACGCACGTGTGTGTGTGTTTTTGTGTGATGTGGATGTATTGTTGCGTGGTGCGAAAATAGTGTGTTTGCGTGTGTGTGTGTGTTCCTGGATGTTTTTCCGCAGAGTGTAGGACCGGATGTTGAAAATTCCGAGCATAGCTGGGTGGATGCCTGGAGCGGTGGACCGGTTGTGTAGAATCCTTGGTATATAATAGAAAAAAGAGGAATTTCGTTTATATATGAAACATATTTATTGCGTATCGACCTGTTATGCGCGTTTCGCAGAGGATTGGCTGAAGGTGACCCTTAGGAGCCGACTCCAGTATTGATCTGCTCCTCAGACTGGTGATGCGATAAAAGATATATCTTTTCAACAGTGAAAAAAATGAAATGAAACACTTTCAACTATTCCTCCGTACACAGAAAATAACTTAGCAGATTTAGATTTGTGTCTCCTCATTAGACAATAACTACTTTTATGATTCTCTATATGGAGAAATATTGCTAGAGCATGGCTATGCAGAATATAATAAATACTTAAAACTCTCAATCAATTTTGCATGACATACACATATTTTAGTGTCGTAATTAAATAAATTATAAATAATTATGCTAGATAAGAGTACATGAAATGCAGGCCTAATCATAATCTGTTTCTCTGTGTACGGAAGCATAAATGATAGCGTTTACATTTCACGCTTTATTTCTTTCGCAGCTAAGACTTATTTTTTGAATAGCTAAAGTGTAACCTTTTACTTTGCAAGCTGTTATACAAAAACAAAAAAAAAACAGTAAAGGAAACAAAAAAAAAAAGGAAATTATAAAAAATAAAGAATTAAGCAAGGAAAGAAAGGGAGAGGGAGGGACAGGCACTACACTCCAATCTGAGTGGTGTTTCAGCTGCGTCCCACCGACAAAATGTCAACGGCAATACTGCGAAGAATGGCCAGAGACACCCACTGCAACAGCCATCCCACCTCATCGGGCTGCAGTTTTTCCGATTTTACTGAGGTAACGAGCTGTGTTGAGACCACGGACACCAGAAGTCTCGATGGAGACCTGTACAAAGAGGAAGCGATAGGTCAGGCACCAGTATATAACTATCTTTCTCTTCTCTGCATTGCTGGCAACGGAACCCGGGTTTGTGGCCGAAGCAGCAAGGTTGGAGGAAGAGAACAAGTCGTAACACTTTGCATCCCAAGATACAAAATCAATTGTTATCTTAAAATCTTCAAATATACTGCGTTCTAGTATAAACATATATGATATATGTAATTTCGTCACACAAGTTAGAAAGATAATTTCAGGTATTTTCTAAATTTTGTATGACTTATATAACATTGCTATAGCGATATTCCTTCATAGGGGTGGTTATTTTCTGACAGAGAGACAGAAATCAACCGATTTCTTCCAGAGTAGGGGAGACGAGAAGTGGGGAAGAATCGACCCCAGTATTGAACAGATACGTTTTTATTTACCTCGAAAGGATGAAAGGCAAAGTTGATTTTAGGTGGATTTGAAGTCAGAGAGCAGATAGGTGCAGTCTGTAATAACGAGTCTGCAAATTCGCTTCCTTATATTGATAAGTAATATTTACAAACAATATGACAAGCGTTAGACATGCTAGAAAACTACTCTATTAAGTATACAACTCCTTCCACCCTTCAAACTACAAATTTTTCACGTTGTGCCAAATTGAAAAATGAATTTTGTCAGCTGATATTGAGATCGAGACAAAATGAATCACAAAGATGTATATCTACACCTTTCTTCGTAACCAATCTCTTAAATCTAATGGATTTGTCAGTCTTTATTACAGTCAGCGCAAAATATATAGTGCAGTAGAATGTGCTAATAAAGAGTGAGTTGTGGCAAACGTTTCTATTGAAACATTAAGATCGAATCCTGAGCCCAAAAGTTACGGAAATAATTCTCAACAACATATACGGGGTTCGGCTGAAAAGTTCATAGGCTGACTATGAAGGAGTGATGCTAGAAATGTGAAATCTTGCTTGCATTAATTTCAACTCTTCTTATTAATAAGTGCATTGTTTCTTTCCAGGGACTATGTTGAAAAATAAACCTTATTTGGTTATTTCATGACAGTAGTTTGGTTTGCCTATGAACTTTTCAGCAGACCCTCGTGTAAGCCTCCACCTATATGGTACCAATTTATAATAGTATGGGTTGAGTTGTGGAGATGTCTTGCCAAATAAACACTGCAAGGTCAATCTTATGATAGCTTGCTAAACAATTTCTAAATGTTACATTCAACTGCATCGAATTGATAAGGTGAATTTACCTGCCTTTCATGCTTTCAAGACCGGGAAAATAACGTACCAAATCAGTGTAGTGGATTGGCAGAGTTGTTAGAACGTCAGGCGAGATGCCTTGTGGTGTTTGTTCCGGCTGTTGTTAAAACAGTGAACGAGATGCCTTACGGTGTTTATTCCGGCTGTTTGCGTTTTGAGTTTAAATTTCGCTGCAGCTACTGTAACAACACCACCACCACCCCATACTTGGATGCCTAGAGTCTGAGAATACCTTCTGTTCGACCTGTCTAGAGGGTCCTGAAAAGGGCTATACGCACTGTCCTACCCCCACTAACCAACAGTAAAAAAAAAAAGAAACAAGAAAATAAAATATTAATTCTGCACAATTAAATAAAGATGAATAATTACAACAAGGGGTTGGTTGGCATTGTCGGTAGAGCGCCGGACAAAATATTTTGCAATATTTAGTTACAACTTTCTGTTTTGAGTTCAAATCCAGGCAATGTCAACTTTGCTATTCATCATTCCTGATACGATAAAATAAAGTACCAGTTAAGTACTGAATCGATATGTTCGACCTCCACTCCCAAGTCAGATTGCTTGCTTTGTGTCAATGTTAGCAGGAATAATTACAACAACAAGAAATTGTAAAATGCAATAAATTTATTGTATTAGTTATTTTAACAATCATTGAATTTCAAATCAATAAGAGAATCAAGAACATAATTTGACATATTACACATATCATTAGAATGGCATTATTTAATCACATTACGTTTTCGGATCAATACAAGAAACGAAAACAAAATTATATTGAATGAAAATTATGTTAAATTTCACTTATTTTATCATCGGTATATTATTCTTTTAATACTGATTTTTAAATTTTAAGAAGTTCAGGGGAAGTTATGACTTTCATACCTTTCATAAGAGAAATGTGGCTTGAGGAATTGACTACGACGAGTAAATCACATTAATCAAAGGCTAAGGCCCCATAAGTTGATCCTAACATTTGCGTTACCATACTGACAATATTCAGCTTTTACTGAGTAAATGAAGGAGCAACTATACTGTCACTGGAGAAGCTACAAATAGCAGGTCAAATCAAACAGAATTTCTACTGTTTTAAAAAATTAAGGGCACATTGGATATAGTTCTTCTGTTCTTTAGTTCATTTAGCATCATGATAAACACTGCTGGAGCACTGTCTACAGTAGTCACAAATAAAAATTAAAAAAAGAATTCATGATCATTGCTGGAATACTTTTCATCATAGGTCTCTTCACGTAGGGATTATTTGAGGTTAAACTACAACTCCTTAATTGTTTTTACATGATGGCCTGTAATTGTAACGTTGGGGAAATATAAGTGCCAAATTAAAAAATTTAATTACTTTCATCTGATACTCTCCTAATTCTGCCACCACGACACCTAAACTGACTTCTTATTGATAAAGGCAAAACGCGTAGATTTAAAGTAGAAAAGGAAGAAGCACATAGTATTTGTCATAAGGATACTTGTGTCTTTATCACTGGGATATTATTAACGTTCGTGAAATCATAATAGCCAAATTAGAATAGAAATTAGCTACATCCACAAACTGAAACTACTTGGCCTTAGCATCAGCTCTTGCTTTTCAATCCTAGTCACATTTATGTATTAATATTAATAGCATAAAGAGCGTAGTGGATTGGCCGAGTCATTAGAGCATCGGACAACATGTTTTGTGGCAAGTAGTAACAGCCCATTACGTTCTGAATTCAAATCCCGCTGAGGTTATTTTTGCTTTTCCTTCAAATCATTTGTGGCCATTGTTTTCCTTTTTGTGTTTGTCAGAACATTTTACTTTATATGGTGGAAGATAGATTTCTGAATTTCTGAGAAAAATAATAGAGATGGTGTGCTGTGGTTCTGTTTCTCCTGGTGGAGTCGTAGGGTGCCGTAGTGACATACGGTGTTTCTTGGGTAGTTTTAAGCCTGGCGGAGCCCATCCCTTTTTCCAAGTCTGTAGACAGCAGATTACTTCCAGATAAGGATAAAAAGTGAGAGAGAGGAAGGGAGAAAGAGATATGAAAGAAGAATCGACCCCAGTTCTAGAGTGGTACTTTATTTATCGACCACGAAAGGCAAAGTTCACCTCGGCGGGATTTGAAGTCAGAGAGCAAAGATCCTGAATGAATACTGCAAAAAACTATCCGACGCTTCTAACTACTCTGCCAATCCGCTACCTTCCAATAGAGATGGTCCCCTATGTATATATAGATCTAAACAATAGGGATTATCACGGTGATTGGCAGTATCGGTAGAGGGTCGGACGCCATGCTTTCCAGCATAGTTACGTCCCTTTACGATCTGAGTTCAAATCCCGCCGAGGTTGACTTTGCCTTTCATCCTTACGGGGTCGATAAAATAAAGTACCAGTAATGCACTGGGTAATTGCTGGCCTTGTGCCAAAAGTAGAAACAATTATCACCATTATATATATAGATCAGATCACAAATGGGTAATAGTTGATTCTATTCAATGCATCAGTGCTTGTGTCATGAATAAATACTTAGGAAAAGACGAGACCCAGTATTTGTATGTTTACTTAGTGATCAATATTATTAGTTATATTTGGCTTCAGGTCAACATTAATTAAAAAGACTTATGAAAAAGGACATTCCAGCCTTGACCATTCCATAATTATAAGAAACATTTGAGACTCCATTACCTAATGCGTTTTTTAAAAATTTCTATTAAGACAGTTGGGGTTTGGGATGAACTAAGTCAGCTGATTCCCCCCCCCCCCCCATAACGAGTAATCACGTACAGGCTTACTCATTGTTTCGAATGTGGGAACAAAGTGAAAATATCTGAGAGACAATAAACCTCAAACTTAATGCTATATTTTTTATTCTTTGGCAAATGTTAGTGGTAATCTTAAGTCTGTCATAATCAACTTTCTAATTTATCACTCAATGAGTTTATAAAACAAATACCAGTAATAGTCTGGTGTTAATTCTACAGACTCCCTCCATCCCTTACAAAAGTCATTACAATTAATGTCTAGTCAAATGAAAACTTTCCCAGAAATTAAATTAAATTGATATGAAATTAAATATAAAAGAAAAAACGCAATTCAGGTAATAATTCAGTAATTGTTGACCAGTAACGCCGACGTCATCAAAAACAGGAGACTTGTTGAAGAAATCTGAACACCTGCAAAGAAATAATATCAAATTTAATATTGAATAGAGTAACACACACACACACACACATATATATATATATATATATATATATATGTCAACTCTGGATGTCGGTGAGCATGTCCAGCTAACCTCAGTCTCCTCTGTGTCACTTTTCAGCTGACTTTTGGGAGGCTCCCATACAGCTCTGAGTTTTTCATCCTCAGTGTATAGTGATTAATGTTCAGAGCCATCCTCAGCATTCTCGTGTAGCACCCATCCACCATCTGAGTTGACATTGCACTCAGTGCTCCTTTGGGAGCCCCTACATGGACACACTAGAAGAGGAAGACCAAGGTTAACGTATGTTGATGCCCTAAGGACAGACACTGGTCTGTTGGAGACGCAGGACATGGCAGCGATAATGAGGGACAGAGACCGCTGGAGAGAACTCGTCCATGGATCTCGGGAATTTTACCCGCCTTAGATATATATATATATATATATATATAAAAGATGAAATATATAAAAAAGATGAAATCGTAAATGCAACTGGAGTCTTTTTTTTTTAAATATATATATTTATTTGGTTCCTTTACCGGTTTCCCAGTTCTTCTGCTTTTCAAAAGTAGAGTTGAGATGGAGGGTCTGTGGTTTTTCTCACATCTGATGTTGCATTTTCGATTTCATCTTTTTTCCTTATATATATATACACCTCGGTTATTTTTTATTTTTCATTTTGTAAAATAAACCTCACTTTCTAATATATATATATAGGAGAATGTTTAACCCCGACGGCAGAGCTCAAGCCGTTTCGACGGCTATTTCTGTAGTCCAGAAACGGCTTGAACTCTGCCGTCGGCGTTAAACATTCTCCTATTACCCACTCTACTACCCTAAGTATTAAGTACTCTGGTGCGTTGTGGTCCTTCTGGTTCCTTACCATACCTCCTTCGGTATATATATATATATATATATATATATATATATATATATATATATATATATAAATATATATATATATATAAATATATATAAATATATATATATATATATATATATATATATATATATATATATATAAATATATATATATAAATATATATATATATATATATATATATAAATATATATATATATATATAAATATATATATATAAATATATATATATAAATATATATATATATATATAAATATATATATATAAATATATATATATATATATAAATATATATATATAAATATATATATATAAATATATATATATATATATAAATATATATATATAAATATATATATATAAATATATATATATAAATATATATATATATATATAAATATATATATATAAATATATATATATATATATAAATATATATATATATATATAAATATATATATATAAATATATATATATAAATATATATATATATATATATAAAAGTGATCTTCTAATCTGTTATTTAAAGCAGTCGACTGTGATTACATTTAGTTTCTACGTTTGGGATTCCTACATTTTCTAAGAGTTACAAAACTATCCAACGCTTTTATAGTTTATGGAGAATGGTCTTTACATCCAAAGCTGTTCGGCAGAGCGATTTAACAGATACAGAATCGGTTGCCAGGGATAGTGTAGCTGAATGATTAGAGCACTCAGCCAAAATTCGAGAGGTACGGAATTCGATTCTCTGCAGTAGTTGTTGGCCCTTTTTCCCGTCCATAGGGGTATTTTACCGGATATTCATAGCTATTATTAATAGCAACCAACTATGGTTATAGATAGTTTATACAGAATGTTATATCTATCTATCTATCTATCTATCTATCTATCTATCTATCTATCTATCTAAAGAAACATATCTATCTATCTATATAAATATATATATATAGATATAATATAAAACGAAAAATCAGTGATGCATCTGGACTCAATTTATTGTGTGTTACAATTGTTTCGCCGGCAGACAGCTCGAGACACGGTCATTGTATGGATCTGTCTGATTCTAGAACTGCAGGTTCGTCGGTCACTTGTAATAATTTCAGAACAAATTTTCTCACTGGGGTTTTAGCTTCAAAAAACATCTTCCTCGCTTGTTCTGCTGTTGGCTGTTGTTTTTCTATGTCATCATAAATTCTGGCCAATATTTGCTACCATACTTCAATGAATTCATGCTGGGTTTGGTATTTTACAAGTCACTCATACACACACATACACACACACATATATACATACACATACACAAACACGCGCACATACATATATGCATATATATGTATACATATATATGTATACACACATATACATACACACATATACATACACACATTGTAACACAATAAATTGAGTCCAGATGCATCACTGATTTTTCGTTTTATATTATATCACACTCTGCTCTGTAAGAAGATAGAGTGCTCAACTGGCATACCGCCTATGGAAGCATCATAGCTACCATTCAACACACATATATAATAGGCTCCTCCACAAGTAAAGCGTTTACAGCGATTCGCCATGGAAAAATTCAATTACTCTTCCTACCTAAAGGACATCCCGATCCCGTCTGACAGCACGTACATGTGTTTACTGATACACCACACCAACTCTTTCGTTAGACGCATGAGATAGCGCGCATTTCACCACGACAGAAGGACACAACAACACGCACCTGATATCCCCCAGGACCACCTAAAGCGGATCTTTAGATCTAGACCACACCCACCACATAACGCACAGCTGGAAGAATTTGAGAATCATATCATCAACATCGTCCGTAACAACAAGTTCCGTAGGTATAGTACACGACATACGAAATACCTCAGGAGTCTCAGCTCCACAATCAAAAGCATGAAAGAATGCCAGGATTTACTTGTGCCCTCGGACAAAACTGGTAATGTATACATGCTTGACCGTTTTACATACAACGACTGCATCGGGAAAGAGATTAGGAAAAATTACAGGACCACAGGACAGGACAACTTAGATAACATTAACGCCACGACCAAAAATATAATGACCGGGCTAGGGATAGATGATAGGACCGAATTATATGTACCTAGAAAACCCCGGATATCTCTTAAGGATCATAAATTAGACTTTAGAACTAACCTACCGGTTAGGTTAATAGCACCCTCCAAATCCGACATAGGTAGGACCAGCAAGAATATCATAGACAGGATACTACCGGTACTTAGAAACAAAACTAGGCTTAGCTTATGGACCTCCACTAAGGAGGTAATTGACTGGTTCTCGTAATAGTTAACAAGTAGCAGGTAAATTTTATTCAATTAGACATAGATAATTACTATGCGTCAGTATCCCTGTAATAGTGAACAAGGCCCTCATGAGCGCCATGGCCAAGTCCAACCTCACTAGGGAGGAGGCTAGCCTCATAGTAGCAGCTAGAAAGACGCTGGTTAGATTCGAAGACAAGTTATGTGAGAGGAGGGACAGACCCGACAGTTTCGATATCACCATGGGGTCGAGCGACTCGGCGCAGGTGACCGATCTGGTGGGGATCTATCTCCTCCATAGGTTAGCGGAGGAGATCCCAGGGATCGGCGGAGGAATATACAGAGACGACGCACTTTTCACCTTCCGTTCCCTAATCCCCAGCCAGATGGAGCGTATGAGGAAGAGCATAGCGCATTTTTTTAAGCAACACGGCTTATCCGTGACGATAGATCCTAGCACTAAGAGGGTGAATTTCCTGGACGTTTCTCTGGAAATGAATACGGGCATCCACCGACCTTATCACAAGCCCAATGAGAACCTGCAATATGTGAGCAGGCAATCGAACCACCCCAGGTCAGTCATAGAAGCAATAGTTAAAGGGGTATCAAAACGCGTATCCACCCTGTCGGCCAACGCAGACGTGTTTAAACAACACACCGACTATTATAATGAGGCACCGCGCAGGGCCGGTTACACAGATAGCATAGTGTACACCCCAGACAGGGAAGAGCCTAGCGCCGAGGCATGCAGATACGGCAATAGCGGGGTCACTTCCATAGGTAGAAGAAATGACCCGGTACTAGTCTCTAAGAACACGAGTAGCAACACAGTTCACCTTAATGACACAGAGCGACAGTAGGACGCACGAAGGCACGCATGGGAGCTAGACCACCAAGTACACGTAGGCATGGGCCCGACACGCACACTACATGCATCGCGGTAAATGGGACTAGGGACAGGGTAACGACAAGTACGGTCGTGACACCCGATAGAGAGAGCACCCGGCCTGGTAGTAGTGGTATAGCCCCGACAGCAGCACCACATAGCTTTAAAGTGACTAACAGTAGAACCGACAATATAGAACGGAATACCTTAATAAGTGATAGGCACAACCTTGACGCCCACAGCGGACACACAAATAGAGACAACATAGAAGACGTAATTATGGGAGGGCAAAACCCGAGATGGACATCAGACCCAGGGCACACTCCCACGACTACACACACACGAAAGAACAAGACTAGATCTAAGGCCGTTACATGGTTTAACGCGCCATACTCTAAGCATGTACGCAGCAACGTGCCAGGGATTTTTTTCCAAGCGTTAGACGAGTGCTTCCCGCCGTCGAACAAATGCCACAAGATTTTCAACCGCCACACGGTGAAGTTTTCCTTCTCCACAGCACCTAACATGGCCGACTACATGGCCAAAACCAACGCGGTAAAGATGGGGAACATCGACCGTCAACCGCGACGGCAGAACGACCGTCTGTCGGAGCGTGGAGGACTCCTCGGGGACCGGCCTTCAAATAGCAGTCCGGCCCCCGAGGCGGCCGCCACGCCCGCGGAAGACGATACGATCCAACGCCAGGTGGGAACGAGTGGCGAGGAGGAGATCACCGTGCCGGCGGAACAACACCCTGAGAATCGTGAGAGGGCCATAGCAGATCGAGGGCCAGGCGTCCGAAGCGAACAAAATAACAACAGACCTTTAAATCGCGGATGTATAACCACACGAACTCCTTCAAGGACCGAAGCAAGAGGCACTCCACTAGGCTAGCGGACCTGGTGTGGGACCTGAAAGACAATGGCACCTGACTGGAGTATCGTTCGGCACGCGAATGCATACTCGGCTGGAAGTAGAAAATGTAGTCTATGCCGACCAGAGTGACGAAAAGGGTTCAAGGGATCAGACACCATACCCTGATGACATTATATGCCTCGTTGGGTAAACCAAAATAACCCAAGATGCATACCCGACTCTGCACGTCACCGTAGGCAGGAACATTGCCTGAGCCGAGACAGGTTGACTCGGATTCCACGGTCGCTCAGTCAGCAACCTTGTAACTATAGGACAACACACCCCACCCACAGTGACAGACCCAATATGACCGGGCTATGCGCCCCCATGCATATGTACCTTTTCAATCGTGAATACATACTCTCCACGTGATCCATTTTGGAACACATATTATTTGTTCCGTACACAGACCTAAGTGTGGATCTTATACTCCCCATATGTACTATATTACACGCATACACATACCTTCTCCTTTCTCCTCTCTATTATATATCTCTATGTGACGTTATATGCATATTTTAATATATTGTATATTTATTTTATTGTTTTATGTGTGTATATGTGTAGGCGTGTGTGTATATGTGTATATATATGCGTGTGTATGTAGAGATATTTATATATATATATATATATATGTGTGTGTGTGTATGTGTGTTTATATATATATATACGTATATGTATACGTTACGTGAATGTGTATGGATGTATTGTATATTTATTTTATTGTATATTTATTTTTTATATATTTATTTTACTGTATACTGTATATTTATTTTATTGTATATTGTATATTTATTTTATTGTTTTTGTATGTGTGTATATGTGTAAGCGTATGTGTGTATATATATATATATATATATATATATATATATATATATGTATGTATGTATATATATATATGTGTGTCTGTATGTAGATATATATATATATGTGTATGTATATGTGTATATATATATATATATATATATATATATATATATATATATATATATATATATATATATATATATATATATATATATATATATGTGTTACGTGAATGTGTATGGATGTATGTATATGATTATAATGTTTATATCTGTGCATGTTTAATACGAGATACATATTTTAATATATGACGTCAGATGTATATTTTAGTATATTGTATTAATTTTTTTTATTGATGTGTATGTGTGTGTGTATATATATATATATATATATATATATATATATATATATATATATATATATATATATATATATATATATCTATTTACTTATTTATTTATTTATTTATATGTGTGTGTATGTACGCTTGCATGTATGTGTATGGATGTATGTATTTGGTTCCATTTTTTATGCTCGTGCATGTATAACAGGATGCATCCTTCCATGGATGACCCTGTATGACCTTTTGTGCAGATTTATATGACTGTGAGTATATCACATTTGAGTACGGACAGAGATATGTGTGTGCGTGTATGTATCTTTGCAGATGTACGTGGGCACGGAGGTGTTTGGGCGCGTATTTGTTTGAATGTATATTAGCCAGTGTGTGTGTGAGTGTGTGTGTGTGCGCGCATGTGTGTACGTGCACCTAAAACAGGCTAAGGGATTACTGGTGAGTACGTTTATGTGTGTGTACATATACACATATGTATATATATATATATAGTATTAAGGTTATGTATATAATAAAACCTTTTATGGTTATATATATTTTAAACTCTAAATAGTGAAAGACAGTAATTCATTACTATCTTATTACCAGTAAGATAAATAGCTCAATGTAATAACATCAATTGTTTTACAGAGCAGTTATATAGTAATTACGTGAATCAAAGTTCAGTTTAAATCATTTATTTGCTTACAATTGTTTCCTCCAAACCGAGGTTTGGGTACTTCGGAGCAACTATTTAGTGATTTTTTACATACTTGACCTCCTTTTCAAGCTTTAACTGCTTATTTTTACATGGAACTGCTTATTTTTTACATACTTGACCTCCTTTTCAAGCTTATTTTTTCAAGCTTATTTTTTACATACTTGACCTTCTTTTCAAGCTTTAACTGCTTATTTTTACATGTAACTGCTTATTTTTACATGTAACAATCTGCCGCACTATAATCCTGTATAAATTAGACACGCGTGCATGCCACACGTGAGACTGTTTCATACACTGACTACTCTAAACTTTCCTCTTGCTTTATCTTCATAAACTGTCAATGTTTTATTTTTATTTTTATTTTAATTTTAACTTTAATTTTGTCCTTTAATATGAATGTAACCTTTGTATGTAAATTGCCATGCTATATTATTATGATGGATGTCAACCCACTGTGGGTCAATATATACATATGTTTTTATATGTCTCTTTTGTTGAAAAGGAGGTCAAGTATGTAAAAAATCACTAAATACTTGCTCCGAAGAATCCAAACCTCGGTTTGGAGGAAACAATTGTAAGCAAATAAATGATTCAAACTGAACTTTGATTCACGTAATTTCTCTCTCTCTCTCTATATATATATATAGATAAATAGATTGATAGATATGTATGTGTGTGGTATGTGTGTATTTGGAAGCGGGTCTGTCTTTGTGCCTCTTTGTACGGACAGGCGTGTGTATGTGCGTGTGTGTGTGTTTGTACGTGTTTGTGTATATGTGTAGATGTACGCGGACGCATGTGTGTGTCCTTGTATGCGTGTCTGTGTATGTGTGTGTGTGTGCGCGTGCGTGTGAGAGTTGATGTACGAGGGCATGTAGGCAGGCGCCTGTGGGCGCGTATGTTGTAAGTTATATGGTCGTGGGCGTGTGTGTGTGTGTATGTGAGAGCGTGTGTGTATATGTATATGGGTGTGTATATGTACATGTGTGTGTATGTATATATGTGTATATATATATATGTATATATGTATGTGCGTGTGTATGTGTATGTATATATGTGTGTGTGTGTATGTGTGTGTATATGCGTGTGTGAGTGACTTGTGAAATACCAAACCCAGCATGAATTCATTGAAGTGTGTCGGACGGAGAGTAGCTGATGGGCAGTATGGCAGCAAATATTGGCCAGAATTTATGATGACGTAGAAAAACAACAGCCAACATCAGGACAAGCGAGGAAGATGTTTTCTGAAGCTAAAACCCCAGTGAGAAAATTTGTTCCGAAATTATTGCAAGTGTCTGACAAACCTGCAGGTCTAGAATCAGACAGATCCATACAATGATCGTGTCTCGTTTTCGTTTTATATTATATCACACTCTGCTCTGTAAGAACATAGAGTGCTCAACTGGCATACCGCCTATGGAAGCATCATAGCACCATTAAACACACACACATACATATATATATATATATATATATATATATATATATAAAGAGAGAGAGAGAGAGAGACTCGTGTTTTCAATTTCCCGACAACGTGTTCCTTAACAATGGTTAGTTTTGACTTCCTTCCTGTTTGAGCAGAGCTCACGTGTCACAAGTTTAGGACCACTTCATGCAGAGATTGATAGATAGATAGATAGATAGAAAGTGTTCACGTGTCACAAGTTTAGAACTACTAAATTCAGAGAGTGATAGATAGACAAACAGATAGATAGATAGATATATTTCTTTATTAGCCACAGGGGCACAAAAGAAGGGGACAAATACAAAGGGGGAAGTTTACATACAATAAAAACGTGTAAAATGTTATCACAGATGGAATTTAAAAGTTAGTCGATTTTCCCCAATAGAGGGAGACAGTTTATATGGGTAACACAGACCCCCGAAAAAAATGTGCAACCCTCATCTCCAGGAGTACGAAGAGCTTGTACTCCTTTCCTCTCCTCCTCCTTTTCCTCAACCTACAGGCTGATATAGAGAGAAGGCCCATTCACTCGGGCCATTCTCGCCACTTTCACCCACCTTTCATAAAACTTGCTGGGGTACAGCACCTCTCTCTCCATCCTGATTCTTCTTCCAAAGTGGTATTTGAAAAAAAGAATCAGTTGTTGGCCGGAGAGAAAGGTGTCTGGTGTCTGACCTCAGCCCTTTCAACCTTGTCCACCATACAACCTCTTTCGCCATAGCTATCACACAAAGGAAAACCGCCTCTCCTTCGTTTTTGAAGGAGGGTGGCGGTTTGATCATGACAATGGACTCGGTGGTCAACTGGATTGGTCCCACCCGCGACAATAGTCGTTCTACATATCCCCACAGGTCAGTGACGCCCGGGCAGTGTATGAATGCGTGCGCGACGGTTTCTTCGTCTCGCACGCACCTCGGACAGATCTTTTTTGCAGGGTCCCTGCCCGGGCGCCCATGTCTGTAGAGCTTGTCTCGAACTGGTAGAGCTCCTCGGTAGCACTGCCAGGCCAGGGACTTTTGGAAGTTGTCCATCGGTCCCGGGCGGAAGGTCCTACCGAACAGACTGGCCAGTTCATCTTCCTCCACGCCTAGAGTTTCACCGAGCGCGTCGTCGCACTTGCTGCGGACCAACCCTCTATAGAATGACGAAGTGGAGTCTCCACTGATCGCCGGGTCCGCCTGCCAGAGGGCTGTGAGTGCCTGAGCACATTCGATGTGCCAGTCGCCCATTTTCCTCGGTCTCTGCTTGACCCAGGACTGCAGCTCGGTCAGTGAGACGAGTCGTGGGAAGGCTCGCCTCACGAACGGGGCCCACACCGGTTGTCCGGTGAGGAATACGTAGAGATGCCGCAGCCTGAGCGCGTGTTTGCGCATCGTCAACCACGGCATCCCCAGCCCTCCGTTAGAAGGGTGTTGGCAGCAGATGGATCTTCTTACCAAAGGAGCCCGCCTCTTCCAAAGGAATCGGAAGAGGGCGCGCTCCATTTTGGCGAGCGTTTTGGCTGGACAAGGCACGACGGTCAAGCGGTAGTAGATGGCGGACGCTATAAAAGTGTTCGCCACCTCCGCTCGACCTTTCAAGGATAGTTTGCACTCGGCCCACTTCTGGGTGAGTGCAAACACCTTGGCCGTCACTTCGTTCCAGTTCTTCTCCACCTGGAGGTCCGGACCAAACCAGACCCCGAGCAGCTTTACCGGTCCTTCCGTCCAGCGTCCGACGACGCCATCGGAAGGCATCGGTCTGCCTCTCCACGATCCGAGTTGCAAACCGATGGACTTGTCCCGGTTCAGCTTCGCTCCTGTGAGACTTTCGTATTCCTTTAGTAAGGTGCCGACTTTCTCGATTTGCGAGGCGCTCGACACCATTACTGTCACGTCGTCGGCGTAGGCCGACGCCGCTTTCCGCAGTCCCGGTTCCAGAGGGATGCCCTGCAATAGCTCCAGCTTCCGCAGTAGTGGCTCGAGAGTCAGTACGTACAGAAGGGAGGAGAGAGGGCATCCCTGTCGAATGGATCGCGTAATATGGAACGGCTCCGAGAGGTAACCGTTCACCTTGACCCTTGAGCAGATGTTGCTGTTGTGCATTGCAGCAATCCAGCCCCTGAACACGGGTCCGAAGCCTGCCGCCTCGAGCACCGCATCCAGGTAACGATGGTCAACCCTATCGAAAGCCTTAGACTGATCCAAGTTGATCAGGGCCCCACCGAAGCCGGGTTTACACCCTACCCTCTCTATGATGTATCGCATGAGGTGGAGGTTGTCGTGTATGGACCTGGTCGGGATCGCGCATGTCTGCGCTTCTCCCACCAGGTTCTCGACGACAAGCGCCAGCCTCTTTGCCAACACCTTGGCCAAAATCTGTAACTCTGTGTTTAGCAGAGTTATGGGCCGGAAGTTGCCTATGTCATCCCCCTTATTCTCGTCCTTCCTGATTAGTGTGACCACGCCCCCGGTTACAGAACTGGGAATTCTCCCGTTCTGTTGCCAGTTGCAGTAGACCGCTTCCAGGAGACCGGAGAATAAGTCCGGCATTGCTACGTAAAATTCGTAGGGTAGACCGTCGAGACCTGGAGATTTGCGTTTGCCGCATTGGCTCAGCGCGTCCCCTATCTCAGTGGCTGAAATCGGCTTTTCGCAGAACTTCGCCTCGCTGTCCGAGAGTCGCGGTAGGCCGTCGAGGTATGGACCGAAATCCATAGCCTCTCCCGGCGCGCCGCTCCCCCCGAACAGCCGAGCAAAGTGCCGCTGAAAAGCCGCACACATCTGCTTCGGCTCACGTATCACGCGTCCGTTTTGGTCCTTCAAAGACCGAATCGTGGACTTGTTGCCACTTTTTGCCTCCGTCACTCGGGCCCAGCTAACAGCTTTGGCTCCCTCGTTTCCCAGAGCACGTATTTTGCTTCTGACAACGCAGCCCTCGTGCTTTGCGTCGAAGAACTGGTCCAAGGCCGTTCTCGTTGCTAGCACGCTGGCTACGTTGCCACTTCTAATAGCCTCTTCTACTTTATCTACCAGTTCCTTCTCGGTTCTATTTCTATCTAACGCTAATTCTTTACTAAAAACTATCGAGTCTAATCTAACTGCCCTCTTGAGAGAGTACCACCATCGACAATGGCCCCTGTCAAGTGCTGTTTAACTAAAGTGCTAATCCGTCTACTGTAGGCTTTGCTTGTCGGTAACGACAAGTTCAGCTT
>OZ024742.1:139504287-139536787 GCA_964016885.1 Eledone cirrhosa | reverse complement strand
GATAGTTGTCTAACCTTAAATTTAAGCAAGTCATTCAAGAAATATAGCAAATCCATTTACATCCACACCTGCATCAAATAATCCGGTTACAGAAGATATACCCATGGTATCGTTGCCTTTCTTTGTCTACTGCAAGACACATTCCACAAGACAAAATGGTCAAATGTTGAACAGCAAAGGAGGTTGCGAGTCAAGAAACAGATCCAACATTGAATAAACATGTATACTTTAAAGGGAGACCTAGCTGATATACAGCTGCTAGCTAATACAGACGATGTACTTAATATAATTTAAGATGGAACTAATATCGTTACTCTTATTATTAAAATAAATATATCACATTGCAACACACACACACACACACACACACACACACACACACACACACACACACACACACACACACATATATATATACACAATTTTATTAAGCAATTCTCTACTGTTTTATCAAAGATATTAATAGATCAATGAATTCAAAGGTAGATTTTATGAATGAAAAATAATATATTTCTATCAAGTAAAATGTGTATTGATATATGAGAATTACTTACAATTGTTTTGAGCTGGATCTTTCGCTGTAAATACAGAAAGAGATATATTATTACGGTAATAAATATTGCTACTTTCGTTAATTTTATGAATTGAATAATATGAAAAACACAAAATATTGTTGTCATAAAGTTAACCATGAGTATAAATACACATGATATCCTTGTAAAATGGACAAAAAAATGTATATTATTATGTCATGATTACTTACATGTACTTCCAGTGGAAACAGTCGCTCTAATGCAAAGAGATATATATTATTAAGGTTATAATAATATATAATTACAATCTATATATATAAAACTGTGGTTGTCTGTCTGTCTATCGATTTTTGGCACACATCTCCTCTTAGAATCTCTCACGGAATTGCACCGAAATTGCTATACTTGTACATTGAGCCCTAGCGAAGACATCGGAAAAAAAATATTTCAAATTGACCCGCCCTATCTGACGAAATCGAATATAATGTATCGATTTTTGAGCGTAAGTGATCAGTTATTTCCCTTTGTTCTGTTTACATTGAGCGTCTGCGTGCAAAAATTAAAAAAATTACGCTGGCTTTCTCAGCGTTTAAAATGACATTAACACAATAATTTTTACTTGAAAACAAGTCTATTTAAAGACTACGTAAAACAAGCAAATATTTCGTAAAAAAAAGCAAAAATTATATAAGTTTATTTAAAATATATGTATCTGTAAATTTCGTTAGGCGTGAAGTCAGTTTTATATATATAGATGATAAACAATAATATCCTCTATGAGGTCACTAAACCTGCTAGAAACAGCAGCTAACTCTCCCTCATATCACACCCCTCCCTACTGTCTTAAATTTAGAAAACATATCCTCTATGAGGTCACTAAACCTGCTAGAAACAGCAGCTAACTCTCCCCCATATCACACCCCTCTCTACTGTCTTAAATTTAGAAAACATATCTTCTATGAGGTCACTAAACCTGCTAGAAACAGCAGCTAACTCTCCCTCATATCACACCACTCCCTACTGTCTTAAATTTAGAAAACACATATCCTCTATGAGGTCACTAAACCTGCTAGAAACAACAGCTAACTCTCCCTCATATCACAACTTTACTACACCCCGAATTACAGAACAGAGAAATTCCCGGTATTAATGCTTTGTGCTGCAGGCAGGTTGAAGGAGTGTCAAGAACAAGTCTAGCATGTCTATGTTAGACTCATAGAGAAGACTATCATAATCATTGCAGAACATATCTAACATGTCTATGTAAACCGCATAGAGGAGACCACCGTAGCCGAGTGACATGTTCATCGTATAGCCGCTGAGGGCTTCAAGTATTTCAGCTTCTGTTATCATTAGCTTCATTATACATTTTATAAAGCAATCCTTATTTGATTTTTCAAAGATTGTAATCGACCAATAAATATAAATTTGCTTGCTATCCTTGTAAAATAATTCATATGGACAAAATATGTGTATTGTTATATAATTGTTTCTACTTTAGGCACAAGGCCAGCAATTACCCAGTGCATTACTGGTACTTTATTTTATCGAGCCCGTAAGGATGAAAGGCAAAGTCAACCTCGGCGGGATTTGAACTCAGATCGTAAAGGGACGTAACTATGCTGGAAAGCATGGCGTCCGACCCTCTACCGATACTGCCAATCCACCCAACCATTGTATTGTTATATAATGATTACTTACTTGTACTTTCAGCGGTAGCAGCAGCTGTAAATACAGAGAGACATCTAACGCCAAGCTCGTTGCTAGTAATCATGTCATAATATTGAACTGTGTGTTAAGCACATTTATTGGCTGGAAATTATCTGACATGCCCATCGTCCTTGTATATAGTTTAAGAACTAATATCGTCAGTCTTATTATTAAATGATATATCAATTTACAGCATATATATATATACAACATTTAATTAGGCAATTCTTTTCTGTTTTATAAACGATATTAATGAATGAATATATTCGAAGGTACATTATATGGCCTTATATTTCGTTATAACGCCTTACCTACTCAAGAAAAATACCTCCCTAAGTCATTATATATATTTTAGTCTCCAGAACGTGATTAGAAATCAACAATGACTACTTTACTCACTCGACAGACTTACTATTGTGCGACATTTTAGAAAACTGAGAAATATATATATAGTGTGTAAAGTATACGTCTAAAAATTCTACTTATACTTACTGTTATTTAATATCATATACATACATGATGGCTGCCCCCTTGTTATCAAGTATGGCCATTGCACGATATAACATTATTAATAATTATTAATTAATACCATTGTGCAATGCGTGTGCGTGAAGATGTTTTTTAAAGTGAGGAAATACTGTGCACTGAACCAATCCCATTCTCTGAGCGACAGTAGCTATAACCCGAAAAGAAGAAAAGATCAACATCATCGGCAACTACTGAGCCGCAGGTTTTATGTCGGAGTTATCCCAGTTTCCTGAGTTGCCTTTTCCTAGAAGAATGCCGTGACAAAGACTAGTGGTCCTTCACTCCCAGGGGTTTAACCGCGCGATATCGTATCCAGCCCGACAATTTCTATGTCCCCACACATATACATATACATGCACACATGCATATACAGATTTACATATACATATACATGTATAGACATATTTACAGATTTTTGGATGGCTGTTGACTCTTAAGGGTTCTTCCGCCCTTTGCTAGGTTTTGTTTTTTGTCCTGCAGGGTATCCAAAATCACCCTCCTCACCAAGTAAACTTGGTGGGGTTGCAGCTTTAGTCGTCGACGAATTACATACATACATACACACACACACACATATATATATATATATATATATATATATATATATATATATATATATATATGTATGTATATATATATATATATATATATATATATGTATATATATATATATATATATATATATGTATATATATATATATATATATATATATATATGTATATATATATATATATATATATATATATATATATATGTATATATATATATATATATATATATATATATATATATATATATATATATATATATATATATATATATATATATATATATATATCGTTTCTGAATTTGTTTAGCAAGATTCTGAAAACGTGTGTTGAAACCGATATTGTAATACTTTGGGAGGGTCATGTTGCCAATAAGAAACACACGCACGTGCGTGTGTTTCTTATTGGCAACATGACCCTCCCAAAGTATTACAATATATATATATATATATATATATATATATATATATATATATATATATATATATATATATATATATATATAGTAATAATAATAAATTTGAAGACTAAAATCCAAAGAGGGCTCGATAAAGATAAATATATATCAAATATATAAGAACTGGAGAGCAAATATTTATTAAAATAACAGATTAATGTATAAGCAAAGAATCGCTGCTTTCACCCATAAGTTTCAGAAGATCCCGTTAAGGGTGAAAGCAGCGATTCTTTGCTTAAACTTTAATCTGTTATTTTAATAAATATATATATATATATATATATATATATATATATATATATATATATATATATATATATATATATATATATATATATATATACAATATTAAAAAAAATAATGAATAAAACAATGAAACAGTTCCTTATATTAAACAAAAAAAGTTCATTATTTAACGATCGTTTCTGGGATATATATGTGTTAGAATTGGCATGTATATTTAACAGATCTATGTACAAAATTATACAAAATTATACAAACTATCAAAATTAAATATACATACCAACTCATATATATGCCGTCTTCAGAAATAATTTATTTCTGAAGACGGCATATATATTCCCTGTATTAAGGCTTTGTGCTGCAGGCAGGTTGAAGGAGTGTCAAGAACAAGTCTAGCATGTCTATGTTAGACTCATAGAGATGACTATCATAATCATTGCAGAACATATCTAACATGTCTATGTAAACCGCATAGAGGAGACCACCGTAGCCGAGTGATATGTTCATCGTATAACCGCTGAGGGCTTCAAGTATTTCAGCTTCTGTTATCATTAGCTTCATTATACATTTTATAAAGTAATCCTTATTTGATTTTTCAAAGATTGTAATCGACCAACGAATATAAATTTGCTTGCTATCCTTGTAAAATAATTCATATGGACAACATATGTGTATTGTTATAAAATGATTACTTACCTGCACTTTTAGAGGTAGTAGCAGCTGTAAATACAGAGATATATCTTATTATTGTAATGATTAAACATTAATTTGTTTATTTTTTATAATATCAGTTCAATATATATTATTGAAAGTTACGATAATTCTTAACATTAAGTACTAAAGAAATGGCGGTGGATTGGCAGTATCCGTAGAGGGTTGGACGCCATACTTTGATGAATAGAGTTACGGCCCTTGCCATTCTGAGTTCAAATCCCGCCCAGGTTAACTTTGCCTTTCATCCTTAGGGGGTCGATAAAATAATGTACTAGTAATGCACTGGGTAATTGCTGGCCTTGTGCCAAAAGTAGAAACAATTATGTACTAAAGAAATTCAAATAAGACAGATCGACTGATATTGTATCAGAAATATCATTCCTTTCATTTATAAATAGTATATTATATAAACATATATAGTTTAATGGAAGTCCTAGCTTCTATACATTTACTATCTAATACATATTGATGAAATCAATATAATTTTAGAACTAATAACGTCGATTTTATTAAATGATATATCAATTTACCGCATATATATTGACAAACAATTTCTTTTTGAAGAAAACAGAGAAATATATATATAGTGTGTAAAGTATACGTTTTAAAATTCTACTTACACTTACTATTATTTAATATCATATATATATATATATAAATATATATATGCCTCAGTGTATGTATGTGTGTGTCTATGCTACCTCGTCCCAGTCCTTACTCTATGATGTATCGCATGAGGTGGAGTCTCCGCCTCCTGTAACAGAATCTCGACATCTAACGCCAAGCTCGTTGCTAGCCACCTTTTCATTATATTGAACTGTGTGTTAAGCACATTTATTGGCTGGAAATTATCTGACATGCCCATCGTCCTTGTATATAGTTTAAGAACTAATATCGTCAGTCTTATTATTAAATGATATATCAATTTACAGCATATATAATATACAACATTTAATTATGCAATTCTTTTCTGTTTTATAAACGATATTAATGAATGAATATATTCGAAGGTACATTATATGGCCTTATATTTCGTTATAACGCCTTACCTACTCAAGAAAATTATCTCCATAAGTCATTATATATATTTTAGTCTCCAGAACGTGATTAGAAATCAACAATGACTACTTTACTCACTCGACAGACTTACTATTGTGCGACATTTTAGAAAACTGAGAAATATATATATAGTGTGTAAAGTATACGTCTAAAAATTCTACTTATACTTACTGTTATTTAATATCATATACATACATGATGGCTGCCCCCTTGTTATCAAGTATGGCCATTGCACGATATAACATTATTAATAATTATTAATTAATACCATTGTGTAATGCGTGTGCGTGAAGATGTTTTTTAAAGTGAGGAAATACTGTGCACTGAGCCAATCCCATTCTCTGAGCGACAGTAGCTATAACCCGAAAAGAAGAAAAGATCAACATCATCGGCAACTACTGAGCCGCAGGTTTTATGTCGGAGTTATCCCAGTTTCCTGAGTTGCCTTTTCGTAGAAGAATGTCATGACAAAGACTAGTGGTCCTTCACTCCCAGGGGTTTAACCGCGCGATATCGTATCCAGCCCGACAATTTCTATGTCCCCACACATATACATATACATGCACACATGCATATACAGATTTACATATACATATATATGTATAGACATATTTACAGATTTTTGGATGGCTGTTGACTCTTAAGGGTTCTTCCGCCCTTTGCTAGGTTTTGTTTTTTGTCCTGCAGGGTATCCAAAATCACCCTCATCACTTTAGTCGTCGACGAATTACATACATACATACACACACATATATATATATATATATATATGTATGTATAAAAGACGTAAAATAATAAAATATTTTTCTCGACAGTTGGATTACGTAACTGTCTTTATCCCATTGCAGAAACTAATTAGTTGGAGTGAAAATTTAAGAAAGTAAAAAATTTTAAAAAAATTTTTTAAAAAATATTTTCTTATTTTACGTCTTTTATATTATTGTTCTGCATCCTCCTGCATTGAACCACCTAGGTACTATGACATAACCTGTGTATTTACTGGCATGGACGTGCATCTGTGCGCTTATGTTAGTTGATATATTAAATTATCTATATTTATCTCCAAATCACTGATTTGTCGAGCAAACCTGCCAAAACCACTTCTAAATTTTTTGGGGTGTTAGTAGGCGTCAGTCATCTTACCATCCCATTCCTTCTAACTAGCCTCTGTGTCACGTGATTGATTCTTTAGAATCGGCCATTTGACTAGAAGCAGTGAGAATTTCAGTACATAGAATCCAGTCCTCGCCAGCTGTTCTATCTACCGAATTATTATTATTTTTATATGAGCCGCCAGTGTCCGCGCATTGCCTGGAGACTCAGCTGAGAATAGACTCCCTGATGACGCAATGAATTCTCGACAGTTGGATTACGTAACTGTCTTTATCCCATTGCAGAAACTAATTAGTTGGAGTGAAAATTTAAGTAAGTAAGTAAAAAATTAAAAAAAAACTTTTTAAAAAATATTTTCTTATTTTACGTCTTTTATATTATTGTTCTGCATCCTCCTGCATTGAACCACCTAGGTACTATGACATAACCTGTGTATTTACTGGCATGGACGTGCATCTGTGCGCTTATGTTAGTTGATATATTAAATTATCTATATATATATATGTATATATATATCTATATATCTATATATATATATATATATATATATATATATATATATATATATATATATATATATATATATATATATATATATATATATATATATATATATATATATATATATATCGTTTCTGAGTTTGTTTAGCAAGATTCTGAAAACGTGTGTTGAAACCGATATTGTAATATTTTGAGAGGGTCATGTTGCCAATAAGAAACACACGCACGTGCGTGTGTTTCTTATTGGCAACATAACCCTCCCAAAGTATTACAATATATATATATATATATATATATATATATATATATATATATATATATATATATATATAAGTATATATATATAGTAATAATAATAAACTTGAAGACTAAAATCCAAAGAGGGCTCGATAAGGATAAATATATATCAAATATATAAGAACCGTAGAGCAAATATTTATTAAAATAACAGATTAAAGTTTAAGCAAAGAATCGCTGCTTTCACCCTTAAGTTTCAGAAGATCCCGTTAAGGGTGAAAGCAGCGATTCTTTGCTTAAACTTTAATCTGTTATTTAAAAATATATATATATATATATATATATATATATATATATATATATATATATATATATATAACAAGGGTTGACGGACCCAGCATATTTATCAATGCCAGTACCGGTTGTATCTCAGCGCACTCCATGGGCAATGTAAGATACATTCCCAGAGTATACACAAATTATTTGCTTCAACACAACGCACTTAAAACGGGTGCCTATAAGGTTCCCGGACTCGAGTTTCTACCGCACTAAGGCACCAATAAGGTGCACTGCACCATCTGTCTGCATATATTATGCAACAATGCACAATCGGCTTATGCAGCTTGATCAGCGGGTATCGCCTAATCAATAACCAATCGATCGACAGAATCCTAAGACCAGTCTATGCCGGCCATGACTGTTTGTGACGTCTGACACGGTAAAGCTATTAGCAACTGGCAACCGATAGGACTCTATCTCTCAACTAGCCACTGATTTACAAATTTTACGTGGGGACAGGAAGCTAAACAGAATCAATCTTTTCTTTCCTGTCAGAAGCACTCAGCCAACGTGTCGCACACATAAATTATCAAAGGATCAGAAGATGGCCATTAGAAATAGCAGTTCACATTGATATAAAATAGAATGGTAGCATTCGGTTCATGTCTCCAAGGCTAGAGGAAAGCGATGGTAACAATGGTAGTGCCAAGAACCTTTAACGGACTTTAAATGCGATCAACCATTATATAGCAATACAGTAGCGAGCTGAAATGTGTCAGCTGCGTGCGTAGCTAACCAGTCTATTTCACAACTTAAAAGAGTGAGAGACAAAATTAATAGCAGGAAAAAAGAGTGCATATCAAAACAATGCCTTTGTGTGTATGTATGTGTATATCCATGCTACCTCATCCCAGTCCTTAACCACCTGGAGGTGTAGACAAAACCAGACGACCCAAACAAATGTCATTGTCCCGTCCGTCCAGTGTTTGTCAAAGCAGTTGAACTGCATGGATTTGACACTCAAGCAGTGAGCTGGAGACATACTGACTTCTCTGGATTATGCCCAGAACAAATCAAGCATGTCTGTTTAAACCTCATAGAGGAGACCATCATAACCATCGGAGAATAAGTTTAGCTTGTCTATGTAAACCTCAGAAAGAATGCCATCGTAACCGGGTGATTTGCCACTTGATCAACTGGCCAGGTGTGCAAATATTTCAGCTTCTGTTATAGCAAGTTTCATTAAACATTTCATAAAACAATTCTTTTCTGATTTATCAAAGATAGTAACAAATCAATGACTGTAAATTTACCTGCTATGCTTGTAACAAACATAATTTATCTTTATGGACAAAAATAAATATTATTATATCATGAGTACTTATGTTTAGTAGAAGTAGTCGCTGTAAATACAGATAAATATATATATCATTACGGTGATAATGAAAAATTAAATAATATCTTTTAGATCATTTATTAATATATATCACCTTTACTACGCCCCGAATTACAGAACAGATAATTTCCCGGTATTAATGCTTTGTGCTGCAGGAAGGTTGAAGGAGTGTCAAAAATAAGTCTAGTATGTCTACGTTAAACTCATAGAGAAGACTATCATAATCATTGCAGAACATATCTATCATGTCTATGTAAACCGCATAGAGGAGACCACCGTAGCCGAGTGATATGTTCATCGTATAGCCGCTGAGGGCTTCGAGTATTTCAGCTTCTGTTATCATTAGCTTCATTATACATTTTATAAAGCAATCCTTATTTGATTTTTCAAAGATTGTAATCGACCAATAAATATAAATTTGCTTGCTATCCTTGTAAAATAATTGATATGGACAAAATATGTGTATTGTTATATAATGATTACTTACCTGTAATTTCAGCGACAGGAGCAGCTGTAAATACAGAGATATATCTTATTATTGTAATGATTAAAAATTATTTTGTTTACTTTTTATAATACCAGTTCAATATATATATTATTGAAAGTTACGATAATTCTTAACATTAAGTACTAAAGAAATGGCGGTGGATTGGCAGTATCCGTAGAGGGTTTGACGCCATACTTTGACGAATAGATTTACGGCCCTTGCCATTCAGAGTTCACATCCCGCCGGGGTTAACTTTGCCTTTCCTCCTTAGGGGGTCGATAAAATAAAGTACCAGTTTTGCACTGGATAATTGCTGGCCTTGTGCCAAAAGTAGAAAAAATTATGTACTAAAGAAATTCAAATAAGACAGATCGACTGATATTGTATCAGAAATAGCATTGCTTTCATTTATAAATAATTGTTTCTACTTTTGGCACAAGGCCAGCAATTATCCTGTACATTACTGGTACTTTATTTTATCGAGCCCGTAAGGTTGAAAGGCAAAGTTAACCTAGGTGGGGGTGTGAACTCAGAACGGCAAGGGCCGTAACTCTATGCTTCAAAGCATGGCTTCCGACCCCCTACCGATACTGCCAATCCACCGCTTTCATTTATCAATAATATATTTCAGAAACATGTATAGTTTATGGAAGTCCTAGCTTCTATACATTTGCTATCTAATACAGATGATGTAATTAATATAATTTTAGAACTAATATCGTCAGTCTTATTATTAAATGATATATCAATTTACCGCATATATATATATACAACATTTAATTAAGCAATTCTTTTCTGTTTTATAAACGATATTAATGAATGAATATATTCGAAGGTACATTATATGGCCTTATATTTCGTTATAACGCCTTACCTACTCAAGAAAAATACCTCCCTAAGTTATTATATATATTTTAGTCTCCAGAACGTGATTAAAAGTCAACAATGACTACTTTACTCACTCGACAGACTTACTATGGTGCGACATTTTAGAAAACTGAGAAATATATATATAGTGTGTAAAGTATACGTTTTAAAATTCTACTTATACTTACTGTTATTTAATATCATATACATACATGATGGCTGCCCCCTTGTTATCGAGTATGGCCATTGCACGATATAACATTATTAATAATTATTAATTAATACCATTGTGTAATGCGTGTGCGTGAAGATGTTTTTTAAAGTGAGGAAATACTGTGCACTGAGCCAATCCCATTCTCTGAGCGACAGTAGCTATAACCCGAAAAGAAGAAAAGATCAACATCATCGGCAACTACTGAGCTGCAGGTTTTATGTCGGAGTTATCCCAGTTTCCTGAGTTGCCTTTTCGTAGAAGAATGCCGTGACAAAGACTAGTGGTCCTTCACTCCCAGGGGTTTAACCGCGCGATATCGTATCCAGCCCGACAATTTCTATGTCCCCACACATATACATATACATGCACACATGCATATACAGATTTACATATACATATATATGTATAGACATATTTACAGATTTTTGGATGGCTGTTGACTCTTAAGGGTTCTTCCGCCCTTTGCTAGGTTTTGTTTTTTGTCCTGCAGGGTATCCAAAATCACCCTCCTCACTTTAGTCGTCGACGAATTACATACATACATACACACACATATATATATATATATATATATATGTATGTATAAAAGACGTAAAATAAGAAAATATTTTTCTCGACAGTTGGATTACGTAACTGTCTTTATCCCATTGCAGAAACTAATTAGTTGGAGTGAAAATTTAAGTAAGTAAGTAAAAAATTTTTTAAAAATTTTTTAAAAAATATTTTCTTATTTTACGTCTTTTATATTATTGTTCTGCATCCTCCTGCATTGAACCACCTAGGTACTATGACATAACCTGTGTATTTACTGGCATGGACGTGCATCTGTGCGCTTATGTTAGTTGATATATTAAATTATCTATATTTATCTCCAAATCACTGATTTGTCGAGCAAACCTGCCAAAACCACTTCTAAATTTTTTGGGGTGTTAGTAGGCGTCAGTCATCTTACCATCCCATTCCTTCTAACTAGCCTCTGTGTCACGTGATTGATTCTTTAGAATCGGCCATTTGACTAGAAGCAGTGAGAATTTCAGTACATAGAATCCAGTCCTCGCCAGCTGTTCTATCTACCGAATTATTATTATTTTTATATGAGCCGCCAGTGTCCGCGCATTGCCTGGAGACTCAGCTGAGAATAGACTCCCTGATGACGCAATGAATTCTCGACAGTTGGATTACGTAACTGTCTTTATCCCATTGCAGAAACTAATTAGTTGGAGTGAAAATTTAAGTAAGTAAGTAAAAAATTAAAAAAAAACTTTTTAAAAAATATTTTCTTATTTTACGTCTTTTATATTATTGTTCTGCATCCTCCTGCATTGAACCACCTAGGTACTATGACATAACCTGTGTATTTACTGGCATGGACGTGCATCTGTGCGCTTATGTTAGTTGATATATTAAATTATCTATATATATATATGTATATATATATCTATATATCTATATATATATATATATATATATATATATATATATATATATATATATATATATATATATATATATATATCGTTTCTGAGTTTGTTTAGCAAGATTCTGAAAACGTGTGTTGAAACCGATATTGTAATATTTTGAGAGGGTCATGTTGCCAATAAGAAACACACGCACGTGCGTGTGTTTCTTATTGGCAACATGACCCTCCCAAAGTATTACAATATATATATATATATATATATATATATATATATATATATATATATATATATATATATATATATATATATAAGTATATATATATAGTAATAATAATAAACTTGAAGACTAAAATCCAAAGAGGGCTCGATAAGGATAAATATATATCAAATATATAAGAACCGTAGAGCAAATATTTATTAAAATAACAGATTAAAGTTTAAGCAAAGAATCGCTGCTTTCACCCTTAAATTTCAGAAGATCCCGTTAAGGGTGAAAGCAGCGATTCTTTGCTTAAACTTTAATCTGTTATTTAAAAAAAAAAAATATATATATATATATATATATATATATAACAAGGGTTGACGGACCCACCATATTTATCAATGCCAGTACCGGTTGTATCTCAGCGCACTCCATGGGCAATGTAAGATACATTCCCAGAGTATACACAAATTATTTGCTTCAACACAACGCACTTAAAACGGGTGCCTATAAGGTTCCCGGACTCGAGTTTCTACCGCACTAAGGCACCAATAAGGTGCACTGCACCATCTGTCTGCATATATTATGCAACAATGCACAATCGGCTTATGCAGCTTGATCAGCGGGTATCGCCTAATCAATAACCAATCGATCGACAGAATCCTAAGACCAGTCTATGCCGGCCATGACTGTTTGTGACGTCTGACACGGTAAAGCTATTAGCAACTGGCAACCGATAGAACTCTATCTCTCAACTAGCCACTGATTTACAAATTTTACGTGGGGACAGGAAGCTAAACAGAATCAATCTTTTCTTTGCTGTCAGAAGCACTCAGCCAACGTGTCGCACACATAAATTATCAAAGGATCAGAAGATGGCCATTAGAAATAGCAGTTCACATTGATATAAAATAGAATGGTAGCATTCGGTTCATGTCTCCAAGGCTAGAGGAAAGCGATGGTAACAATGGTAGTGCCAAGAACCTTTAACGGACTTTAAATGCGATCAACCAATATATAGCAATACAGTAGCGAGCTGAAATGTGTCAGCTGCGTGCGTAGCTAACCAGTCTATTTCACAACTTAAAAGAGTGAGAGACAAAATTAATAGCAGGAAAAAAGAGTGCATATCAAAACAATGCCTTTGTGTGTATGTATGTATATGTCCATGCTACCTCATCCAAGTCCTTAACCACCTGGAGGTGTAGACAAAACCAGACGACCCAAACAAATGTCATTGTCCCGTCCGTCCAGTGTTTGTCAAAGCAGTTGAACTGCATGGATTTGACACTCAAGCAGTGAGCTGGAGACATACTGACTTCTCTGGATTATGCCCAGAACAAATCAAGCATGTCTGTTTAAACCTCATAGAGGAGACCATCATAACCATCGGAGAATAAGTTTATCTTGTCTATGTAAACCTCAGAAAGGAGGCCATCGTAACCGGGTGATTTGCCACTTGATCAACTGGCCAGGTGTGCAAATATTTCAGCTTCTGTTATAGCAAGTTTCATTAAACATTTCATAAAACAATTCTTTTCTGATTTATCAAAGGTAGTAACAAATCAATGACTGTAAATTTACCTGCTATGCTTGTAACAAACATAATTTATCTTTATGGACAAAAATAGATATTATTATATCATGAGTACTTATGTTTAGTAGAAGTAGTCGCTGTAAATACAGATAAATATATATCATTACGGTGATAATGAAAAATTAAATAATATCTTTTAGATCATTTATTAATATATATCACCTTTACTACGCCCCGAATTACAGAACAGATAATTTCCCGGTATTAATGCTTTGTGCTGCAGGCAGATTGAAGGAGTGTCAAGAACAAGTCTAGCATGTCTATGTTAAACTCATAGAGAAGACTATCATAATCATTGCAGAACATATCTAACATGTCTATGTAAACCGCATAGAGGAGACCACCGTAGCCGGGTGATATGTTCATCGTACAGCCGCTGAGGGCTTCAAGTATTTCAGCTTCTGTTATCATTAGCTTCATTGTACATTTTATAAAGCGATCCTTATTTGATTTTTCAAAGATTGTAATCGACCAATAAATATAAATTTGCTTGCTATCCTTGTAAAATAATTGATATGGACAAAATATGTGTATTGTTATATAATGATTACTTACCTGTAATTTCAGCGACAGGAGCAGCTGTAAATACAGAGATATATCTTATTATTGTAATGATTAAAAATTATTTTGTTTACTTTTTATAATACCAGTTCAATATATATTATTGAAAGTTACGATCATTCTTAACATTATGTACTAAAGAAATGGCGGTGGATTGGCAGTATCCGTAGAGGGTTTGACGCCATACTTTGACGAATAGATTTACGGCCCTTGCCATTCAGAGTTCACATCCCGCCGGGGTTAACTTTGCCTTTCCTCCTTAGGGGGTCGATAAAATAAAGTACCAGTTTTGCACTGGATAATTGCTGGCCTTGTGCCAAAAGTAGAAAAAATTATGTACTAAAGAAATTCAAATAAGACAGATCGACTGATATTGTATCAGAAATAGCATTGCTTTCATTTATAAATAATTGTTTCTACTTTTGGCACAAGGCCAGCAATTATCCTGTACATTACTGGTACTTTATTTTATCGAGCCCGTAAGGTTGAAAGGCAAAGTTAACCTAGGTGGGGGTGTGAACTCAGAACGGCAAGGGCCGTAACTCTATGCTTCAAAGCATGGCTTCCGACCCCCTACCGATACTGCCAATCCACCGCTTTCATTTATCAATAATATATTTCAGAAACATGTATAGTTTATGGAAGTCCTAGCTTCTATACATTTGCTATCTAATACAGATGATGTAATTAATATAATTTTAGAACTAATATCGTCAGTCTTATTATTAAATGATATATCAATTTACCGCATATATATATACAACATTTAATTAAGCAATTCTTTTCTGTTTTATAAACGATATTAATGAATGAATATATTCGAAGGTACATTATATGGCCTTATATTTCGTTATTACGCCTTACCTACTCAAGAAAAATACCTCCCTAAGTCATTATATATATTTTAGTCTCCAGAACGTGATTAAAAGTCAACAATGACTACTTTACTCACTCGACAGACTTACTATTGTGCGACATTTTAGAAAACTGAGCAATATATATATAGTGTGTAAAGTATACGTTTTAAAATTCTACTTATACTTACTGTTATTTAATATCATATACATACATGATGGCTGCCCCCTTGTTATCGAGTATGGCCATTGCACGATATAACATTATTAATAATTATTAATTAATACCATTGTGTAATGCGTGTGCGTGAAGATGTTTTTTAAAGTGAGGAAATACTGTGCACTGAGCCAATCCCATTCTCTGAGCGACAGTAGCTATAACCCGAAAAGAAGAAAAGATCAACATCATCGGCAACTACTGAGCCGCAGGTTTTATGTCGGAGTTATCCCAGTTTCCTGAGTTGCCTTTTTGTAGAAGAATGCCGTGACAAAGACTAGTGGTCCTTCACTCCCAGGGGTTTAACCGCGCGATATCGTATCCAGCCCGACAATTTCTATGTCCCCACACATATACATATACATGCACACATGCATATACAGATTTACATATACATATATATGTATAGACATATTTACAGATTTTTGGATGGCTGTTGACTCTTAAGGGTTCTTCCGCCCTTTGCTAGGTTTTGTTTTTTGTCCTGCAGGGTATCCAAAATCACCCTCCTCACTTTAGTCGTCGACGAATTACATACATACATACACACACACATATATATATATATATATATATATGTATGTATAAAAGACGTAAAATAAGAAAATATTTTTCTCGACAGTTGGATTACGTAACTGTCTTTATCCCATTGCAGAAACTAATTAGTTGGAGTGAAAATTTAAGTAAGTAAGTAAAAAATTTGTTAAAAATTTTTTTAAAAATATTTTCTTATTTTACGTCTTTTATATTATTGTTCTGCATCCTCCTGCATTGAACCACCTAGGTACTATGACATAACCTGTGTATTTACTGGCATGGACGTGCATCTGTGCGCTTATGTTAGTTGATATATTAAATTATCTATATTTATCTCCAAATCACTGATTTGTCGAGCAAACCTGCCAAAACCACTTCTAAATTTTTTGGGGTGTTAGTAGGCGTCAGTCATCTTACCATCCCATTCCTTCTAACTAGCCTCTGTGTCACGTGATTGATTCTTTAGAATCGGCCATTTGACTAGAAGCAGTGAGAATTTCAGTACATAGAATCCAGTCCTCGCCAGCTGTTCTATCTACCGAATTATTATTATTTTTATATGAGCCGCCAGTGTCCGCGCATTGCCTGGAGACTCAGCTGAGAATAGACTCCCTGATGACGCAATGAATTCTCGACAGTTGGATTACGTAACTGTCTTTATCCCATTGCAGAAACTAATTAGTTGGAGTGAAAATTTAAGTAAGTAAGTAAAAAATTAAAAAAAAACTTTTTAAAAAATATTTTCTTATTTTACGTCTTTTATATTATTGTTCTGCATCCTCCTGCATTGAACCACCTAGGTACTATGACATAACCTGTGTATTTACTGGCATGGACGTGCATCTGTGCGCTTATGTTAGTTGATATATTAAATTATCTATATATATATATGTATATATATATCTATATATCTATATATATATATATATATATATATATATATATATATATATATATATATATATATATATATATATATATATATATATATATATATATATATATATATATCGTTTCTGAGTTTGTTTAGCAAGATTCTGAAAACGTGTGTTGAAACCGATATTGTAATATTTTGAGAGGGTCATGTTGCCAATAAGAAACACACGCACGTGCGTGTGTTTCTTATTGGCAACATGACCCTCCCAAAGTATTACAATATATATATATATATATATATATATATATATATATATATATATATATATATATATATATATATATATATATATATAAGTATATATATATAGTAATAATAATAAACTTGAAGACTAAAATCCAAAGAGGGCTCGATAAGGATAAATATATATCAAATATATAAGAACCGTAGAGCAAATATTTATTAAAATAACAGATTAAAGTTTAAGCAAAGAATCGCTGCTTTCACCCTTAAATTTCAGAAGATCCCGTTAAGGGTGAAAGCAGCGATTCTTTGCTTAAACTTTAATCTGTTATTTAAAAAAAAAATATATATATATATATATATATATATATATAACAAGGGTTGACGGACCCACCATATTTATCAATGCCAGTACCGGTTGTATCTCAGCGCACTCCATGGGCAATGTAAGATACATTCCCAGAGTATACACAAATTATTTGCTTCAACACAACGCACTTAAAACGGGTGCCTATAAGGTTCCCGGACTCGAGTTTCTACCGCACAAAGGCACCAATAAGGTGCACTGCACCATCTGTCTGCATATATTATGCAACAATGCACAATCGGCTTATGCAGCTTGATCAGCGGGTATCGCCTAATCAATAACCAATCGATCGACAGAATCCTAAGACCAGTCTATGCCGGCCATGACTGTTTGTGACGTCTGACACGGTAAAGCTATTAGCAACTGGCAACCGATAGAACTCTATCTCTCAACTAGCCACTGATTTACAAATTTTACGTGGGGACAGGAAGCTAAACAGAATCAATCTTTTCTTTCCTGTCAGAAGCACTCAGCCAACGTGTCGCACACATAAATTATCAAAGGATCAGAAGATGGCCATTAGAAATAGCAGTTCACATTGATATAAAATAGAATGGTAGCATTCGGTTCATGTCTCCAAGGCTAGAGGAAAGCGATGGTAACAATGGTAGTGCCAAGAACCTTTAACGGACTTTAAATGCGATCAACCATTATATAGCAATACAGTAGCGAGCTGAAATGTGTCAGCTGCGTGCGTAGCTAACCAGTCTATTTCACAACTTAAAAGAGTGAGAGACAAAATTAATAGCAGGAAAAAAGAGTGCATATCAAAACAATGCCTTTGTGTGTATGTATGTGTATATCCATGCTACCTCATCCCAGTCCTTAACCACCTGGAGGTGTAGACAAAACCAGACGACCCAAACAAATGTCATTGTCCCGTCCGTCCAGTGTTTGTCAAAGCAGTTGAACTGCATGGATTTGACACTCAAGCAGTGAGCTGGAAACACACTGACTTCTCTGGATTATGCCCAGAACAAATCAAGCATGTCTGTGTAAACCTCATAGAGGAGACCATCATAACCATCGGAGAATAAGTTTAGCTTGTCTATGTAAACCCCAGAAAGGAGGCCATCGTAACCGGGTGATTTGCCACTTGATCAACCGGCCAGGTGTGCAAATATTTCAGCTTCTGTTATAGTAAGTTTCATTAAACATTTCATAAAACAATTCTTTTCTGATTTATCAAAGGTAGTAACAAATCAATGACTGTAAATTTACCTGCTATGCTTGTAACAAACATAATTTATCTTTATGGACAAAAATAAATATTATTATATCATGAGTACTTATGTTTAGTAGAAGTAGTCGCTGTAAATACAGATAAATATATATCATTACGGTGATAATGAAAAATTAAATAATATCTTTTAGATCATTTATTAATATATATCACCTTTACTACGCCCCGAATTACAGAACAGAGAATTTCCCTGTATTAATGCTTTGTGATGCATGCAGGTTGAAGGAGTGTCAAGAACAAGTCTAGCATGTCTACGTTAAACTCATAGAGAAGACTATCATAATCATTGCAAAACATATCTATCATGTCTATGTAAACCGCATAGAGGAGACCACCGTAGCCAGGTGATATGTTCATCGTACAGCCGCTGAGGGCTTCAAGTATTTCAGCTTCTGTTATCATTAGCTTCATTATACATTTTATAAAGCAATCCTTATTTGATTTTTCAAAGATTGTAATCGACCAATAAATATAAATTTGCTTGCTATCCTTGTAAAATAATTCATATGGACAAAATATGTGTATTGTTATATAATGATTACTTACCTGTACTTTTAGAGGGAACAGCAGCTGTAAATACAGAGATATATCTTATTATGATAATGATTAAAAATTATTTTGTTTATTTTCTATAATACCAGTTCAATATACATTATTGAGAGTTACCATAATTCTTAACATTAAGTATCGCATGAGGTGGAGTCTCCGCCTCCTCTAACAGAATCTCGACATCTAACGCCAAGCTCGTTGCTAGTAATCATGTCATAATATTGAACTGTGTGTTAAGCACATTTATTGGCTGGAAATTATCTGACATGCCCATCGTCCTTGTATATAGTTTAAGAACTAATACCGTCAGTCTTATTATTAAATGATATATCAATTTACAGCATATATAATATACAACATTTAATTAGGCAATTCTTTTCTGTTTTATAAACGATATTAATGAATGAATATATTCGAAGGTACATTATATGGCCTTATATTTCGTTATAACGCCTTACCTACTCAAGAAAAATACCTCCCTAAGTCATTATATATATTTTAGTCTCCAGAACGTGATTAGAAATCAACAATGACTACTTTACTCACTCGACAGACTTACTATTGTGCGACATTTTAGAAAACTGAGAAATATATATATAGTGTGTAAAGTATACGTCTAAAAATTCTACTTATACTTACTGTTATTTAATATCATATACATACATGATGGCTGCTCCCTTGTTATCAAGTATGGCCATTGCACGATATAACATTATTAATAATTATTAATTAATACCATTGTGCAATGCGTGTGCGTGAAGATGTTTTTTAAAGTGAGGAAATACTGTGCACTGAGCCAATCCCATTCTCTGAGCGACAGTAGCTATAACCCGAAAAGAAGAAAAGATCAACATCATCGGCAACTACTGAGCTGCAGGTTTTATGTCGGAGTTGTCCCAGTTTCCTGAGTTGCCTTTTCGTAGAAGAATGCCGTGACAAAGACTAGTGGTCCTTCACTCCCAGGGGTTTAACCGCGCGATATCGTATCCAGCCCGACAATTTCTATGTCCCCACACATATACATATACATGCACACATGCATATACAGATTTACATATACATATATATGTATAGACATATTTACAGATTTTTGGATGGCTGTTGACTCTTAAGGGTTCTTCCGCCCTTTGCTAGGTTTTGTTTTTTGTCCTGCAGGGTATCCAAAATCACCCTCCTGACCAAGTAAACTTGGTGGGGTTGCAGCTTTAGTCGTCGACGAATTACATACATACATACACACACACACATATATATATATATATATGTATGTATATATATATCTCTCTCTATATATATATGTATGTATATATATATATATATATATATATATATCGTTTCTGAATTTGTTTAGCAAGATTCTGAAAACGTGTGTTGAAACCGATATTGTAATACTTTGGGAGGGTCATGTTGCCAATAAGACACACACGCACGTGCGTGTGTTCCTTATTGGCAACATGACCCTCCCAAAGTATTACAATATATATATATATATATATATATATATATATATATATATATATATATATATATATAAGTATATATATATAGTAATAATAATAAACTTGAAGACTAAAATCCAAAGAGGGCTCGATAAGGATAAATATATATCAAATATATAAGAACCGTAGAGCAAATATTTATTAAAATAACAGATTAAAGTTTAAGCAAAGAATCGCTGCTTTCACCCTTAAGTTTCAGAAGATCCCGTTAAGGGTGAAAGCAGCGATTCTTTGCTTAAACTTTAATCTGTTATTTTAATAAATAAATATATATATATATATATATATATATATATATATATATATATATATATATATATATATATATATAACAAGGGTTGACGGACCCAGCATATTTATCAATGCCAGTACCGGTTGTATCTCAGCGCACTCCATGGGCAATGTAAGATACATTCCCAGAGTATACACAAATTATTTGCTTCAACACAACGCACTTAAAACGGGTGCCTATAAGGTTCCCGGACTCGAGTTTCTACCGAACTAAGGCACCAATAAGGTGCACTGCACCATCTGTCGGCATATATTATGCAACAATGCACAATCGGCTTATGCAGCTTGATCAGCGGGTATCGCCTAATCAATAACTAATCGATCGACAGAATCCTAAGACCAGTCTATGCCGGCCATGACTGTTTGTGACGTCTGACACGGTAAAGCTATTAGCAACTGGCAACCGATAGGACTCTATCTCTCAATTAGCCACTGATTTACAAATTTTACGTGGGGACAGGAAGCTAAACAGAATCAATCTTTTCTTTCCTGTCAGAAGCACTCAGCCAACGTGTCGCACACATAAATTATCAAAGGATCAGAAGATGGCCATTAGAAATAGCAGTTCACATTGATATAAAATAGAATGGTAGCATTCGGTTTATGTCTCCAAGGCTAGAGGAAAGCGATGGTAACAATGGTAGTGCCAAGAACCTTTAACGGACTTTATATGCGATCAACCATTATATAGCAATACAGAAGCGAGCTGAAATGTGTCAGCTGCGTGCGTAGATAACCAGTCTATTTCACAACTTAAAAGAGTGAGAGACAACATTAATAGCAGGAAAAAAGGGTGCATATCAAAGCAATGCCTTTGTGTGTATGTAAGTGTATGTCCATGCTACTTCATCCCAGTCCTTAACCACCTGGAGGTGTAGACAAAATCAGACGACCCAAACAAATGTCATTGTCCCGTCCGTCCAGTGTTTGTCAAAGCAGTTGAACTGCATGGATTTGACACTCAAGCAGTGAGCTGGAAACACTCTGACTTCTCTGGATTATGCCCAGAACAAATCAAGTATGTCTGTGTAAACCTCATAGAGGAGACCATCATAACCATCGGAGAATAAGTTTAGCTTGTCTATGTAAACCCCAGAAAGGAGGCCATCGTAACCGGGTGATTTGCCACTTGATCAACCGGCCAGGTGTGCAAATATTTCAGTTTCTGTTATAGTAAGTTTCATTAAACATTTTATAAAACAATTCTTTTCTGATTTATCAAAGGTAGTAACAAATCAATGACTGTAAATTTACCTGCTATGCTTGTAACAAACATAATTTATCTTTATGGACAAAAATAAATATTATTATATCATGAGTACTTACATTTAGTAGAAGTAGTCGCTGTAAATACAGATAAATATATATCATTACGGTGATAATGAAAAATTAAATAATATCTTTTAGATCATTTATTAATATATATCACCTTTACTACGCCCCGAATTACAGAACAGAGAATTTCCCTGTATTAATGCTTTGTGCTGCAGGCAGGTTGAAGGAGTGTCAAGAACAAGTCTAGCATGTCTATGTTAAACTCATAGAGAAGACTATCATAATCATTGCAGAACATATCTAACATGTCTATGTAAACCGCATAGAGGAGACCACCGTAGCCGAGTGATATGTTCATCGTACAGCCGCTGAGGGCTTCAAGTATTTCAGCTTCTGTTATCATTAGCTGCATTATACATTTTATAAAGCAATCCTTATTTGATTTTTCAAAGATTGTAATCGACCAATAAATATAAATTTGCTTGCTATCCTTGTAAAATAATTGATATGGACAAAATATGTGTATTGTTATATAATGATTACTTACCTATACTTTTAGCGGTAGCAGCAGCTGTAAATACAGAGATATATCTTATTATGATAATGATTAAAAATTATTTTGTTTATTTTCTATAATACCAGTTCAATATACATTATTGAGAGTTACCATAATTCTTAACATTAAGTATCGCATGAGGTGGAGTCTCCGCCTCCTCTAACAGAATCTCGACATCTAACGCCAAGCTCGTTGCTAGTAATCATGTCATAATATTGAACTGTGTGTTAAGCACATTTATTGGCTGGAAATTATCTGACATGCCCATCGTCCTTGTATATAGTTTAAGAACTAATATCGTCAGTCTTATTATTAAATGATATATCAATTTACAGCATATATAATATACAACATTTAATTAGGCAATTCTTTTCTGTTTTATAAACGATATTAATGAATGAATATATTCGAAGGTACATTATATGGCCTTATATTTCGTTATAACGCCTTACCTACTCAAGAAAATTATCTCCCTAAGTCATTATATATATTTTAGTCTCCAGAACGTGATTAGAAATCAACAATGACTACTTTACTCACTCGACAGACTTACTATTGTGCGACATTTTAGAAAACTGAGAAATATATATATAGTGTGTAAAGTATACGTCTAAAAATTCTACTTATACTTACTGTTATTTAATATCATATACATACATGATGGCTGCCCCCTTGTTATCGAGTATGGCCATTGCACGATATAACATTATTAATAATTATTAATTAATACCATTGTGCAATGCGTGTGCGTGAAGATGTTTTTTAAAGTGAGGAAATACTGTGCACTGAGCCAATCCCATTCTCTGAGCGACAGTAGCTATAACCCGAAAAGAAGAAAAGATCAACATCATCGGCAACTACTGAGCCGCAGGTTTTATGTCGGAGTTATCCCAGTTTCCTGAGTTGCCTTTTCCTAGAAGAATGCCGTGACAAAGACTAGTGGTCCTTCACTCCCAGGGGTTTAACCGCGCGATATCGTATCCAGCCCGACAATTTCTATGTCCCCACACATATACATATACATGCACACATGCATATACAGATTTACATATACATATATATGTATAGACATATTTACACATTTTTGGATGGCTGTTGACTCTTAAGGGTTCTTCCGCCCTTTGCTAGGTTTTGTTTTTTGTCCTGCAGGGTATCCAAAATCACCCTCCTCACCAAGTAAACTTGGTGGGGTTGCAGCTTTAGTCGTCGACGAATTACATACATGCACACACACATACACACACACACACACACACATACATATATATATATATATATATATATATATATATATATATATATATATATATATATGTGGCTATATATATATATATATATATATATATAACGAAGGAAATGTGGTAAGGAACCAGGTGGACCATAACGCACCAAAGTACTCAATACTTAGGGTAGTAGAGTGGGTAATAGGAACAAGTAAGGCCCCGACGGCTGAGCTCAAGCCGTTTCGACGGCTAATTCTGGACTGAATGAAAATTTATTCTGGTATTTAAATAGCCGAGCTTATCAAGGGGTAATTCCATATATGGTCAAAGAGATAATCACCAGGATTGGTCACATCACAAGTTAGTAGTAAATCTGTGATGTCAAATTGGTGGGGGAAGGGGCAGCTGAACCTGCCGGTAGGAGAAAAAGGGAGAGGGGTTGGAGTAGACCCATTCATGCGATGGTAGTGCCAGCTACAGCTGGGTGTGAGGTCAAAGAAGATACTGGGGAGGGGGGGGGGAGGAAGTCGAAAAGGTAATTAGAACAATGAAGGGTAAAACTATAACAAGTACTGAGAGAGAAAAAAAAAAAAGAAAAAAAAAAGCAAAGTCTGGTTACTAAGACTTAAGTCTCTCGCTGTTGCTAGGCTAAAGAAATACATAAATAAATAAATAAACAAATAAGTGAAAGAATAGCTAAATAAATTTAAAAATATATATATATATATATATATATATATATATAATGAAGAATAAAAAATAAATAAAAATAAACTAGGTGGGACGGAAATAAAGGGACCCTTATACAAGATATAAGTGCGTGTATCGTACGGTGACGGGTCAACAAAGGGGGGCAAAATACTAAAGAGACTACCACGAAATAATAAAGGTTTCTACCCCAATCACAGGGCCAGCAACCACCCAGAGCAAGAAAGTAAACTAGTACGAGAATATAATTCAGGGTCCCGCAAAAGAATACTCGTGCTAACTCTAAGGGTACCGCCACGAAACAAAAAGTCTTATACAAGCTACATGAAAGATCGTACGAAGTAAAAGTAAAGAACGGAAAATTAATACAGAACCCCCCCCCCCCCCCCCCCCCAAAAAAAATGGGAAAAAGAGGAAAGAAATACTGGATAAACGAGAAATTAAAGCAAAGATGCCACTAAGAAATATAGAAGGCACGGAAAAAAGGGACAGCGGTCGGAGAAGGGGGAAAGTATCCGAAGTCTAACACCTCTGCTATAAAAAGCGGAGTCAGCCAAATCTATCATAGAATAGGGGAGGGGGGGGGGGTGCTGAAGCTACAAGTGACCGAGGGGCTACCATCAAACTCTCTTTCAGCACTACACCTAACTTCGCACGAAACATCGTCTCCTCCAACAACAAAAAACTCAACCCCGATGGAAGAAACAACCTAAATAGCAGTGGAGAGCCGACCAGGAGGTGCTACTGTCCTGATAGATCCAGTTGCCCCCTCGACAACAGATGCAGAGACCGTAATGTGATCTACCAGTGCAACGTGAGCACGGACACCTCCAACAAAGCTTATATAGGATTAACCGCATGTGACTTCAAGACCCGGCTATACCAACACAGACATACCTTCCGAAACCCGGCCCGGCGTCACGCCACTACACTTTCGGGCCACATATGGGACCTCAAGGACAACAACATCAACTATGAATTTCCCTGTATTAATGCTTTGTGCTGCAGGCAGGTTGAAGTAGTTTGGAGAACAAGTCTAGCATGTCTACGTTAAACTCATAGAGAAGACTATCATAATCATTGCAGAACATATCTAACATGTCTATGTAAACCGCATAGAGGAGACCACCGTAGGCGGGTGATATGTTCATCGTACAGCCGCTGAGGGCTTCAAGTATTTCAGCTTCTGTTATCATTAGCTTCATTATACATTTTATAAAGCAATCCTTATTTGATTTTTCAAAGATTGTAATCGACCAACGAATATAAATTTGCTTGCTATCCTTGTAAAATAATTGATATGGACAAAATATGTGTATTGTTATATAATGATTACTTACCTGTACTTTTAGCGGTAGTAGCAGCTGTAAATACAGAGATATATCTTATTATGATAATGATTAAAAATTATTTTGTTTATTTTCTATAATACCAGTTCAATATATATATTATTGAAAGTTACGATCATTCTTAACATTATGTACTAACGAAAAGGCGGTGGATTGGCAGTATCCGTAGAGGGTTTGACGCCATACTTTGACGAATAGAGTTACGGCCCTTGCCATTCTGAGTTCAAATCCCGCCGAGGTTAACTTTGCCTTTCCTCCCTAGGGGGTCGATAAAATAAAGTACCAGTTTTGCACTGGATAATTGCTGGCCTTGTGCCAAAAGTTGAAAAAATTATGTACTAAAGAAATTCAAATAAGACAGATCGACTGATATTGTATCAGAAATAACATTGCTTTTATTTATAAATAATTGTTTCTACTTTTGGCACAAGGCCAGCAATTATCAACTACATTACTGGTACTTTATTTTATGGAGCCCGTAAGTTTGAAAGGCAAAATTAACCTAGGTGGGGTTTGAACTCAGAACGGCAAGGGCCGTAACTCTATGCTTCAAAGCATGGCATCCGACCCCCCACCGATACTGCCAATCCACCGCTTTCATTTATCAATAATATATTTCAGAAACATGTATAGTTTATGGAAGTCCTAGCTTCTATACATTTGCTATCTAATACAGATGATGTAATTAATATAATTTTAGAACTAATATCGGCAGTCTTATTATTAAATGATATATCAATTTACCGCATATATATATATACAACATTTAATTAAGCAATTCTTTTCTGTTTTATAAACGATATTAATGAAAGAATATATTCGAAGGTACATTATATGGCCTTATATTTCGTTATAACGCCTTACCTACACAAGAAAATTATCTCCCTAAGTCATTATACTTTTGTCTCCAGAACGTCATTAAAAGTCAACAATGACTGCTTTACTCACTCGACAGACTTACTATTGTGCGACATTTTAGAAAACTGAGAAATATATATATAGTGTGTAAAAATATGAGTATTGTTATATAATGATTACTTACGTGTACATTTAACGCTACCAGAAGCTGTAAATACAGAGATATATCTTATTATGGTAATGATTAAAAATTATTTTGTTTATTTTCTATAATACCAGTTCAATATATATATTATTGAAAGTTACGATAATTCTTAACATTAAGTACTAAAGAAATGGCGGTGGATTGGCAGTATCCGTAGAGTGTTGGACGCCATACTTTGACGAATATAGTTACGGCCCTTGCCATTCTGATTTCAAATCCCGCCGAGGTTAACTTTGCCTTTCATCCTTAGGGGGTCGATAAAATAAAGTACCAGCAATGCACTGGGTAATTGCTGGCCTTGTGCAAAAAGTAGAAAAAATTATGTACTAAAGAAATTCAAATAAGACAGATCGACTGATATCGTATCAGAAATAGCAATGCTTTCATTTATAAATAATTGTTTCTACTTTTGGTACAAGGCCAGCAATTACCCAGTACATTACTGGTACTTCATTTTATCGAGCCCGTAAGGTTGAAAGGCAAAGTTAATGTAGGTGGGGTTTGAACTCAAAATGGCAAGGGCCGTAACTCTATGCTTCAAAGCATGGCGTCCGACCCTCTACCGATGCAGCCAATCCACCGCCTTCATTTATAAATAATATATTACACTAAGATGGATAGTTTAATGGAAGTCCTAGCTTTTATACATTTGCTATCTAATACAAATGATGTAATTAATATAATTTTAGAACGAAGAACGTGAGTCTTATTATTAAATGAGGCACACATATATATCATAATGTTAATAATTAGCAATTTATTCTTGACTTTCGGATCATTCATCTATTTATATATATATATACTATATAATTTTCTTTATTTCCTACACCAGTTCAATATATAATATTGAAAGTTTCGATAATTTTTAACATTAAGTATTAAAAAAATTCAAATAAGACAGATCGACTGATATTTTATCGGAAATAGAATTGCTTTCATTTATAAAAAATATATTACAGAAACATGTATAGTTTAATGGAAGTCCTAGTTTCTATACATTTGCTATCTAATACAGATGATGTCATTAATATAATTTTAGAATTAATATCGTCAGTTTTATTATTAAATGATATATCAATTTACAGCATATATATACGATATTTAATTAAGCAAATCTTTTCTTTTTTATAAACTATATTAATGAATCAATATATTCAAAGATACATTATATGGCCTTATATTTCGTTGTAACGCCTTACCTACTCAAGAAAAAAATCTCCCTAAGTCATTATATATATTTTAGTCTCCAGAACATAATTAAAAGTGAACGATGACTGCTTTACTCACTCGACAGACTTACTATCGTGCGACATTTGAGAAAACTGAGAAATATATATATAGTGTGTAAAATATTCACTTTAGAATTCTACTTACACTTACTGTTATTTAATATCATATACATACATGATGGCTGCCCCCTTGTTATCGAGTATGGCCATTGCACGATATAACATTATTAATAATTATTAATTAATACCATTGTGCAATGCGTGTGCGTGAAGATGTTTTTTAAAGTGAGGAAAAACTGTGCACTGAGCCAATCCCATTCTATGAGCGACAGTAGCTATAACCCGAAAAGAAGAAAAGATCAACATCATCGGCAACTACTGAGCCGCAGGTTTTATGTCGGAGTTATCCCAGTTTCCTTAGTTGCCTTTTCCTAGAAGAATGCCGTGACAAAGACTAGTGGTCCTTCACTCCAAGTGGTTTAACCGCGCGATATCGTATCCAGCCCGACAATTTCAATGTCCCCACGCATATACATATACATGCACACATGCATATACAGATTTACATATACATATATATGTATAGACATATTTACAGATTTTTGGATGGCTGTTGACTCTTAAGAGTTCTTCCGCCCTTTGTTAGGTTTTGTTTTTTGTCCTGCAGGGTATCCAAAATCACCCTCCTCACCAAGTAAATTTGGTGGGGTTGCAGGTTTAGTCGTCGATGAATTACATACATACATACGCACTCACATATATATATATATATATATATATATATATATATATATATATATATATATATATATATATATAACAAGGGTTGACGGACCCAGCATATTTTTCAATGCCAGTACCGGTTGTATCTCAGCGCACTCCATGGGCAATGTAAGATACATTCCCAGAGTATACACAAAGTTATTTGTTTCAACACAACGCACGTAAAACTGGTGTCTATAAGTTACCCGGACTCGGGTTTCTGCCGCACTAAGGCAGCAGTAAGGTGCACTGCACCATCTGTCTGCATATATTATGCAACAATGCACAATCGGCTTATGCAGCTTGATCAGCGGGTATCGCCTAATCAATAACTAATCGATCGACAGAATCCTAAGACCAGTCCATGCCGGCCATGACTGTTTGTGACGACTGACACGGTAAAGCTATTAGCAACTGGCAACCGATAGGACTCTATCTCTCAACTAGCAACTGATTTACAAATTTTACGTGGGGACGGGAAGCTAAACAGAATAAATCTTTTCATTCCTGTCAGAAGAACCCAGCCAACGTGTCTCACACACAAATTTTCAAGGGGTGAGAAGATGGTCTTTAGAAATAGCAGTTCACATTGATATAAAATAGAATGGTAGCTTTCGGTTCATGTCTCCAAGGCTAGAGGAAAGCGATGGTAACAATGCTCGTGCCAAGAACCTTTAACGGACTTTAAATGCGATCAACCATTATATAGCAATATAGTAGCGAGCTGAAATGTGTCAGCTGCGTGCGTAGCTAACCAGTCTATTTCACAACTTAAAAGAGTGAGAGACAAAATTAATAGCAGGAAAAAAGGGTGCATATCAAAACAATGCCTTTGTGTGTATATCCATGCTACCTCATGTGTATGTCCATGCTACCTCATCCCAGTCCTTAACCACCTGGAGGTGTAAACAAAACCTGACGACCCAAACAAATGTCATTGGTCCGTCCGTCCAGTGTTTGTCAAAGCAGTTGAACTGCATGGATTTGACACTCAAGCAGTGAGCTGGAGACACACTGACTTCTCTGGATTAAGCCCAGAACAAATCAAGTATGTCTGTGAAAACCTCATAGAGGAGACGATCATAACCATCGGAGAACAAGTTTAGCTTGTCTATGTAAACCTCAGAAAGGAGGCCATCGTAACCGGGTGATTTGCCACTTGATCAACCGGCCAGGTGTGCAAATATTTCAGCTTCTGTTATAGTAAGTTTCATTAAACATTTTATAAAACAATTCTTTTCTGATTTATCAAAGATAGTAACAAATCAATGACTGTAAATTTACCTGCTATGCTTGTAACAAACATAATTTATCTTTATGGACAAAAATAAATATTATTATATCATGAGTACTTACATTTAGTAGAAGCAGCCGCCGTAAATACAGATAAATATATATCATTACGGTGATAATGAAAAATTAAATAATATCTTTTAGATCATTTATTAATATATATCACCTTTACTACGCCCCGAATTACAGAACAGAGAATTTCGTTGTATTAATACTTTGTGCTGCATTCAGGTTGAAGGAGTGTCAAGAACAAGTCTAGCATGTCTATGTTAAACTCATAGAGAAGATTATCATAATCATTGCAAAACATATCTAACATGTCTATGTAAACCGCATAGAGGAGACCACCGTAGTCGGGTGATATGTTCATCGTATAACCGCTGAGGGCTTCAAGTATTTCAGCTTCTGTCTTCATTAGCTTCATTATACATTTTATAAAGCAATCCTTATTTGATTTTTCAAAGATTGTAATCGACCAATAAATATAAATTTGCTTGCTATCCTTGTAAAATAATTCATATGGACAAAATATGTGTATTGTTATATAATGATTACTTACGTGTACATTTAACGCCACCAGGAGCTGTAAATACAGAGATATATCTTATTATGGTAATGATTAAAAATTATTTTGTTTATTTTCTATAATACCAGTTCAATATATATATTATTGAAAGTTACGATAATTCTTAACATTAAGTACTAAAGAAATGGCGGTGGATTGGCAGCATCCGTAGAGTGTTGGACGCCATACTTTGACGAATATAGTTACGGCCCTTGCCATTCTGATTTCAAATCCCGCCGAGGTTAACTTTGCCTTTCATCCTTAGGGGGTCGATAAAATAAAGTACCAGCAATGCACTGGGTAATTGCTGGCCTTGTGCAAAAAGTAGAAAAAATTATGTACTAAAGAAATTCAAATAAGACAGATCGACTGATATTGTATCAGAAATAGCATTGCTTTCATTTATAAATAATTGTTTCTACTTTTGGTACAAGGCCAGCAATTACCCAGTACATTACTGGTACTTTATTTTATCGAGCCCGTAAGGTTGAAAGGCAAAGTTAACGTAAGTGGGGTTTGAACTCAAAATGGCAAGGGCCGTAACTCTATGCTTCAAAGCATGGCGTCCGACCCTCTACCGATGCAGCCAATCCACCGTCTTCATTTATAAATAATATATTACACTAACATGGATAGTTTAATGGAAGTCCTAACTTTTATACATTTGCTATCTAATACAAATGATGTAATTAATATAATTTTAGAACGAATAACGTCAGTCTTATTATTAAATGAGGCACACATATATATCATAATGTTAATAATTAGCAATTTATTCTTGTCTTTCGAATCATTCATCTATTTATATATATATATACTATATAATTTTCTTTATTTCCTACACCAGTTCAATATATAATATTGAAAGTTTCGATAATTCTTAACATTAAGTATTAAAAAAATTCAAATAAGACAGATCGACTGATATTTTATCGGAAATAGAATTGCTTTCATTTATAAAAAATATATTACAGAAACATGTATAGTTTAATGGAAGTCCTAGCTTATATACATTTGCTATCTAATACAGATGATGTCATTAATATAATTTTAGAACTAATATCGTCAGTTTTATTATTAAATGATATATCAATTTACAGCATATATATACGACATTTAATTAAGCAAATCT
>OZ024742.1:139491787-139501787 GCA_964016885.1 Eledone cirrhosa | reverse complement strand
TATTTTAATAAATATATATATATATATATATACATATATATAACAAGGGTTGACGGAACCAGCATATTTATCAATGCCTGTACCGGTTGTATCTCAGCGCACTCCATGGGCAATGTAAGATACATTCCCAGAGTATACACAAATTATTTGCTTCAACACAACGCACTTAAAACGGGTGCCTATAAGGTTCCCGGACTCGAGTTTCTACCGCACTAAGGCACCAATAAGGTGCACTGCACCATCTGTCTGCATATAGTATGCAACAATGCACAATCGGCTTATGCAGCTTGATCAGCGGGTATCGCCTAATCAATAACTAATCGATCGACAGAATCCTAAGACCAGTCTATGCCGGCCATGACTGTTTGTGACGTCTGTCACGGTAAAGCTATTAGCAACTGGCAACCGATAGGACTCTATCTCTCAACTAGCCACTGATTTACAAATTTTACATGGGGACAGGAAGCTAAACAGAATTAATCTTTTCTTTCCTGTCAGAAGCACTCAGCCAACGTGTCGCACACATAAATTATCAAAGGATCAGAAGATGGCCATTAGAAATAGCAGTTCACATTGATATAAAATAGAATGGTAGCATTCGGTTCATGTCTCCAAGGCTAGAGGAAAGCGATGGTAACAATGGTAGCGCCAAGAACCTTAAACGGACTTTAAATGCGATCATCCATTATATAGCAATATAGTAGCGAGCTGAAATGTGTCAGCCGCGTGCGTAGCTAACCAGTCTATTTCACAACTTAAAAGAGTGAGAGACAAAATTAATAGCAGGAAAAAAGAGTGCATATCAAAACAATGCCTTTGTGTGTATATCCATGCTACCTCATGTGTATATCCATGCTACCCCATCCCAGTCCTTAACCACTTGGAGGTGTAGACAAAACCAGACGACCCAAACAAATGTCATTGTCCCGTCTGTCCAGTGTTTGTCAAAGCAGTTGAACTGCATGGATTTGACACTCAAGCAGTGAGCTGGAGACATACTGACTTCTCTGGATTATGCCCAGAACAAATCAAGCATGTCTCTTTAAACCTCATAGAGGAGACCATCATAACCATCGGAGAATAAGTTTATCTTGTCTATGTAAACCTCAGAAAGGAGGCCATCGTAACCGGTTGATTTGCCACTTGATCAACCGGCCAGGTGTGCAAATATTTCAGCTTCTGTTATAGTAAGTTTCATTAAACATTTCATAAAACAATTCTTTTCTGATTTATCAAAGGTAGTAACAAATCAATGACTGTAAATTTACCTGCTATGCTTGTAACAAACATAATTTATCTTTATGGACAAAAATAAATATTATTATATCATGAGTACTTATGTTTAGTAGAAGCAGCCGCCGTAAATACAAATAAATATATATCATTACGGTGATAATGAAAAATTAAATAATATCTTTTAGATCATTTATTAATATATATCACCTTTACTACGCCCCGAATTACAGAACAGAGAATTTCCCTGTATTAATGCTTTGTGCTGCAGGCAGGTTGAAGGAGTGTCAAGAACAAGTCTAGCATGTCTATGTTAAACTCATAGAGAAGACTATCATAATCATTGCAAAACATATCTAACATGTCTATGTAAACCGCATAGAGGAGACCACCGTAGCCGGGTGATATGTTCATCGTACAGCCGCTGAGGGCTTCAAGTATTTCAGCTTCTGTTATCATTAGCTTCATTATACATTTTATAAAGCAATCCTTATTTGATTTTTCAAAGATTGTAATCGACCAATAAATATAAATTTGCTTGCTATCCTTGTAAAATAATTCATATGGACAAAATATGTGTATTGTTATATAAGGATTACTTACCTGTACTTTTAGCGGTAGTAGCAGCTGTAAATACAGAGATATATCTTATTATGATAATGATTAAAAATTATTTTGTTTATTTTCTATAATACCAGTTCAATATACATTATTGAGAGTTACGATAATTCTTAACATTAAGTATCGCACGAGGTGGAGTCTCCGCCTCCTCTAACAGAATCTCGACATCTAACGCCAAGCTCGTTGCTAGTAATCATGTCATAATATTGAACTGTGTGTTAAGCACATTTATTGGCTGGAAATTATCTGACTTGACCATCGTCCTTGTATATAGTTTAAGAACTAATATCGTCAGTCTTATTATTAAATGATATATCAATTTACAGCATATATAATATACAACATTTAATTAGGCAATTCTTTTCTGTTTTATAAACGATATTAATGAATGAATATATTCGAAGGTACATTATATGGCCTTATATTTCGTTATAACGCCTTACCGACTCAAGAAAATTATCTCCCTAAGTCATTATATATATTTTAGTCTCCAGAACGTGATTAGAAATCAACAATGACTACTTTACTCACTCGACAGACTTACTATTGTGCGACATTTTAGAAAACTGAGAAATATATATATAGTGTGTAAAGTATACGTCTAAAAATTCTACTTATACTTACTGTTATTTAATATCATATACATACATGATGGCTGCCCCCTTGTTATCAAGTATGGCCATTGCACGATATAACATTATTAATAATTATTAATTAATACCATTGTGCAATGCGTGTGCGTGAAGATGTTTTTTAAAGTGAGGAAATACTGTGCACTGAGCCAATCCCATTCTCTGAGCGACAGTAGCTATAACCCGAAAAGAAGAAAAGATCAACATCATCGGCAACTACTGAGCCGCAGGTTTTATGTCGGAGTTATCCCAGTTTCCTGAGTTGCCTTTTCGTAGAAGAATGCCGTGACAAAGACTAGTGGTCCTTCACTCCCAGGGGTTTAACCGCGCGATATCGTATCCAGCCCGACAATTTCTATGTCTCCACACATATACATATACATGCACACATGCATATACAGATTTACATATACATATATATGTATAGACATATTTACAGATTTTTGGATGGCTGTTGACTCTTAAGGGTTCTTCCGCCCTTTGCTAGGTTTTGTTTTTTGTCCTGCAGGGTATCCAAAATCACCCTCCTCACCAAGTAAACTTGGTGGGGTTGCAGCTTTAGTCGTCGACGAATTACATACATACATACACACACACATATATATATATATATATATATATATATATATATATATATATATATATATATGTATGTATATATATATATATATATATATAAAATATTAAACAAATAATGAACAAACAATTCCTTATATTAAACAAAAAAAGTTCACTATTTAACGATCGTTTCTAGGGTATATATGTGTTATAATTGGTATGCATATTTAACAGATCTATGTACAAAATTATACAAAATTATACAAATTATCAAGATTAAATATACATACCTAACTCATATATACGCCGTCTTCAGAAATAATGAAGTATATTTATTGATAATAACAACAATTCAAAATATCAGTTCAAAATTGACCAATGAAAACACAAAGGGTTAAAAGCAGTTTGGTGTGTGTATATACATGTAAAAACCTTACACATATTTTACAATAATGTGTGTATAATTTGTATGTGCATACTAAAAAGATGGATGCAAACACAAAATTTCAAGGTTAATATCTCTGTAAGCTTAATGCGCTGATAAGATACGCAATGATACTTATGGAGTCAAGCATATAAATATATTTTTTTCATACTCACACATATCAGTATAATCACACATACATGTGCGTATATGCATAAATATACAATAACCACGAACATACAAACACACACACTCCCCCACTCACATTTATATATGTGGATATAAAATCATAAGCAAATAGAAATTAAGTCACTCACATAAAAACACTGGTACACACATTTCAAGATCAAGATACAGAAATTAGGTGGGAGGGGGGGGGGAGGGGTCAGTATTAGATTGTCAGACCAGACTGCCTAATATAAATGTATCTATAAATTAAGAAAAATAAAAAAATAAAAACAATAAAATATAATAAATATAATATAATGTACATACACATACAGATATACATACACATACATACATGTACGCGCACATAGAGATACCTACACATACATACATACACACATACTTATACAGTCATATACACACATACATTTACACGAACATACACATACACATATAAAAAGATATAAATACACACACACTCACGCGCAACACATACACACATACACATATATATATATATATATATACATATACATATATATACACACACACATAGACACATATATATATACATACATATACACATACATATACAAACATATATATCCACACACTCTACCACCATAAATACACATACAAACCCCCACATGTATATATATATATATATATATATATCCACATACACACACGTACACATATATATATATATACACATATATACACATACATATACATATATACACACACATAAAAAACAGACATGCACATATATATATATATATATATATTTCATTACTCTTATATATACACATAGTATATATACATACACAACCTCACTTATACACATATACACATAAGTTATATTACAATAATAATAAAGAATAATATATATATATATATATATATATACATATACATATATACATATATATATATATATACATACATATATACACATACATACATACACATAAACATATACATACATAAATACACACATACGAATAAAGACATATATTCACACATAGACACCTATATACACATATATATATATATATATATATATCTATATATATATATAAACATATATATATATATATATATATATATACACATACACACACACACACACACACAGACACACATACACACTCACATATATATATATATATATGTGTATGTGAGTGTGCGCAAATACACATATATATACACACACACATACAAACACACACAAACACATACATATGCATACGTGCACACACACACACATATATCACATAGATACGAAGATAAACATATAAATAGAGAGACATACAAATATATACAGAACCCATATACACATACATACAAACACGCATATACATATACATACATATATACACATATATATATTCCTATATACAAGCATACACATACATACACATATATACATATACATACACATATACATACCACACATTCACATACACATACATATATAATACATATATATACATATATATACATACATATGTATGTACAATCATATATACACACTCAATCTTACATTCATATTTACATGCTCATATATGTATTTTTATATTTAGAAATAAATACCAAAACCTATATAGACACCCACCTACACATATATTCATACATATACGCTTACAAAAACAGATGATAATAGTATGGGGGAAAGGGGGGGTTTGGAGAAGGGGATCAAAGTAAATATATGTTTCAAGAAACATATAATATTTTCCGTATCTTAATTCAATGTATGTTCTTACATATATTCAGTGCTAGGAAATACGAAATCTATGCATCTCAAAACAAAAAAGTATACCATTAATCATATGTTAACTAAACCAAAGATAGTCAACATATTGATTTCCAAGGTGTAAATTAGTTAGGTTTATAATATTTGAAGCAGAATTATGAAGTCAAACAGTAGTAGATTATTAATTACATTATAACTAAATTAAAGTTAATAACGTTATGGTATCAATATTAGGAGATGAATTTAGTAATAGGGAAAAGAAACCCAAATAAAAATAAAATAAAGTATTACATCGGTAGTAGCATATAAATTATATGTTAACTAAATTAAAAATTATATATTTATTTCAATAGTATACGTTAATTAGTATATGTTAATTAGGTATACAATACATAAAGCAGATATTGTATTTCATCAATAGCATAATATAATTATATGCAAATAAAAATCAAAATTAATATGCATACATATACATATACATACACATACACATATATATACATATACACACATATATATATATATATACATATATATACACACATATATACATATATAGTCACATAAATATACATACAGATACACATACAACACACACATATACATATACATATAGATATACATATCTTTTTCAAAAAATTGCACAGAATATATTAACTAGGTATATATCCAAAACACATCCCATTCTATGATTACATGACATTCTGCAATTCGTCTGTACAAGGATACTAATTTTAAGCAAATTAAAATTAAAGTTTTAGGTTGATTAAAACTAAAACCAAATAATAAATATATTTCCAAAATGTATATTAATTAGGTCTATAATACTAAAAATTCTTTCTCCGTCATAGGATACATGATATTATTTTGTTATATTTTATCTGTAAAAGAATTATAATAAAAAAAATTATAATAAAAGGTTAAAATAAATTAAAATTAATCTATAAATTAAATTACTGAGTATATATTAGTAATATTTAAAGGTTTTTCAAAATTTATGATTACATAATATTTTCTCATCTGTAATAAAATATTAATTAAATTAAATTTATAGGTTAACTAACATTTAAATTAAATTAAATTCTAGAATAATGTTATTAATTAGGTTTATAATATTTAAATGTTTTTTTTAGTTTATGATTACACGATATAATTAATTCCTGTCTTTTATTTAATAAGATATCCCTAGACTTCATTATTTCAAATAGTTCTTGGGAACATAATCTACATTCCTTTCTATTATTTTGATAAGGGGTGGCTCTTTTGAGCACACTCCAGGTCAAATCATATTTTATATTTTTATTTTTATAACTATTGATTTTTTCTGCTAGAGATGTTGTATTAGCCAGTGCGGCATTTTTAAAGCTATGTTTGTGGGTATTATACCTTGTCTTAAAATTGTTAGAGGTAGCTCCTATATATGAGCAAATAGAATCTTTAGTTTTAACATTACATTTATAGACTATGTTGTTAACAAGACAATTCCCTTTTAATGGGCAGTTTGTTTTGTTTCTACAGTTACATCCTTTCGTTAATTCTGTATTTGAGGAGATATTATTGTTAATTTGATGTACTGGTGGTATACTTATGGTTTTCATACATTTATATGCATTATATGCACTTATATTTTGTTTTATGTTATTTGTTGTAGAGTATGAGAATTTAACTGTAGACCTATTTAAGATTTGATGGTATTTGTGGTTTGGCGGGAAGTTTTTCTCAAGGATATAAAAAAATTTTTTAGCAATATTATCCTTAACTTGTAAATTAAAAGGAGCATTATACCAAGTAACTCGTCTATTACGGTTTCTATGTTGTTTATTATTTTTATTATTTTTATATGTTGTATCATGATTTTTACTAGGAGGATTAATGTTAATGATCTCACCACAACTATTTTTAGTTATATTTGTAGATTTAGGTGTTTTATCTTTTTTATTAGGAGTTTTATTATTAATATTTATTATAGTTGTATGATGAGTAGTTTTTTGAGGGTTACTATACTTTATATTAGAAGATTTAGTATTTTGGGGTATACTGTGGGTGGCATTTAGGTGTGTACTTTTCATTTGGTGTTTGTTGGTAATATTATGCTGTATGCTTTCAGTATTTTTAGTAGAAGGTATATACTCTAATCTATTTTTGTGGCCACTTCTATCTAGAGCTTCATTATAAAAGGTCGCATTTTTATCAAATACATCTTGGTTAGAAGAAAGGTTAGAAATTCTAAGTGATATATTATATGCAAGGTTTTTAAGGATAGATTTAGGGTGATTAGATTGTGAGTGTATGTAATGTAAGTTTTGGTTAGGTTTATGGTAAGGTTGGTATATACCCGTAGCTAAATCTAAAGTTATATCTAGGAAATTTACTACTTTACTTGTTTTTTCAAAAGTAATATTAAGATTATAATAGTCTTTAAGGAAAGTTCTAATATGCTTTTTGTTTTTTTCGATTTCTGAAAGGCTAAGGTTGTTAGAAAGAAGAAGACAGTCATCACGATATAAACCACCTTTGAGGTGGGGAAAAGAGGCATTTATGTTGAAAAGGAGAAAGAGGCCCACAAGATCAGTAATTTGGGCGGAATCGCTTGAACCCATAGTAATATCAAAAAGATTACTGTATGTGTTTCTGGTCCAGTATTCATTCTGAAATTCAATAAGTGTTTGTCTAGCATGTGTAATAATGTTAATGTCATCCGAAGTTAGATTAGATCTATTTTTAGCAAATATTAATGCTTTGTTCAGGAGTATGGGTGATATAGAAGAATAGTAATTATCTATATCAAATTGTAGGAAAGAAGCAGAAGATTTACACCTAATATTTTTAAACCAATTAATTACCTGGGAGGTGTTTTCCCAGAGTGGTAAAATAACGTATTTTCTTATTTGTGGGATGACTCTATCTAAAATTTTTTTGCTAATTATTCCAATATCTGATTTGGAGGGACATATAAGTCTAATAGAAGGATTAGAGTTAAAGTTAGATTTGTGATCTTTCAGGTTGAAGTGTGGTCTTTTCAATGCCAAAGGTTCAGTTCTATCTTCAATATTTAGTTTTTTTACTATGTTGTGTGTTTTGTTGTTGATGTTGGTGAGTGACACATTATTAGATTTTTTATAATTTTTTCTGAGTTCTTTATATATGAACTCATTATAATGTTCAATATCCATATGATACAAGTTACCAGTTTTGTCCGAGTGGACATGGATTTTTTTAGACTTTTTTAGGTCCAATAGGGTAGAATCAAGGTCCTTTTGAAAGACGGATTTATACTTTTTAAATTTGAGGTGTTTAATTAAATTAAAAAGGTCTTTCTCGAAGTCTTCAAGTAAAAAGTTGTGTGGTGGATTCTTGTAAGTGTTGAAATCATACATATATTTCCGATCTGCTTGTTTAGATTTTCTATCGAAGTGGTAGGCTCTCCATCTAACCCTTCTGATAAAATTATTAGTTTTCTGAATCATAAGGAGTAAGAAGTCGTCCTTAGAAGGTATTGGTATGTTTTTTAAGGAGGTTCCTAAATATTGTTTTTCCATTGTGATATGGATGATGGACAATTGAAAGAGCTCAACTAAATGTATATGGGTTTACAAAATCATACATATATATATGTTTATACATAAATATAAAATTAATACACACATACAGTACAAAAATACGAATATTTCCGTGAAAATAGGAGCAAAATTATGTAGATAAATCTACCAAGAGTTTACGGTAGTGTCCAATCCGTATGAAGAACTCAATGTATTCCGGATATCATGGAAAGAAGAGATGTAATGAAAATCCACTTTCGGTGAAAGATAAACGGTATACAGAGTCAAGATAAAATATTAAACAAATAATGAACAAACAATTCCTTATATTAAACAAAAAAAGTTCACTATTTAACGATCGTTTCTAGGGTATATATGTGTTATAATTGGTATGCATATTTAACAGATCTATGTACAAAATTATACAAAATTATACAAATTATCAAGATTAAATATACATACCTAACTCATATATACGCCGTCTTCAGAAATAATGAAGTATATTTATTGATAATAACAACAATTCAAAATATCAGTTCAAAATTGACCAATGAAAACACAAAGGGTTAAAAGCAGTTTGGTGTGTGTATATACATGTAAAAACCTTACACATATTTTACAATAATGTGTGTATAATTTGTATGTGCATACTAAAAAGATGGATGCAAACACAAAATTTCAAGGTTAATATCTCTGTAAGCTTAATGCGCTGATAAGATACGCAATGATACTTATGGAGTCAAGCATATAAATATATTTTTTTCATACTCACACATATCAGTATAATCACACATACATGTGCGTATATGCATAAATATACAATAACCACGAACATACAAACACACACACTCCCCCACTCACATTTATATATGTGGATATAAAATCATAAGCAAATAGAAATTAAGTCACTCACATAAAAACACTGGTACACACATTTCAAGATCAAGATACAGAAATTAGGTGGGAGGGGGGGGGAGGGGTCAGTATTAGATTGTCAGACCAGACTGCCTAATATAAATGTATCTATAAATTAAGAAAAATAAAAAAATAAAAACAATAAAATATAATA
>OZ024742.1:139469287-139481787 GCA_964016885.1 Eledone cirrhosa | reverse complement strand
GTTTAAATGAGACACACATATATATCATAATGTTAATAATTAGCAATTTATTCTTGTCTTTCGGATCATTCATCTATTTATATATATATATACTATATCATTTTCTTTATTTCCTACACCAGTTCAATATATAATATTGAAAGTTTCGATAATTCTTAACATTAAGTATTAAAAAAATTCAAATAAGACAGATCGACTGATATTTTATCGGAAATAGAATTGCTTTCATTTATAAAAAATATATTACAGAAACATGTATAGTTTAATAGAAGTCCTAGCTTATATATACATTTGCTATCTAATACAGATGATGTCATTAATATAATTTTAGAACTAATATCGTCAGTTTTATTATTAAATGATATATCAATTTACAGCATATATATACGACATTTAATTAAGCAAATCTTTTCTTTTTTATAAACGATATTAATGAATCAATATATTCAAAGGTACATTATATGGCCTTATATTTCGTTGTAACGCCTTACCTACTCAAGAAAAAAATCTCCCTATAAGTAATTATATATATTTTAGTCTCCAGAACGTAATTAAAAGTAAACGATGACTGCTTTACTCACTCGACAGACTTACTATCGTGCGACATTTGAGAAAACTGAGAAATATATATATAGTGTGTAAAATATACACTTTAGAATTCTACTTACACTTACTGTTATTTAATATCATATACATACATGATGGCTGCCCCCTTGTTATCGAGTATGGCCATTGCACGATATAACATTATAATAATTATTAATCAATACCATTGTGCAATGCGTGTGCGTGAAGATGTTTTTTAAAGTGAGGAAAAACTGTGCACTGAGCCAATCCCATTCTCTGAGCGACAGTAGCTATAACCCGAAAAGAAGAAAAGATCAACATCATCGGCAACTACTGAGCCGCAGGTTTTATGTCGGAGTTATCCCAGTTTCCTGAGTTGCCTTTTCCTAGAAGAATGCCGTGACAAAAACTAGTGGTCCTTCACTCCAAGTGGTTTAACCGCGCGATATCGTATCCAGCCCGACAATTTCAATGTCCCCACGCATATACATATACATGCACACATGCATATACAGATTTACATATACATATATATGTATAGACATATTTACACATTTTTGGATGGCTGTTGACTCTTAACAGTTCTTCCGCCCTTTGTTAGGTATTGTTTTTTGTCCTGCAGGGTATCCAAAATCACCCTCCTAACCAAGTGAATTTGGTGGGGTTGCAGGTTTAGTCGTCGATGAATTACATACATACATACGCACTCACACACACACACATATATATATATATATATATATATATATATAACAAGGGTTGACGGACCCAGCATATTTTTCAATGCCAGGACCGGTTGTATCTCAGCGCACTCCATGGGCAATGTAAGATACATTCCCAGAGTATACACAAAGTTATTTGTTTCAACACAACGCACGTAAGACTGGTGTCTATAAGTTACCCGGACTCGAGTTTCTGCCGCACTAAGGCAGCAGTAAGGTGCACTGCACCATCTGTCTGCATATATTATGCAACAATGCACAATCGGCTTATGCAGCTTGATCAGCGAGTATCGCCTAATCAATAACCAATCGATCGACAGAATCCTAAGACCAGTCTATGCCGGCCATGACTGTTTGTGACGACTGACACGGTAAAGCTATTAGCAACTGGCAACCGATAGGACTCTATCACTCAACGAGCCACTGATTTACAAATTTTACGTGGGGACGGGAAGCTAAACAGAATAAATCTTTTCATTCCTGTCAGAAGAACCCAGCCAACGTGTCTCACACACAAATTATCAAGGGGTGAGAAGATGGTCTTTAGAAATAGCAGTTCACATTGATATAAAATAGAATGGTAGCTTTCGGTTCATGTCTCCAAGGCTAGAGGAAAGCGATGGTAACAATGGTCGTGCCAAGAACCTTTAACGGACTTTAAATGCGATCAACCATTATATAGCAATATAGTAGCGAGCTGAAATGTGTCAGCTGCGTGCGTAACTAACCAGTCTATTTCACAACTTAAAAGAGTGAGAGACAAAATTAATAGCAGGAAAAAAGGGTGCATATCTAAACAATGCCTTTGTGTGTATGTATGTGTATATCCATGCTACCTCATCCCAGTCCTTAACCACCTGGAGGTGTAGACAAAACCAGACGACCCAAACAAATGTCATTGGTCCATCCGTTCAGTATTTGTCAAAGCAGTTGAACTGCATGAATTTGACACTCAAGCAGTGAGCTGGAGACACATTGACTTCTCTGGATTAAGCCCAGAACAAATCAAGTATGTCTGTTTAAACCTTATAGAGGAGACCATCATAACCATCGGAGAACAAGTTTAGCTTGTCTATGTAAACCTCAGAAAGGAGGCCATCGTAACCGGGTGATTTGCCACTTGATCAACCGGCCAGGTGTGCAAATATTTCAGCTTCTGTTATAGTAAGTTTCATTAAACATTTTATAAAACAATTCTTTTCTGATTTATCAAAGATAGTAACAAATCAATGACTGTAAATTTACCTGCTATGCTTGTAACAAACATAATTTATCTTTATGGACAAAAATAAATATTATTATATCATGAGTACTTATGTTTAGTAGAAGCAGCCGCCGTAAATACAGATAAATATATATCATTACGGTGATAATGAAAAATTAAATAATATCTTTTAGATCATTTATTAATATATATCACCTTTACTACGCCCCGAATTACAGAACAGAGAAATTCCCTGTATTAATGCTTTGTGCTGCAGGCAGGTTGAAGGAGTGTCAAGAACAAGTCTAGCATGTCTATGTTAAACTCATAGAGAAGACTATCATAATCATTGCAAAACATATCTAACATGTCTATGTAAACCGCATAGAGGAGACCACCGTAGCCGGGTGATATGTTCATCGTATACCTGCTGAGGGCTTCAAGTATTTCAGCTTCTGTCATCATTAGCTTCATTATACATTTTATAAAGCAATCCTTATTTGATTTTTCAAAGATTGTAATCGACCAACGAATATAAATTTGCTTGCTATCCTTGTAAAATAATTCATATGGACAAAATATGTGTATTGTTATATAATGATTACTTACGTGTACAATTAGGGGTATCACCAGCTGTAAATACAGAGATATATCTTATTATGGTAATGATTAAAAATTATTTTGTTTATTTTCTATAATACCAGTTCAATATATATATTATTGAAAGTTACGATAATTCTTAACATTAAGTACTAAAGAAATGGCGGTGGATTGGCAGTATCCGTAGAGTGTTGAACGCCATACTTTGACGAATATAGTTACGGCCCTTGCCATTCTGATTTCAAATCCCGCCGAGGTTAACTTTGCCTTTCATCCTTAGGGGGTCGATAAAATAAAGTACCAGCAATGCACTGGGTAATTGCTGGCCTTGTGCAAAAAGTAAAAAAAATTATGTACTAAAGAAATTCAAATAAGACAGATCGACTGATATTGTATCAGAAATAGCAATGCTTTCATTTATAAATAATTGTTTCTACTTTTGGTACAAGGCCAGCAATTACCCAGTACATTACTGGTACTTCATTTTATCGAGCCCGTAAGGTTGAAAGGCAAAGTTAACCTAGGTGGGGTTTGAACTCAAAATGGCAAGGGCCGTAACTCTATGCTTCAAAGCATGGCGTCCGACCCTCTACCGATGCAGCCAATCCACTGTCTTCATTTATAAATAATATATTACACTAACATGGATAGTTTAATGGAAGTCCTAGCTTTTATACATTTGCTATCTAATACAAATGATGTAATTAATATAATTTTAGAACGAATAACGTCAGTCTTATTATTAAATGAGGCACACATATATATCATAATGTTAATAATTAGCAATTTATTCTTGTCTTTCGGATCATTCCTCTATTTATATATATATACTAGCGGAGCTACCCGGCTTCGCTCAGTGTTAAAAAGCTTATTTAGAAAAGAATAATATTAACATTTTAATCGTTATTTAAAAACTTCTGTAATTTAGTTTCTATTTTTTAGATTTTAACATTTATCTTTAAATGACTGAATGACTGACGAATTTAAAGAAAATTCGTTATAAGAACATTTAATTTGTTTTACTGAAGTGCTTTTGGATACACAATGTTTTTTGTTTTTCCTTCTGGTGCATACACGAATAAATCAGAAGGTTTACCGACGCGTGAGCAAGCCACATACAGCTGTCCATGTGAGAAGCATGGATTTTCTAAATTTAGTCCACACACTTGTAGCGATTGTCCTTGTGCTTTGTTGATAGTCATTGCAAAGGCGAGTCGCACCGGAAACTGCAAACGTTTGAAATCGAATGGCGTATCTGTTGTAATGATTGGGATGCGTGGCAAGAGTACATCTTCTCCTTTAAATTTTCCATTTAAAATTGTAGCCTCGATGATATTGTTCATCGTCTTTTTCACTGAAAGTCTGGTACCGTTGCAAAGTTGTGGTGGATTGATGTTTCGGAGAAGGATGATAGGCACGCCAATTTTCAATGTTAAAATGTGCGGTGGCATGCCTGGCAAATCAAGTGAATTCAAGAATTCAATTGGAAAATTGATAATTTCGTCTTGATTCATTACAGTATCGATGGACTTATACGTTGTCGCTTCGCCTGGTATTTCGTTTTGAATGCTGAAATTAATGGCATTGACATCGGTGTTTTTGGCTGCTAATATAGCACGTACACTGAGCCAGTGATGATTTTTGTAATGCTGCGCAATATTTGGGAACACTTTGTGAATCAGTTCGTCTCTGGTTGCCGTGATTCTACAGAAGTTTGTTGGCAATGTGATACATTTTGTGGAATCATCGATTACCATTTTCCCATTCCCAATATCCAGCAATTGTTTTGTGAAACGTTCAGCGGATGCGTCATTTTGTAGTTGTACACGCATATTGTTTTTTAAAGTTAATTTCTGTACGTGTCGCCATAAAACTGATGATTTGAGACATGCATTAAGCTCATTAGCGGGTGTTGATCGCGGTATAACTGGTAGAGTTTGTCGAAAATCACCAGACAATAAAATGAGTGTGCCACCGAAGAGCTGTTCATTTCCTTTCAAATCTTTTAGCGTATTATTAAGCGCTTCCAATGATTTTTTGTGCGCCATAGTACATTCGTCCCATATAATGATTTTACATGATTGGAGTACTTTACCTATACCAGAATTTTTGGTAATATTGCATGTTGATGTCTCAGCGATTTGCATATTCAATGGCAATTTCAGGGCTGAATGTGCTGTTCGACCACCATCTAAAAGAGTTGCCGCAATTCCAGATGATGCGATTGCCAGTGCAATATTATTTTCTGATCGTATAGTTGCCAAAATAAGTGAAATGAGAAAATTTTTGCCTGTACCACCGGGTGCACCTATAAAATACAATCCGCCGCTTTGACTTATAATTGCCTGCATAATTTGGTCATATACTATGCGTTGTTCTGGTAGCAATTTGGGAAGATTCGTTTGAACAAATGTACCCAATTCGGCGACATCAAAGTTTGTTTCTCGTTGCAAATCACGATCGAAAATGTCGTTTACAGATCGATTCGGCGCAGGCATTCCCAATTGTACCAATGTTTTGTTAGCGATTGCTAAACATATGACCTCAATGGAAACCAATGCTTTATTATACACATTTTGTGTGAATTGAATATTCATATTTTGATTTGTTGCACGCAAACGATGTCGTATGTCTTCACTCATGTAGTCTTTATATTTTTCCCAAAGATCTTTTGGATTTGATGGGAAGCACGTTTTCAATATTATTGAGAATAATGTGCGTATTTGCTTTGGTCGAGCAGTATTCGATGCATCAGCGAGTGAAGTGTCCCAATGTCCATCATTTTCAAGAAGATTTTATTCTTGGCAAGCTTCACGATAAGTGGCACATACTTGACCGTTTACTGTTCTCAATTCTTGGAATGATGTCGGTCCACGTATGTGTCCAGGTCAGGAAAATAAGGACAGACGAAATGAAGATATCAAATTACAGCACTTAGTTAAGGGCTAGCTGAAAAAGAATTCCCTGTAATGGGAGTGGAAGGGAAGTAATGTGAAACAGACACTATACTAATTCTATTGAAATTATATTAAATTCAAGAGAGAATTTACTAATTCTATTGAAATTATATTAAATTAAAGAGAGAATACTAATTCTATCGAAATTATCTTTAATTAAAAAAATTTCACACTCGCTCTTTCACTCACTCTTTGTCTATACGTTGATTTCTCTTTCTCCGTTTATAGCACTCTCTCTTTGTCTATACGTTGCTCTTTCACTCTCTCTTTGTCTATACGTTGATTTCTCTTTCTCCGTTTATAACTTTAGAGACAGTCTAATATAGGGATTGGTTCAAAGCAGCCAGACTACTCGCTCTTTGACTCGTTGCTCTTTCACTCTGTCTTTGTCTATACGTTGATTTCTCTTTCTCCGTTTATAACTTTAGAGACAGTCTAATATAGGGAGTGGTTCAAAGCAGCCAGACTACTCGCTCTTTCACTCTCTGTTTGAATATATGTTGATTTCTCTTTCTCCGTTTATATCTTTGGACAAACAAACAAACATACATTCATTTTTATATATATAGATAGATAGAATTGCTTTCATTTATAAAAAATATATTACAGAAACATGTATAGATTAATGGAAGTCCTAGCTTATATACATTTGCTATCTAATACAGATGATGTCATTAATATAATTTTAGAACTAATATCGTCAGTTTTATTATTAAATGATATATCAATTTACAGCATATATATACGACATTTAATTAAGCAAATCTTTTCTTTTTTATAAACGATATTAATGAATCAATATATTCAAAGGTACATTATATGGCCTTATATTTCGTTGTAACGCCTTACCTAATCAAGAAAAAAATCTCCCTATAAGTAATTATATATATTTTAGTCTCCAGAACGTAATTAAAAGTGAACGATGACTGCTTTACTCACTCGACAGACTTACTATCGTGCGACATTTGAGAAAACTGAGAAATATATATATAGTGTGTAAAATATACACTTTAGAATTCTACTTACACTTACTGTTATTTAATATCATATACATACATGATGGCTGCCCCCTTGTTATCGAGTATGGCCATTGCACGATATAACATTATTAATAATTATTAATTAATACCATTGTGCAATGCGTGTGCGTGAAGATGTTTTTTAAAGTGAGGAAATACTGTGCACTGAGCCAATCCCATTCTCTGAGCGACAGTAGCTATAACCCGAAAAGAAGAAAAGATCAACATCATCGGCAACTATTGAGCCGCAGGTTTTATGTCGGAGTTATCCCAGTTTCCTGAGTTGCCTTTTCCTAGAAGAATGCCGTGAGAAAGACTAGTGGTCCTTCACTCCCAGTGGTTTAACCGCGCGATATCGTATCCATGCTACCTCATCCCAGTCCTTAACCACCTGGAGGTGTAGACAAAACCAGACGACGCCAAAAAATGTCATTGTCCCGTCCGTCCAGTGTTTGTCAAAGCAGTTGAACTGCATGGATTTGACACTCAAGCAGTGAGCTGGAAACACACTGACTTCTCTGGATTATGCCCAGAACAAATCAAGTATGTCTGTTTAAACCTTATAGAGGAGACCATCATAACCATCGGAGAATAAGTTTAGCTTGTCTATGTAAACCTCAGAAAGGAGGCCATCGTAACCGGGTGATTTGCCACTTGATCAACCGGCCAGGTGTGCAAATATTTCAGTTTCTGTTATAGTAAGTTTCATTAAACATTTTATAAAACAATTCTTTTCTGATTTATCAAAGATAGTAACAAATCAATGACTGTAAATTTACCTGCTATGCTTGTAACAAACATAATTTATCTTTATGGACAAAAATAAATATTATTATATCATGAGTACTTATGTTTAGTAGAATTAGTCGCTGTAAATACAGATAAATATATATCATTACAGTGATAATGAAAAATTAAATAATATCTTTTAGATCATTTATTAATATATATCACCTTTACTACGCCCCGAATTACAGAACAGAGAAATTCCCGGTATTAATGCTTTGTGCTGCATGCAGGTTGAAGGAGTGTCAAGAACAAGTCTAGCATGTCTATGTTAAACTCATAGAGAAGACTATCATAATCATTGCAGAACATTTCTATCATGTAAACCGCATAGAGGAGACCACCGTAGCCGGGTGATATGTTCATCGTATAACCGCTGAGGGCTTCAAGTATTTCAGCTTCTGTTATCATTAGCTTCATTATACATTTTATAAAGCAATCCTTATTTGATTTTTCAAAGATTGTAATCGACCAATAAATATAAATTTGCTTGCTATCCTTGTAAAATAATTCATATGGACAAAATATGTGTATTGTTTTATAATGATTACTTACTTGTACATTTAGGGATACCAGCAGCTGTAAATGCAGAGATATATCTTATTATGATAATGATCAAAAATTATTTTGTTTATTTTCTATAATACCAGTTCAATATATATATTATTGAGAGTTACGATAATTCTTAACATTAAGTACTAAAGAAATGGCGGTGGATTGGCAGCATCCGTAGAGTGTTGGGCGCCATACTTTGACGAATATAGTTACGGCCCTTGCCATTCTGATTTCAAATCCCGCCGAGGTTAACTTTGCCTTTCATCCTTAGGGGGTCGATAAAATAAAGTACCAGCAATTCACTGGGTAATTGCTGGCCTTGTGCCAAAAGTAGAAACAATTATGTATTAAAGAAATTCAAATAAGACAGATCGACTGATATTGTATCAGAAATAGCAATGCTTTCATTTATAAATAATTGTTTCTACCTTTGGTACAAGGCCAGCAATTACCCAGTACATTACTGGTACTTCATTTTATCGAGCCCGTAAGGTTGAAAGGCAAAGTTAACCTAGGTGGGGTTTGAACTCAAAATGGCAAGGGCCGTAACTCTATGCTTCAAAGCATGGCGTCCGACCCTCTACCGATGCTGCCAATCCACCGCCTTCATTTATAAATAATATATTACAGAAACATGTATAGTTTAATGGAAGTCCTAGCTTTTATACATTTGCTATCTAATATATATGATGTAATTAATATAATTTTAGAACTAATAACGTCAGTCTTATGTTTAAATGAGACACACATATATATCATAATGTTAATAATTAGCAATTTATTCTTGTCTTTCGGATCATTCATCTATTTATATATATATATACTATATCATTTTCTTTATTTCCTACACCAGTTCAATATATAATATTGAAAGTTTCGATAATTCTTAACATTAAGTATTAAAAAAATTCAAATAAGACAGATCGACTGATATTTTATCGGAAATAGAATTGCTTTCATTTATAAAAAATATATTACAGAAACATGTATAGTTTAATAGAAGTCCTAGCTTATATATACATTTGCTATCTAATACAGATGATGTCATTAATATAATTTTAGAACTAATATCGTCAGTTTTATTATTAAATGATATATCAATTTACAGCATATATATACGACATTTAATTAAGCAAATCTTTTCTTTTTTATAAACGATATTAATGAATCAATATATTCAAAGGTACATTATATGGCCTTATATTTCGTTGTAACGCCTTACCTACTCAAGAAAAAAATCTCCCTATAAGTAATTATATATATTTTAGTCTCCAGAACGTAATTAAAAGTGAACGATGACTGCTTTACTCACTCGACAGACTTACTATCGTGCGACATTTGAGAAAACTGAGAAATATATATATAGTGTGTAAAATATACACTTTAGAATTCTACTTACACTTACTGTTATTTAATATCATATACATACATGACGGCTGCCCCCTTGTTATCGAGTATGGCCATTGCACGATATAACATTATTAATAATTATTAATTAATACCATTGTGCAATGCGTGTGCGTGAAGATGTTTTTTAAAGTGAGGAAAAACTGTGCACTGAGCCAATCCCATTCTCTGAGCGACAGTAGCTATAACCCGAAAAGAAGAAAAGATCAACATCATCGGCAACTACTGAGCCGCAGGTTTTATGTCGGAGTTATCCCAGTTTCCTGAGTTGCCTTTTCCTAGAAGAATGCCGTGACAAAGTCTAGTGGTCCTTCACTCCAAGTGGTTTAACCGCGCGATATCGTATCAAGCCCGACAATTTCAATGGCCCCACGCATATACATATACATGCACACATGCATATACAGATTTACATATACATATATATGTATAGACATATTTACACATTTTTGGATGGCTGTTGACTCTTAAGAGTTCTTCCGCCCTTTGTTAGGTATTGTTTTTTGTCCTGCAGGGTATCCAAAATCACCCTCCTCACCAAGTGAATTTGGTGGGGTTGCAGGTTTAGTCGTCGATGAATTACATACATACATACGCACTCACACACACACATATATATATATATATATATATATATATATAACAAGGGTTGACGGACCCAGCATATTTTTCAATGCCAGGACCGGTTGTATCTCAGCGCACTCCATGGGCAATGTAAGATACATTCCCAGAGTATACACAAAGTTATTTGTTTCAACACAACGCACGTAAAACTGGTGTCTATAAGGTACCCGGACTCGAGTTTCTGCCGCACTAAGGCAGCAGTAAGGTGCACTGCACAATCTGTCTGCATATATTATGCAACAATGCACAATCGGCTTATGCAGCTTGATCAGCGGGTATCGCCTAATCAATAACCAATCGATCAACAGAATCCTAAGACCAGTCCATGCCGGCCATGACTGTTTGTGACGACTGACACGGTAAAGCTATTAGCAACTGGCAACCGATAGGACTCTATCACTCAACGAGCCACTGATTTACAAATTTTACGTAGGGACGGGAAGCTAAACAGAACAAATCTTTTCATTCCTGTCAGAAGAACCCAGCCAACGTGTCTCACACACACATTATAGAGGGGTGAGAAGATGGCCTTTAGAAATAGCAGTTCACATTGATATAAAATAGAATGGTAGCTTTCGGTTCATGTCTCCAAGGCTAGAGGAAAGCGATGGTAACAATGGTCGTGCCAAGAACCTTTAACGGACTTTAAATGCGATCAACCATTATATAGCAATATAGTAGCGAGCTGAAATGTGTCAGCTGCGTGCGTAACTAACCAGTCTATTTCACAACTTAAAAGAGTGAGAGACAAAATTAATAGCAGGAAAAAAGAGTGCATATAAAAACAATGCCTTTGTGTGTATATCCATGCTACCTCATGTGTATATCCATGCTACCTCATCCCAGTCCTTAACCACCTGGAGGTGTAGACAAAACCAGACGACCCAAACAAATGTCATTGGTCCGTCCGTCCAGTGTTTGTCAAAGCAGTTGAACTGCATGGATTTGACACTCAAGCAGTGAGCTGGAGACACACTGACTTCTCTGGATTAAGCCCAGAACAAATCAAGTATGTCTGTGAAAACCTCATTGAGGAGACCATCATAGCCATCGGAGAACAAGTTTAGCTTGTCTATGTAAACCTCAGAAAGGAGGCCATCGTAACCGGGTGATTTGCCACTTGATCAACCGGCCAGGTGTGCAAATATTTCAGCTTCTGTTATAGTAAGTTTCATTAAACATTTTATAAAACAATACTTTTCTGATTTATCAAAGAGAGTAACAAATCAATGACTGTAAATTTACCTGCTATGCTTGTAACAAACATAATTTATCTTTATGGACAAAAATAAATATTATTATATCATGAGTACTTATGTTTAGTAGAAGCAGCCGATGTAAATACAAATAAATATATATCATTACGGTGATAATGAAAAATTAAATAATATCTTTTAGATCATTTATTAATATATATCACCTTTACTACGCCCCGAATTACAGAACAGAGAATTTCGCTGTATTAATACTTTGTGCTGCATTCAGGTTGAAGGAGTGTCAAGAACAAGTCTAGCATGTCTATGTTAAACTCATAGAGAAGACTATCATAATCATTGCAAAACATATCTAACATGTCTATGTAAACCGCATAGAGGAGACCACCGTAGCCGGGTGATATGTTCATCGTATAACCGCTGAGGGCTTCAAGTATTTCAGCTTCTGTCATCATTAGCTTCATTATACATTTTATAAAGCAATCCTTATTTGATTTTTCAAAGATTGTAATCGACCAATAAATATAAATTTGCTTGCTATCCTTGTAAAATAATTCATATGGACAAAATATGTGTATTGTTATATAATGATTACTTACGTGTACAATTAGGGGTAACAGCAGCTGTAAATACAGAGATATATCTTATTATGGTAATGATTAAACATTATTTTGTTTATTTTCTATAATACCAGTTCAATATACATTATTGAGAGTTACGATAATTCTTAACATTAAGTACTAAAGAAATGGCGGTGGATTGGCAGTATCCGTAGAGTGTTGGACGCCATGCTTTGACGAACATAGTTACGGCCCTTGCCATTCTGTGTTCAAATCCCGCCGAGG
>OZ024742.1:139394287-139464287 GCA_964016885.1 Eledone cirrhosa | reverse complement strand
TACTATATAATTTTCTTTATTTCCTACACCAGTTCAATATATAATATTGAAAGTTTCGATAATTCTTAACATTAAGTATTAAAAAAATTCAAATAAGACAGATCGACTGATATTTTATCGGAAATAGAATTGCTTTCATTTATAAAAAATATATTACAGAAACATGTATAGTTTAATAGAAGTCCTAGCTTATATATACATTTGCTATCTAATACAGATGATGTCATTAATATAATTTTAGAACTAATATCGTCAGTTTTATTATTAAATGATATATCAATTTACAGCATATATATACGACATTTAATTAAGCAAATATTTTCTTTTTTATAAACGATATTAATGAATCAATATATTCAAAGGTACATTATATGGCCTTATATTTCGTTGTAACGCCTTACCTACTCAAGAAAAAAATCTCCCTATAAGTAATTATATATATTTTAGTCTCCAGAACGTACTTAAAAGTGAACGATGACTGCTTTACTCACTCGACAGACTTACTATCGTGCGACATTTGAGAAAACTGAGAAATATATATATAGTGTGTAAAATATACACTTTAGAATTCTACTTACACTTACTGTTATTTAATATCATATACATACATGATGGCTGCCCCCTTGTTATCGAGTATGGCCATTGCACGATATAACATTATTAATAATTATTAATTAATACCATTGTGCAATGCGTCTGCGTGAAGATGTTTTTTAAAGTGAGGAAAAACTGTGCACTGAGCCAATCCCATTCTCTGAGCGACAGTAGCTATAACCCGAAAAGAAGAAAAGATCAACATCATCGGCAACTGCTGAGCCGCAGGTTTTATGTCGGAGTTATCCCAGTTTCCTGAGTTGCCTTTTCCTAGAAGAATGCCGTGACAAAGACTAGTGGTCCTTCACTCCAAGTGGTTTTACCGCGCGATATCGTATCCAGCCCGACAATTTCAATGGCACCACGCATATACATATACATGCACACATGCATATACAGATTTACATATACATATATATGTATAGACATATTTACACATTTTTGGATGGCTGTTGACTCTTAAGAGTTCTTCCGCCCTTTGTTAGGTATTGTTTTTTGTCCTGCAGGGTATCCAAAATCACCCTCCTCACCAAGTGAATTTGGTGGGGTTGCAGGTTTAGTCGTCGAGGAATTACATACATACATACGCACTCACATATATATATATATATATATAACAAGGGTTGACGGACCCAGCATATTTTTCAATGCCAGGACCGGTTGTATCTCAGCGCACTCCATGGGCAATGTAAGATACATTCCCAGAGTATACACAAAGTTATTTGTTTCAACACAACGCACGTAAAACTGGTGTCTATAAGTTACCCGGACTCGAGTTTCTGCCGCACTAAGACAGCAGTAAGGTGCACTGCACCATCTGTCTGCATATATTATGCAACAATGCACAATCGGCTTATGCAGCTTGATCAGCGGGTATTGCCTAATCAATAACCAATCGATCGACAGAATCCTAAGACCAGTCTATGCCGGCCATGACTGTTTGTGACGACTGACACGGTAAAGCTATTAGCAACTGGCAACCGATAGGACTCTATCACTCAACGAGCCACTGATTTACAAATTTTACGTGGGGACGGGAAGCTAAACAGAATAAATCTTTTCATTCCTGTCAGAAGAACCCAGCCAACGTGTCTCACACACAAATTATCAAGGGGTGAGAAGATGGTCTTTAGAAATAGCAGTTCACATTGATATAAAATAGAATGGTAGCTTTCGGTTCATGTCTCCAAGGCTGGAGGAAAGCGATGGTAACAATGGTCGTGCCAAGAACCTTTAACGGACTTTAAATGCGATCAACCATTATATAGCAATATAGTAGCGAGCTGAAATGTGTCAGCTGCGTGCGTAACTAACCAGTCTATTTCACAACTTAAAAGAGTGAGAGACAAAATTAATAGCAGGAAAAAAGGGTGCATATCAAAACAATGCCTTTGTGTGTATGTATGTGTATGTCCATGCTACCTCATCCCAGTCCTTAACCACCTGGAGGTGTAGACAAAACCAGACGACCCAAACAAATGTCATTGGTCCGTCCGTTCAGTATTTGTCAAAGCAGTTGAACTGCATGGATTTGACACTCAAGCAGTGAGCTGGAGACACACTGACTTCTCTGGATTAAGCCCAGAACAAATCAAGTATGTCTGTGAAAACCTCATAGAGGAGACCATCATAACCATCGGAGAATAAGTTTAGCTTGTCTATGTAAACCTCAGAAAGGAGGCCATCGTAACCGGGTGATTTGCCACTTGATCAACCGGCCAGGTGTGCAAATATTTCAGTTTCTGTTATAGTAAGTTTCATTAAACATTTTATAAAACAATTCTTTTCTGATTTATCAAAGATAGTAACAAATCAATGACTGTAAATTTACCTGCTATGCTTGTAACAAACATAATTTATCTTTATGGACAAAAATAAATATTATTATATCATGAGTACTTATGTTTAGTAGAATTAGTCGCTGTAAATACAGATAAATATATATCATTACAGTGATAATGAAAAATTAAATAATATCTTTTAGATCATTTATTAATATATATCACCTTTACTACGCCCCGAATTACAGAACAGAGAAATTCCCGGTATTAATGCTTTGTGCTGCATGCAGGTTGAAGGAGTGTCAAGAACAAGTCTAGCATGTCTATGTTAAACTCATAGAGAAGACTATCATAATCATTGCAGAACATTTCTATCATGTAAACCGCATAGAGGAGACCACCGTAGCCGGGTGATATGTTCATCGTATAACCGCTGAGGGCTTCAAGTATTTCAGCTTCTGTTATCATTAGCTTCATTATACATTTTATAAAGCAATCCTTATTTGATTTTTCAAAGATTGTAATCGACCAATAAATATAAATTTGCTTGCTATCCTTGTAAAATAATTCATATGGACAAAATATGTGTATTGTTTTATAATGATTACTTACTTGTACATTTAGGGATACCAGCAGCTGTAAATACAGAGATATATCTTATTATGATAATGATCAAAAATTATTTTGTTTATTTTCTATAATACCAGTTCAATATATATATTATTGAAAGTTACGATAATTCTTAACATTAAGTACTAAAGAAATGGCGGTGGATTGGCAGTATCCGTAGAGTGTTGGACGCCATACTTTGACGAATATAGTTACGGCCCTTGCCATCCTGATTTCAAATCCCGCCGAGGTGTACTTTGCCTTTCATCCTTACGGGGTCGATAAAATAAAGTACCAGCAATGCACTGGGTAATTGCTGGCCTTGTTCAAAAAGTAAAAACAATTATGTACTAAAGAAATTCAAATAAGAAAGATCGACTGATATTGTATCAGAAATAGCAATGCTTTCATTTATAAATAATTGTTTCTACTTTTGGTACAAGGCCAGCAATTACGCAGTACATTACTGGTACTTCATTTTATCGAGCCCGTAAGGTTGAAAGGCAAAGTTAACCTAGGTGGGGTTTGAACTCAATATGGCAAGGGCCGTAACTCTATGCTTCAAAGCATGGCGTCCGACCCTCTACCGATGCTGCCAATCCACCGCCTTCATTTATAAATAATATATTACAGAAACATGTATAGTTTAATGGAAGTCCTAGCTTTTATACATTTGCTATCTAATATAGATGATGTAATTAATATAATTTTAGAACTAATACCGTCAGTCTTATGATTAAATGAGACACACATATATATCATAATGTTAATAATTAGCAAATTATTCTTGTCTTTCGGATCATTCATCTATTTATATATATATATACTATATAATTTTCTTTATTTCCTACACCAGTTCAATATATAATATTGAAAGTTTCGATAATTCTTAACATTAAGTATTAAAAAAATTCAAATAAGACAGATCGACTGATATTTTATCGGAAATAGAATTGCTTTCATTTATAAAAAATATATTACAGAAACATGTATAGTTTAATAGAAGTCCTAGCTTATATATACATTTGCTATCTAATACAGATGATGTCATTAATATAATTTTAGAACTAATATCGTCAGTTTTATTATTAAATGATATATCAATTTACAGCATATATATACGACATTCAATTAAGCAAATATTTTCTTTTTTATAAACGATATTAATGAATCAATATATTCAAAGGTACATTATATGGCCTTATATTTCGTTGTAACGCCTTACCTACTCAAGAAAAAAATCTCCCTATAAGTAATTATATATATTTTAGTCTCCAGAACGTAATTAAAAGTGAACGATGACTGCTTTACTCACTCGACAGACTTACTATCGTGCGACATTTGAGAAAACTGAGAAATATATATATAGTGTGTAAAATATACACTTTAGAATTCTACTTACACTTACTGTTATTTAATATCATATACATACATGATGGCTGCCCCTTTGTTATCGAGTATGGCCATTGCACGATATAACATTATTAATAATTATTAATTAATACCATTGTGCAATGCGTGTGCGTGAAGATGTTTTTTAAAGTGAGGAAAAACTGTGCACTGAGCTAATCCCATTCTCTGAGCGACAGTAGCTATAACCCGAAAAGAAGAAAAGATCAACATCATCGGCAACTGCTGAGCCGCAGGTTTTATGTCGGAGTTATCCCAGTTTCCTGAGTTGCTTTTTCCGAGAAGAATGCCGTGACAAAGACTAGTGGTCCTTCACTCCCAGGGGTTTAACCGCGCGATATCGTATCCAGCCCGACAATTTCTATGTCCCCACACATATACATATACATGCACACATGCATATACAGATTTACATATACATATATATGTATAGACATATTTAAACATTTTTGGATGGCTGTTGACTCTTAAGAGTTCTTCCGCCCTTTGTTAGGTATTGTTTTTTGTCCTGCAGGGTATCCAAAATCACACTCCTCACCAAGTGAATTTGGTGGGGTTGCAGGTTTAGTCGTCGATGAATTACATACATACATACGCACTCACATATATCTATATATATATATATATATATATATATATATATATATATATATATATACATATATATATATATATATATATATATATAACAAGGGTTGACGGACCCAGCATATTTTTCAATGCCAGGACCGGTTGTATCTCAGCGCACTCCATGGGCAATGTAAGATACATTCCCAGAGTATACACAAAGTTATTTGTTTCAACACAACGCACGTAAAACTGGTGTCTATAAGGTTCACGGACTCGAGTTTCTGCCGCACTAAGGCAGCAGTAAGGTGCACTGCACCATCTGTCTGCATATATTATGCAACAATGCACAATCGGCTTATGCAGCTTGATCAGCGAGTATCGCCTAATCAATAACCAATCGATCGACAGAATCCTAAGACCAGTCTATGCCGGCCATGACTGTTTGTGACGACTGACACGGTAAAGCTATTAGCAACTGGCAACCGATAGGACTCTATCACTCAACGAGCCACTGATTTACAAATTTTACGTGGGGACGGGAAGCTAAACAGAATAAATCTTTTCATTCCTGTCAGAAGAACCCAGCCAACGTGTCTCACACACAAATTATCAAGGGGTGAGAAGATGGTCTTTAGAAATAGCAGTTCACATTGATATAAAATAGAATGGTAGCTTTCGGTTCATGTCTCCAAGGCTAGAGGAAAGCGATGGTAACAATGGTCGTGCCAAGAACCTTTAACGGACTTTAAATGCGATCAACCATTATATAGCAATATAGTAGCGAGCTGAAATGTGTCAGCTGCGTGCGTAACTAACCGGTCTATTTCACAACTTAAAAGAGTGAGAGACAAAATTAATAGCAGGAAAAAAGGGTGCATATCAAAACAATGCCTTTGTGTGTATGTATGTGTATGTCCATGCTACCTCATCCCAGTCCTTAACCACCTGGAGGTGTAAACAAAACCAGACGCCCCAAACAAATGTCATTGTCCCGTCTGTCCAGTGTTTGTCAAAGCAGTTGAACTGCATGGATTTGACACTCAAGCAGTGAGCTGGAGACACACTGACTTCTCTGGATTAAGCCCAGAACAAATCAAGTATGTCTGTGAAAACCTCATAGAGGAGACCATCATAACCATCGGAGAACAAGTTTAGCTTGTCTATGTAAACCTCAGAAAGGAGGCCATCGTAACCGGGTGATTTGCTACTTGATCAACCGGCTAGGTGTGCAAATATTTTAGCTTCTGTTATAGTAAGTTTCATTAAACATTTTATAAAACAATTCTTTTCTGATTTATCAAAGATAGTAACAAATCAATGACTGTAAATTTACCTGCTATGCTTGTAACAAACATAATTTATCTTTATGGACAAAAATAAATATTATTATATCATGAGTACTTATGTTTAGTAGAAGCAGCCGCCGTAAATACAGATAAATATATATCATTACGGTGATAATGAAAAATTAAATAATATCTTTTAGATCATTTATTAATATATATCACCTTTACTACGCCCCGAATTACAGAACAGAGAATTTCGCTGTATTAATACTTTGTGCTGCATTCAGGTTGAAGGAGTGTCAAGAACAAGTCTAGCATGTCTATGTTAAACTCATAGAGAAGACTATCATAATCATTGCAAAACATATCTAACATGTCTATGTAAACCGCATAGAGGAGACCACCGTAGCCGAGTGATATGTTCATCGTATACCCGCTGAGGGCTTCAAGTATTTCAGCTTCTGTCATCATTAGCTTCATTATACATTTTATAAAGCAATCCTTATTTGATTTTTCAAAGATTGTAATCGACCAACGAATATAAATTTGCTTGCTATCCTTGTAAAATAATTCATATGGACAAAATATGTGTATTGTTATATAATGATTACTTACGTGTACAATTAGGGGTAACACCAGCTGTAAATACAGAGATATATTTTATATGGTAATGATTAAAAATTATTTTGTTTATTTTCTATAATACCAGTTCAATATATATATTATTGAAAGTTACGATAATTCTTAACATTAAGTACTAAAGAAATGGCGGTGGATTGGCAGTATCCGTAGAGTGTTGGACGCCATACTTTGACGAATATAGTTACGGCCCTTGCCATCCTGATTTCAAATCCCGCCGAGGGTAACTTTGCCTTTCATCCTTAGGGGGTCGATAAAATAAAGTACCAGCAATGCACTGGGTAATTGCTGGCCTTGTTCAAAAAGTAAAAAAAATTATGTACTAAAGAAATTCAAATAAGACAGATCGACTGATATTGTATCAGAAATAGCAATGCTTTCATTTATAAAGAATTGTTTCTACTTTTGGTACAAGGCCAGCAATTACCCAGTACATTACTGGTACTTCATTTTATCGAGCCCGTAAGGTTGAAAGGCAAAGTTAACCTAGGTGGGGTTTGAACTCAAAATGGCAAGGGCCGTAACTCTATGCTTCAAAGCATGGCGTCCGACCCTCTACCGATGCAGCCAATCCACCGTCTTCATTTATAAATAATATATTACACTAACATGGATAGTTTAATGGAAGTCCTAGCTTTTATACATTTGCTATCTAATACAAATGATGTAATTAATATAATTTTAGAACGAATAACGTCAGTCTTATTATTAAATGAGGCACACATATATATCATAATGTTAATAATTAGCAATTTATTCTTGTCTTTCGGATCATTCATCTATTTATATATATATACTAGCGGAGCTACCCGGCTTCGCTCAGTGTTAAAAAGCTTATTTAGAAAAGAATAATATTAACATTTTAATCGTTATTTAAAAACTTCTGTAATTTAGCTTCTATTTTTTAGATTTTAACATTTATCTTTAAATGACTGAATGACTGACGAATTTAAAGAAAATTCGTTATAAGAACATTTAATTTGTTTTACTGAAGTGCTTTTGGATACACAATGTTTTTTGTTTTTCCTTCTGGTGCGTACACGAATAAATAAGAAGGTTTACCGACGCGTGAGCAAGCCACATACAGCTGTCCATGTGAGAAGCATGGATTTTCTAAATTTAGTCCACACACTTGTAGCGATTGTCCTTGTGCTTTGTTGATAGTCATTGCAAAGGCGAGTCGCACCGGAAACTGCAAACGTTTGAAATCGAATGGCGTATCTGTTGGAATGATTGGGATGCGTGGCAAGAGTACATTTTCTCCTTTAAATTTTCCATTTAAAATTGTAGCCTCGATGATATTGTTCATCGTCTTTTTCACTGAAAGTCTGGTACCGTTGCAAAGTTGTGGTGGATTGATGTTTCGGAGAAGGATGATAGGCACGCCAATTTTCAATGTTAAAATGTGCGGTGGCATGCCTGGCAAATCAAGTGAATTCAAGAATTCAATTGGATAATTGATAATTTCGTCTTGATTCATTACAGTATCGATGGATTATACGTTGTCGCTTCGCCTGGTATTTCGTTTTGAATGCTGAAATTAATGGCATTGACATCGGTGTTTTTGGCTGCTAATATAGCACGTACACTGAGCCAGTGATGATTTTTGTAATGCTGCGCAATATTTGGGAACACTTTGTGAATCAGTTCGTCTCTGGTTGCCGTGATTCTACAGAAGTTTGTTGGCAATGTGATACATTTTGTGGAATCATCGATTACCATTTTCCCATTCCCAATATCCAGCAATTGTTTTGTGAAACGTTCAGCGGATGCGTCATTTTGTAGTTGTACACGCATATTGTTTTTTAAAGTTAATTTCTGTACGTGTCGCCATAAAACTGATGATTTGAGACATGCATTAAGCTCATTAGCGGGTGTTGATCGCGGTATAACTGGTAGAGTTTGTCGAAAATCACCAGACAATAAAATGAGTGTGCCACCGAAGAGCTGTTCATTTCCTTTCAAATCTTTTAGCGTATTATTAAGCGCTTCCAATGATTTTTTGTGCGCCATAGTACATTCGTCCCATATAATGATTTTACATGATTGGAGTACTTTACCTATACCAGAATTTTTGGTAATATTGCATGTTGATGTCTCAGCGATTTGCATATTCAATGGCAATTTCAGGGCTGAATGTGCTGTTCGACCACCATCTAAAAGAGTTGCCGCAATTCCAGATGATGCGATTGCCAGTGCAATATTATTTTCTGATCGTATAGTTGCCAAAATAAGTGAAATGAGAAAATTTTTGCCTGTACCACCGGGTGCACCTATAAAATACAATCCGCCGCTTTGACTTATAATTGCCTGCATAATTTGGTCATATACTATGCGTTGTTCTGGTAGCAATTTGGGAAGATTCGTTTGAACAAATGTACCCAATTCGGCGACATCAAAGTTTGTTTCTCGTTGCAAATCACGATCGAAAATGTCGTTTACAGATCGATTCGGCGCAGGCATTCCCAATTGTACCAATGTTTTGTTAGCGATTGCTAAACATATGACCTCAATGGAAACCAATGCTTTATTATACACATTTTGTGTGAATTGAATATTCATATTTTGATTTGTTGCACGCAAACGATGTCGTATGTCTTCACTCATGTAGTCTTTATATTTTTCCCAAAGATCTTTTGGATTTGATGGGAAGCACGTTTTCAATATTATTGAGAATAATGTGCGTATTTGCTTTGGTCGAGCAGTATTCGATGCATCAGCGAGTGAAGTGTCCCAATGTCCATCATTTTCAAGAAGATTTAATTCTTGGCAAGCTTCACGATAAGTGGCACATACTTGACCGTTTACTGTTCTCAATTCTTGGAATGATGTCGGTCCACGTATGTGTCCAGGTCAGGAAAATAAGGACAGACGAAATGAAGATATCAAATTACAGCACTTAGTTAAGGGCTAGCTGAAAAAGAATTCCCTGTAATGGGAGTGGAAGGGAAGTAATGTGAAACAGACACTATACTAATTCTATTGAAATTATATTAAATTCAAGAGAGAATTTACTAATTCTATTGAAATTATATTAAATTAAAGAGAGAATACTAATTCTATCGAAATTATCTTTAATTAAAAAAATTTCACACTCGCTCTTTCACTCACTCTTTGTCTATACGTTGATTTCTCTTTCTCCGTTTATAGCACTCTCTCTTTGTCTATACGTTGCTCTTTCACTCTCTCTTTGTCTATACGTTGATTTCTCTTTCTCCGTTTATAACTTTAGAGACAGTCTGATATAGGGAGTGGTTCAAAGCAGCCAGACTACTCGCTGTTTCACTCTCTGTTTGAATATACGTTGATTTCTCTTTCTCCGTTTATATCTTTGGACAAACAAACAAACATACATTCATTTTTATATATATAGAAGATAGAATTGCTTTCATTTATAAAAAAATATATTACAGAAACATGTATAGTTTAATGGAAGTCCTAGCTTATATACATTTGCTATCTAATACAGATGATGTCATTAATACAATTTTAGAACTAATATCGTCAGTTTTATTATTAAATGATATATCAATTTACAGCATATATATACGACATTTAATTAAGCAAATCTTTTCTTTTTTATAAACGATATTAATGAATCAATATATTCAAAGGTACATTATATGGCCTTATATTTCGTTGTAACGCCTTACCTACTCAAGAAAAAAATCTCCCTATAAGTAATTATATATATTTTAGTCTCCAGAACGTAATTAAAAGTGAACGATGACTGCTTTACTCACTCGACAGACTTACTATCGTGCGACATTTGAGAAAACTGAGAAATATATATATAGTGTGTAAAATATACACTTTAGAATTCTACTTACACTTACTGTTATTTAATATCATATACATACATGATGGCTGCCCCCTTGTTATCGAGTATGGCCATTGCACGATATAACATTATTAATAATTATTAATTAATACCATTGTGCAATGCGTGTGCGTGAAGATGTTTTTTAAAGTGAGGAAATACTGTGCGCTGAGCCAATCCCATTCTCTGAGCGACAGTAGCTATAACCCGAAAAGAAGAAAAGATCAACATCATCGGCAACTATTGAGCCGCAGGTTTTATGTCAGAGTTATACCAGTTTCCTGAGTTGCCTTTTCCTAGAAGAATGCCGTGACAAAGACTAGTGGTCCTTCACTCCCAGTGGTTTAACCGCGCGATATCGTATCCAGCCCGACAATTTCAATGTCCCCACGCATATACATATACATGCACACATGCATATACAGATTTACATATACATATATATGTATAGACATATTTACACATTTTTGGATGGCTGTTGACTCTTAAGAGTTCTTCCGCCCTTTGCTAGGTATTGTTTTTTGTCCTGCAGGGTATCCAAAATCACCCTCCTCACCAAGTAAACTTGGCAGGGTTGCAGCTTTAGTCGTCGATGAATTACATACATACGCACTCACATATATATATATATGTATATATATATATATATATATATATATATATATATATATATATATATATATATATATATATATATATATATATATATATATATATATATAACAAGGGTTGACGGACCCAGCATATTTTTCAATGCCAGTACCGGTTGTATCTCAGCGCACTCCATGGGCAATGTAAGATACATTCCCAGAGTATACACAAAGTTATTTGTTTCAACACAAAGCACGTAAAACTGGTGTCTATAAGGTTCCCTGACTCGAGTTTCTGCCGCACTAAGGCAGCAGTAAGGTGCACTGCACCATCTGTCTGCATATATTATGCAACAATGCACAATCGGCTTATGCAGCTTGATCAGCGGGTATCGCCTAATCAATAACCAATCGATCGACAGAATCCTAAGACCAGTCTATGCCGGCCATGACTGTTTGTGACGACTGACACGGCAAAGCTATTAGCAACTGGCAACCGATAGGACTCTATCTCTCAACTAGCCACTGATTTACAAATTTTACGTGGGGACAGGAAGCTAAAAAGAATAAATCTTTTCATTCCTGTCAGAAGAACCCAGCCAACGTGTCTCACACACAAATTATCAAGGGGTGAGAAGATGGCCATTAGAAATAGCAGTTCACATTGATATAAAATAGAATGGTAGCTTTCGGTTCATGTCTCCAAGGCTAGAGGAAAGCGATGGTAACAATGGTAGTGCCAAGAACCTTTAACGGACTTTAAATACGATCAACCATTATATAGCAATATAGTAGCGAGCTGAAATGTGTCAGCCGCGTGCGTAGCTAACCAGTCTATTTTACAACTTAAAAGAGTGAGAGACAAAATTAATAGCAGGAAAAAAGGGTGCATATCAAAACAATGTCTTTGTGTGTATGTATGTGTATATCCATGCTACCTCATCCCAGTCCTTAACCACCTGGAGGTGTAGACAAAACCAGACGACGCCAAAAAATGTCATTGTCCCGTCCGTCCAGTGTTTGTCAAAGCAGTTGAACCGCATGGATTTGACACTCAAGCAGTGAGCTGGAAACACACTGACTTCTCTGGATTATGCCCAGAACAAATCAAGTATGTCTGTTTAAACCTTATAGAGGAGACCATCATAACCATCGGAGAATAAGTTTAGCTTGTCTATGTAAACCTCAGAAAGGAGGCCATCGTAACCGGGTGATTTGCCACTTGATCAACCGGCCAGGTGTGCAAATATTTCAGCTTCTGTTATAGTAAGTTTCATTAAACATTTTATAAAACAATTCTTTTCTGATTTATCAAAGATAGTAACAAATCAATGACTGTAAATTTACCTGCTATGCTTGTAACAAACATAATTTATCTTTATGGACAAAAATAAATATTATTATATCATGAGTACTTATGTTTAGTAGAAACAGCCGATGTAAATACAGATAAATATATATCATTACAGTGATAATGAAAAATTAAATAATATCTTTTAGATCATTTATCAATATATATCACCTTTACTACGCCCCGAATTACAGAACAGAGAAATTCCCGGTATTAATGCTTTGTGCTGCAGGCAGGTTGAAGGAGTGTCAAGAACAAGTCTAGCATGTCTATGTTAAACTCATAGAGAAGACTATCATAATCATTGCAGAACATTTCTATCATGCAAACCGCATAGAGGAGACCACCGTAGCCGGGTGATATGTTCATCGTATAACCGCTGAGGGCTTCAAGTATTTCAGCTTCTGTTATCATTAGCTTCATTATACATTTTATAAAGCAATCCTTATTTGATTTTTCAAAGATTGTAATCGACCAATAAATATAAATTTGCTTCCTATCCTTGTAAAATAATTCATATGGACAAAATATGTGTATTGTTATATAATGATTACTTACCTGCACATTTAGGGACAACAGCAGCTGTAAATACAGAGATATATCTTATTATGATAATGATCAAAAATTATTTTGTTTATTTTCTATAATACCAGTTCAATATATATATTATTGAAAGTTACGATAATTCTTAACATATGCACACATGCATATACAGATTTACATATACATATATATGTATAGACATATTTACAGGTTTTTGGATGGCTGTTGACTCTTAAGGGTTCTTCCGCCCTTTGCTAGGTTTTGTTTTTTGTCCTGCAGGGTATCCAAAATCACCCTCCTCACCAAGTAAACTTGGTGGGGTTGCAGCTTTAGTCGTCGACGAATTACATACATACATACACACATATATATATATATATATATATATATATGTATGTATATATATATCTCTCTCTATATATATATATATGTATATATATATATATATATATATATATATATATATATATATATATATATATATATATATATATATATATATATATATATATATGTATGTATATATATATCTCTCTCTCTCTCTATATATATGTATATATATATATATATATATATATCGTTTCTGAATTTGTTTAGCAAGATTCTGAAAACGTGTGTTGAAACCGATATTGTAATATTTTGGGAGGGTCATGCTGCCAATAAGACACACACGCACGTGCGTGTGTGTCTTTTTGGCAACCTGACCCTCCCAAAGTATTACAATATATATATATATATATATATATATATATATATATATATATATATATATATATATATAAGTATATATATATAGTAATAATAATAAACTTGAAGACTAAAATCCAAAGAGGCCTCGATAAGGATAAATATATATCAAATATATAAGAACCGTAGAGCAAATATTTATTAAAATAACAGATTAAAGTTTAAGCAAAGAATCGCTGCTTTCACCCTCAAGTTTCAGAAGATCCCGTTAAGGGAGAAAGCAGCGATTCTTTGCTTAAACTTTAATCTGTTATTTAATATATATATATATATATATATATATATATATATAACAAGGGTTGACGGACCCAGCATATTTATCAATGCCAGTACCGGTTGTATCTCAGCGCACTCCATGGGCAATGTAAGATACATTCCCAGAGTATACACAAATTATTTGCTTCAACACAACGCACTTAAAACGGGTGCCTGTAAGGTTCCCTGACTCGAGTTTCTACCGCACTAAGGCACCAATAAGGTGCACTGCACCATCTGTCTGCATATATTATGCAACAATGCACAATCGGCTTATGCAGCTTGATCAGCGGGTATCGCCTAATCAATAACTAATCGATCGACAGAATCCTAAGACCAGTCTATGCCGGCCATGACTGTTTGTGACGTCTGACACGGTAAAGCTATTAGCAACTGGCAACCGATAGGACTCTATCTCTCAACTAGCCACTGATTTACAAATTTTACGTGGGGACAGGAAGCTAAACAGAATCAATCTTTTCTTTCCTGTCAGAAGCACTCAGCCAACGTGTCGCACACATAAATTATCAAAGGATCAGAAGATGGCCATTAGAAATAGCAGGTCACATTGATATAAAATAGAATGGTAGCATTCGGTTCATGTCTCCAAGGCTAGAGGAAAGCGATGGTAACAATGGTAGCGCCAAGAACCTTTAACGGACTTTAAATGCGATCATCCATTATATAGCAATACAGAAGCGAGCTGAAATGTGTCAGCCGCGTGCGTAACTAACCAGTCTATTTCACAACTTAAAAGAGTGAGAGACAAAATTAATAGCAGGAAAAAAGGGTGCATATGAAAACAATGCCTTTGTGTGTATGTAAGTGTATATCCATGCTACTTCATCCCAGTCCTTAACCACCTGGAGGTGTAGACAAAACCAGACGACGCCAAAAAATGTCATTGTCCCGTCCGTCCAGTGTTTGTCAAAGCAGTTGAACTGCATGGATTTGACACTCAAGCAGTGAGCTGGAGACACACTGACTTCTCTGGATTAAGCCCAGAACAAATCAAGTATGTCTGTGTAAACTTCATAGAGGAGACCATCATAACCATCGGAGAATAAGTTTAGCTTGTCTATGTAAACCTCAGAAAGGAGGCCATCGTAACCGGGTGATTTGCCACTTGATCAACCGGCCAGGTGTGCAAATATTTCAGCTTCTGTTATAGTAAGTTTCATTAAACATTTTATAAAACAATTCTTTTCTGATTTATCAAAGATAGTAACAAATCAATGACTGTAAATTTACCTGCTATGCTTGTAACAAACATAATTTATCTTTATGGACAAAAATAAATATTATTATATCATGAGTACTTACATTTAGTAGAAGCAGCCGCCGTAAATACAGATAAATATATATCATTACGGTGATAATGAAAAATTAAATAATATCTTTTAGATCATTTATTAATATATATCACCTTTACTACGCCCCGAATTACAGAACAGAGAAATTCCCGGTATTAATGCTTTGTGCTGCAGGCAGGTTGAAGGAGTGTCAAGAACAAGTCTAGCATGTCTATGTTAAACTCATAGAGAAGACTATCATAATCATTGCAAAACATATCTAACATGTCTATGTAAACCGCATAGAGGAGACCACCGTAGCCGAGTGATATGTTCATCGTACAGCCGCTGAGGGCTTCAAGTATTTCAGCTTCTGTTATCATTAGCTTCATTATACATTTTATAAAGCAATCCTTATTTGATTTTTCAAAGATTGTAATCGACCAACGAATATAAATTTGCTTGCTATCCTTGTAAAATAATTCATATGGACAAAATATGTGTATTGTTATATAATGATTACTTACTTGTACATTCAGCGACACCAGCAGCTGTAAATACAGAGATATATCTTATTATGATAATGATTAAAAATTATTTTATTTATTTTCTATAATACCAGTTCAATATACATTATTGAGAGTTACGATAATTCTTAACATTATGTACTAAAGAAATGGCGATGGATTGGCAGTATCCGTAGAGGGTTTGACGCCATGCTTTGACGAATATAGTTACGGCCCTTGCCATTCTGATTTCAAATCCCGCCGAGGTTAACTTTGCCTTTCATCCTTAGGGGGTCGATAAAATAAAGTACCAGCAATGCACTGGGTAATTGCTGGCCTTGTGCCAAAAGTAGAAACAATTATGTACTAAAGAAATTCAAATAAGACAGATCGACTGATATTGTATCAGAAATAGCAATGCTTTCATTTATAAATAATTGTTTCTACTTTTGGTACAAGGCCAGCAATTACCCAGTACATTACTGGTACTTCATTTTATCGAGCCCGTAAGGTTGAAAGGCAAAGTTAACCTAGGTGGGGTTTGAACTCAAAATGGCAAGGGCCGTAACTCTATGCTTCAAAGCATGGCGTCCGACCCTCTACCGATGCTGCCAATCCACCGCCTTCATTTATAAATAATATATTTCAGAAACATGTATAGTTTAATGGAAGTCCTAGCTTTTATACATTTGCTATCTAATACAGATGATGTAATTAATATAATTTTAGAACTAATAACGTCAGTCTTATTATTAAATGAGGCACACATATATATCGTAATGTTAATAATTAGCAATTTATTCTTGTCTTTCGGATCATTCATCTATTTATATATATATATACGATATAATTTTCTTTATTTCCTACACCAGTTCAATATATAATATTGAAAGTTTCGATAATTCTTAACATTAAGTATTAAAAAAATTCAAATAAGACAGATCATCTGATATTTTATCGGAAATAGAATTGCTTTCATTTATAAAAAATATATTACAGAAACATGTATAGTTTAATGGAAGTCCTAGCTTATATACATTTGCTATCTAATACAGATGATGTCATTAATATAATTTTAGAACTAATATCGTCAGTTTTATTATTAAATGATATATCAATTTACAGCATATATATACGACATTTAATTAAGCAAATCTTTTCTTTTTTATAAACGATATTAATGAATCAATATATTGAAAGGTACATTATATGGCCTTATATTTCGTTGTAACGCCTTACCTACTCAAGAAAAAAATCTCCCTAAGTCATTATATATATTTTAGTCTCCAGAACGTAATTAAAAGTGAACGATGACTGCTTTACTCACTCGACAGACTTACTATCGTGCGACATTTGAGAAAACTGAGAAATATATATATAGTGTGTAAAATATACACTTTAGAATTCTACTTACACTTACTGTTATTTAATATCATATACATACATGATGGCTGCCCCCTTGTTATCGAGTATGGCCATTGCACGATATAACATTATTAATAATTATTAATTAATACCATTGTGCAATGCGTGTGCGTGAAGATGTTTTTTAAAGTGAGGAAATACTGGGCACTGAGCCAATCCCATTCTCTGAGCGACAGTAGCTATAACCCGAAAAGAAGAAAAGATCAACATCATCGGCAACTACTGAGCCGCAGGTTTTATGTCGGAGTTATCCCAGTTTCCTGAGTTGCCTTTTCCTAGAAGAATGCCGTGACAAAGACTAGTGGTCCTTCACTCCCAGGGGTTTAACCGCGCGATATCGTATCCAGCCCGACAATTTCAATGTCCCCACGCATATACATATACATGCACACATGCATATACAGATTTACATATACATTTATATGTATAGACATATTTACACATTTTTGGATGGCTGTTGACTCTTAAGGGTTCTTCCGCCCTTTGTTAGGTTTTGTTTTTTGTCCTGCAGGGTATCCAAAATCACCCTCCTCACCAAGTAAATTTGGTGGGGTTGCAGGTTTAGTCGTCGATGAATTACATACATACATACGCACTCACATATATATATATATATATATATATATATATATATATATATATATATATATATATATATATATATATATATAACAAGGGTTGACGGACCCAGCATATTTTTCAATGCCAGTACCGGTTGTATCTCAGCGCACTCCATGGGCAATGTAAGATACATTCCCAGAGTATACACAAAGTTATTTGTTTCAACACAACGCACGTAAAACTGGTGTCTATAAGGTTCCCTGACTCGAGTTTCTGCCGCACTAAGGCAGCAGTAAGGTGCACTGCACCATCTGTCTGCATATATTATGCAACAATGCACAATCGGCTTATGCAGCTTGATCAGCGGGTATCGCCTAATCAATAACCAATCGATCGACAGAATCCTAAGACCAGTCTATGCCGGCCATGACTGTTTGTGACGACTGAGACGGTAAAGCTATTAGCAACTGGCAACCGATAGGACTCTATCACTCAACTAGCCACTGATTTACAAATTTTACGTGGGGACGGGAAGCTAAACAGAATAAATCTTTTCATTCCTGTCAGAAGAACCCAGCCAACGTGTCTCACACACAAATTATCAAGGGGTGAGAAGATGGTCTTTAAAAATAGCAGTTCACATTGATATAAAATAGAATGGTAGCTTTCGGTTCATGTCTCCAAGGCTAGAGGAAAGCGATGGTAACAATGGTCGTGCCAAGAACCTTTAACGGACTTTAAATGCGATCAACCATTATATAGCAATATAGTAGCGAGCTGAAATGTGTCAGCTGCGTGCGTAACTAACCAGTCTATTTCACAACTTAAAAGAGTGAGAGACAAAATTAATAGCAGGAAAAAAGGGTGCATATCAAAACAATGCCTTTGTGTGTATGTATGTGTATGTCCATGCTACCTCATCACAGTCCTTAACCACCTGGAGGTGTAAACAAAACCAGACGACCCAAACAAATGTCATTGGTCCGTCCGTTCAGTGTTTGTCAAAGCAGTTGAACTGCATGGATTTGACACTCAGGCAGTGAGCTGGAGACACACTGACTTCTCTGGATTAAGCCCAGAACAAATCAAGTATGTCTGTGAAAACCTCATAGAGGAGACCATCATAACCATCGGAGAACAAGTTTAGCTTGTCTATGTAAACCTCAGAAAGGAGGCCATCGTAACCGGGTGATTTGCCACTTGATCAACCGGCCAGGTGTGCAAATATTTCAGCATCTGTTATAGTAAGTTTCATTAAACATTTTATAAAACAATTCTTTTCTGATTTATCAAAGATAGTAACAAATCAATGACTGTAAATTTACCTGCTATGCTTGTAACAAACATAATTTATCTTTATGGACAAAAATAAATATTATTATATCATGAGTACTTATGTTTAGTAGAAGCAGCCGCCGTAAATACAGATAAATATATATCATTACGGTGATAATGAAAAATTAAATAATATCTTTTAGATCATTTATTAATATATATCACCTTTACTACGCCCCGAATTACAGAACAGAGAATTTCGCTGTATTAATACTTTGTGCTGCATTCAGGTTGAAGGAGTGTCAAGAACAAGTCTAGCATGTCTATGTTAAACTCATAGAGAAGACTATCATAATCATTGCAAAACATATCTAACATGTCTATGTAAACCGCATAGAGGAGACCACCGTAGCCGAGTGATATGTTCATCGTATAACCGCTGAGGGCTTCAAGTATTTCAGCTTCTGTCATCATTAGCTTCATTATACATTTTATAAAGCAATCCTTATTTGATTTTTCAATGATTGTAATCGACCAACGAATATAAATTTGCTCGCTATCCTTGTAAAATAATTCATATGGACAAAATATGTGTATTGTTATATAATGATTACTTACTTGTACATGTAGCGGTAGCTGGAGCTGTAAATACAGAGATATATCTTATAATGTTAATGATTAAAAATTATTTTGTTTATTTTCTATAATACCAGTTCAATATATATATTATTGAAAGTTACGATAATTCTTAACATTAAGTACTAAAGAAATGGCGGTGGATTGGCAGTATCCGTAGAGTGTTGAACGCCATACTTTGACGAATATAGTTACGGCCCTTGCCATTCTGATTTCAAATCCCGCCGAGGTTAACTTTGCCTTTCATCCTTAGGGGGTCGATAAAATAAAGTACCAGCAATGCACTGGGTGATTGCTGGCCTTGTGCAAAAAGTAAAAAAAATTATGTACTAAAGAAATTCAAATAAGACAGATCGACTGATATTGTATCAGAAATAGCAATGCTTTCATTTATAAATAATTGTTTCTACTTTTGGTACAAGGCCAGCAATTACCCAGTACATTACTGGTACTTCATTTTATCGAGCCCGTAAGGTTGAAAGGCAAAGTTAACCTAGGTGGGGTTTGAACTCAAAATGGCAAGGGCCGTAACTCTATGCTTCAAAGCATGGCGTCCGACCCTCTACCGATGCAGCCAATCCACCGTCTTCATTTATAAATAATATATTACACTAACATGGATAGTTTAATGGAAGTCCTAGCTTTTATACATTTGCTATCTAATACAAATGATGTAATTAATATAATTTTAGAACGAATAACGTCAGTCTTATTATTAAATGAGGCACACATATATATCATAATGTTAATAATTAGCAATTTATTCTTGTCTTTCGGATCATTCATCTATTTATATATATATACTAGCGGAGCTACCCGGCTTCGCTCAGTGTTAAAAAGCTTATTTAGAAAAGAATAATATTAACATTTTAATCGTTATTTAAAAACTTCTGTAATTTAGTTTCTATTTTTTAGATTTTAACATTTATCTTTAAATGACTGAATGACTGACGAATTTAAAGAAAATTCGTTATAAGAACATTTAATTTGTTTTACTGAGGTGCTTTTGGATACACAATGTTTTTTGTTTTTCCTTCTGGTGCGTACACGAATAAATCAGAAGGTTTACCGACGCGTGAGCAAGCCACATACAGCTGTCCATGTGAGAAGCATGGATTTTCTAAATTTAGTCCACACACTTGTAGCGATTGTCCTTGTGCTTTGTTGATAGTCATTGCAAAGGCGAGTCGCACCGGAAACTGCAAACGTTTGAAATCGAATGGCGTATCTGTTGGAATGATTGGGATGCGTGGCAAGAGTACATCTTCTCCTTTAAATTTTCCATTTAAAATTGTAGCCTCGATGATATTGTTCATCGTCTTTTTCACTGAAAGTCTGGTACCGTTGCAAAGTTGTGGTGGATTGATGTTTCGGAGAAGGATGATAGGCACGCCAATTTTCAATGTTAAAATGTGCGGTGGCATGCCTGGCAAATCAAGTGAATTCAAGAATTCAATTGGATAATTGATAATTTCGTCTTGATTCATTACAGTATCGATGGACTTATACGTTGTCGCTTCGCCTCGTATTTCGTTTTGAATGCTGAAATTAATGGCATTGACATCGGTGTTTTTGGCTGCTAATATAGCACGTACACTGAGCCAGTGATGATTTTTGTAATGCTGCGCAATATTTGGGAACACTTTGTGAATCAGTTCGTCTCTGGTTGCCGTGATTCTACAGAAGTTTGTTGGCAATGTGATACATTTTGTGGAATCATCGATTACCATTTTCCCATTCCCAATATCCAGCAATTGTTTTGTGAAACGTTCAGCGGATGCGTCATTTTGTAGTTGTACACGCATATTGTTTTTTAAAGTTAATTTCTGTACGTGTCGCCATAAAACTGATGATTTGAGACATGCATTAAGCTCATTAGCGGGTGTTGATCGCGGTATAACTGGTAGAGTTTGTCGAAAATCACCAGACAATAAAATGAGTGTGCCACCGAAGAGCTGTTCATTTCCTTTCAAATCTTTTAGCGTATTATTAAGCGCTTCCAATGATTTTTTGTGCGCCATAGTACATTCGTCCCATATAATGATTTTACATGATTGGAGTACTTTACCTATACCAGAATTTTTGGTAATATTGCATGTTGATGTCTCAGCGATTTGCATATTCAATGGCAATTTCAGGGCTGAATGTGCTGTTCGGCCACCATCTAAAAGAGTTGCCGCAATTCCAGATGATGCGATTGCCAGTGCAATATTATTTTCTGATCGTATAGTTGCCAAAATAAGTGAAATGAGAAAAGTTTTGCCTGTACCACCGGGTGCACCTATAAAATACAATCCGCCGCTTTGACTTATAATTGCCTGCATAATTTGGTCATATACTATGCGTTGTTCTGGTAGCAATTTGGGAAGATTCGTTTGAACAAATGTACCCAATTCGGCGACATCAAAGTTTGTTTCTCGTTGCAAATCACGATCGAAAATGTCGTTTACAGATCGATTCGGCGCAGGCATTCCCAATTGTACCAATGTTTTGTTAGCGATTGCTAAACATATGACCTCAATGGAAACCAATGCTTCATTATACACATTTTGTGTGAATTGAATATTCATATTTTGATTTGTTGCACGCAAACGATGTCGTATGTCTTCACTCATGTAGTCTTTATATTTTTCCCAAAGATCTTTTGGATTTGATGGGAAGCACGTTTTCAATATTATTGAGAATAATGTGCGTATTTGCTTTGGTCGAGCAGTATTCGATGCATCAGCGAGTGAAGTGTCCCAATGTCCATCATTTTCAAGAAGATTTAATTCTTGGCAAGCTTCACGATAAGTGGCACATACTTGACCGTTTACTGTTCTCAATTCTTGGAATGATGTCGGTCCACGTATGTGTCCAGGTCAGGAAAATAAGGACAGACGAAATGAAGATATCAAATTACAGCACTTAGTTAAGGGCTAGCTGAAAAAGAATTCCCTGTAATGGGAGTGGAAGGGAAGTAATGTGAAACAGACACTATACTAATTCTATTGAAATTATATTAAATTAAAGAGAGAATTTACTAATTCTATTGAAATTATATTAAATTAAAGAGAGAATACTAATTCTATCGAAATTATCTTTAATTAAAAAAATTTCACACTCGCTCTTTCACTCACTCTTTGTCTATACGTTGATTTCTCTTTCTCCGTTTATAGCACTCTCTCTTTGTCTATACGTTGCTCTTTCACTCTCTCTTTGTCTATACGTTGATTTCTCTTTCTCCGTTTATAACTTTAGAGACAGTCTAATATAGGGAGTGGTTCAAAGCAGCCAGACTACTCGCTGTTTCACTCTCTGTTTGAATATACGTTGATTTCTCTTTCTCCGTTTATATCTTTGGACAAACAAACAAACATACATTCATTTTTATATATATATAGAAGATAGAATTGCTTTCATTTATAAAAAAATATATTACAGAAACATGTATAGTTTAATGGAAGTCCTAGCTTATATACATTTGCTATCTAATACAGATGATGTCATTAATACAATTTTAGAACTAATATCGTCAGTTTTATTATTAAATGATATATCAATTTACAGCATATATATACGACATTTAATTAAGCAAATCTTTTCTTTTTTATAAACGATATTAATGAATCAATATATTCAAAGGTACATTATATGGCCTTATATTTCGTTGTAACGCCTTACCTACTCAAGAAAAAAATCTCCCTATAAGTAATTATATATATTTTAGTCTCCAGAACGTAATTAAAAGTGAACGATGACTGCTTTACTCACTCGACAGACTTACTATCGTGCGACATTTGAGAAAACTGAGAAATATATATATAGTGTGTAAAATATACACTTTAGAATTCTACTTACACTTACTGTTATTTAATATCATATACATACATGATGGCTGCCCCCTTGTTATCGAGTATGGCCATTGCACGATATAACATTATTAATAATTATTAATTAATACCATTGTGCAATGCGTGTGCGTGAAGATGTTTTTTAAAGTGAGGAAATACTGTGCGCTGAGCCAATCCCATTCTCTGAGCGACAGTAGCTATAACCCGAAAAGAAGAAAAGATCAACATCATCGGCAACTATTGAGCCGCAGGTTTTATGTCAGAGTTATACCAGTTTCCTGAGTTGCCTTTTCCTAGAAGAATGCCGTGACAAAGACTAGTGGTCCTTCACTCCCAGTGGTTTAACCGCGCGATATCGTATCCAGCCCGACAATTTCAATGTCCCCACGCATATACATATACATGCACACATGCATATACAGATTTACATATACATATATATGTATAGACATATTTACACATTTTTGGATGGCTGTTGACTCTTAAGAGTTCTTCCGCCCTTTGCTAGGTATTGTTTTTTGTCCTGCAGGGTATCCAAAATCACCCTCCTCACCAAGTAAACTTGGCAGGGTTGCAGCTTTAGTCGTCGATGAATTACATACATACGCACTCACATATATATATATATATGTATATATATATATATATATATATATATATATATATATATATATATATATATATATATATATATAACAAGGGTTGACGGACCCAGCATATTTTTCAATGCCAGTACCGGTTGTATCTCAGCGCACTCCATGGGCAATGTAAGATACATTCCCAGAGTATACACAAAGTTATTTGTTTCAACACAACGCACGTAAAACTGGTGTCTATAAGGTTTCCGGACTCGAGTTTCTGCCGCACTAAGGCAGCAGTAAGGTGCACTGCACCATCTGTCTGCATATATTATGCAACAATGCACAATCGGCTTATGCAGCTTGATCAGCGGGTATCGCCTAATCAATAACCAATCGATCGACAGAATCCTAAGACCAGTCTATGCCGGCCATGACTGTTTGTGACGACTGACACGGCAAAGCTATTAGCAACTGGCAACCGATAGGACTCTATCTCTCAACTAGCCACTGATTTACAAATTTTACGTGGGGACGGGAAGCTAAACAGAATAAATCTTTTCATTCCTGTCAGAAGAACCCAGCCAACGTGTCTCACACACAAATTATCAAGGGGTGAGAAGATGGCCATTAGAAATAGCAGTTCACATTGATATAAAATAGAATGGTAGCATTCGGTTCATGTCTTCAAGGCTAGAGGAAAGCAATGGTAACAATGGTAGTGCCAAGAACCTTTAACGGACTTTAAATGCGATCAACCATTATATAGCAATACAGTAGCGAGCTGAAATGTGTCAGCCACGTGCGTAGCTAACCAGTCTATTTCACAACTTAAAAGAGTGAGAGACAAAATTAATAGCAGGAAAAAAGGGTGCATATCAAAACAATGCCTTTGTGTGTATGTATGTGTATATCCATGCTACCTCATCCCAGTCCTTAACCACCTGGAGGTGTAGACAAAACCAGACGACGCCAAAAGATGTCATTGTCCCGTCCGTCCAGTGTTTGTCAAAGCAGTTGAACCGCATGGATTTGACACTCAAGCAGTGAGCTGGAGACACACTGACTTCTCTGGATTATGCCCAGAACAAATCAAGTATGTCTGTTTAAACCTTATAGAGGAGACCATCATAACCATCGGAGAATAAGTTTAGCTTGTCTATGTAAACCTCAGAAAGGAGGCCATCGTAACCGGGTGATTTGCCACTTGATCAACCGGCCAGGTGTGCAAATATTTCAGTTTCTGTTATAGTAAGTTTCATTAAACATTTTATAAAACAATTCTTTTCTGATTTATCAAAGATAGTAACAAATCAATGACTGTAAATTTACCTGCTATGCTTGTAACAAACATAATTTATCTTTATGGACAAAAATAAATATTATTATATCATGAGTACTTATGTTTAGTAGAAGCAGCCGATGTAAATACAAATAAATATATATCATTACAGTGATAATGAAAAATTAAATAATATCTTTTAGATCATTTATTAATATATATCACCTTTACTACGCCCCGAATTACAGAACAGAGAAATTCCCGGTATTAATGCTTTGTGCTGCATGCAGGTTGAAGGAGTGTCAAGAACAAGTCTAGCATGTCTATGTTAAACTCATAGAGAAGACTATCATAATCATTGCAGAACATTTCTATCATGCAAACCGCATAGAGGAGACCACCGTAGCTGGGTGATATGTTCATCGTATAACCGCTGAGGGCTTCAAGTATTTCAGCTTCTGTTATCATTAGCTTCATTATACATTTTATAAAGCAATCCTTATTTGATTTTTCAAAGATTGTAATCGACCAATAAATATAAATTTGCTTGCTATCCTTGTAAAATAATTCATATGGACAAAATATGTGTATTGTTATATAATGATTACTTACGTGTACATTTAGGGACACCAGCAGCTGTAAATACAGAGATATATCTTATTATGATAATGATCAAAAATTATTTTATTTATTTTCTATAATACCAGTTCAATATACATTATTGAGAGTTACGATAATTCTTAACATTAAGTACTAAAGAAATGGCGATGGATTGGCAGTATCCGTAGAGGGTTGGACGCCATACTTTGATGAATAGAGTTACGGCCCTTGCCATTCTGAGTTCAAATCCCGCCGAGGTTAACTTTGCCTTTCATCCTTAGGGGGTCGATAAAATAAAGTACCAGTAATGCACTGGGTAATTGCTGGTCTTGTGCGAAAAGTAGAAACAATTGTGTACTTAAGAAATTCAAGTAAGACAGATCGACTGATATTGTATCAGAAATAGCATTGCTTTCATTTATAAATAATTGTTTCTACTTTTGGTACAAGGCCAGCAATTATCAACTACATTACTGGTACTTCATTTTATCGAGCCCGTAAGGTTGAAAGGCAAAGTTAACCTAGGTGGGGTTTGAACTCAAAATGGCAAGGGCCGTAACTCTATGCTTCAAAGCATGGCGTCCGACCCTCTACCGCCTTCATTTATAAATAATATATTACAGAAACATGTATAGTTTAATGGAAGTCCTAGCTTTTATACATTTACTATCTAATATAGATGATGTAATTAATATAATTTTAGAACGAATAACGTCAGTCTTATTATTAAATGAGGCACACATATATATCATAATGTTAATAATTAGCAATTTATTCTTGTCTTTCGGATCATTCATCTATTTATATATATATATACTATATCATTTTCTTTATTTCCTACACCAGTTCAATATATAATATTGAAAGTTTCGATAATTCTTAACATTAAGTATTAAAAAAATTCAAATAAGACAGATCGACTGATATTTTATCGGAAATAGAATTGCTTTCATTTATAAAAAATATATTACAGAAACATGTATAGTTTAATAGAAGTCCTAGCTTATATATACATTTGCTATCTAATACAGATGATGTCATTAATATAATTTTAGAACTAATATCGTCAGTTTTATTATTAAATGATATATCAATTTACAGTATATATATACGACATTTAATTAAGCAAATCTTTTCTTTTTTATAAACGATATTAATGAATCAATATATTCAAAGGTACATTATATGGCCTTATATTTCGTTGTAACGCCTTACCTACTCAAGAAAAAAATCTCCCTATAAGTAATTATATATATTTTAGTCTCCAGAACGTAATTAAAAGTGAACGATGACTGCTTTACTCACTCGACAGACTTACTATCGTGCGACATTTGAGAAAACTGAGAAATATATATATAGTGTGTAAAATATACACTTTAGAATTCTACTTACACTTACTGTTATTTAATATCATATACATACATGATGGCTGCCCCCTTGTTATCGAGTATGGCCATTGCACGATATAACATTATTAATAATTATTAATTAATACCATTGTGCAATGCGTGTGCGTGAAGATGTTTTTTAAAGTGAGGAAATACTGTGCACTGAGCCAATCCCATTCTCTGAGCGACAGTAGCTATAACCCGAAAAGAAGAAAAGATCAACATCATCGGCAACTACTGAGCCGCAGGTTTTATGTCGGAGTTATCCCAGTTTCCTGAGTTGCCTTTTCCTAGAAGAATGCCGTGACAAAGACTAGTGGTCCTTCACTCCCAGGGGTTTAACCGCGCGATATCGTATCCAGCCCGACAATTTCTATGTCCCCACACATATACATATACATGCACACATGCATATACAGATTTACATATACATATATATGTATAGACATATTTACAGATTTTTGGATGGCTGTTGACTCTTAAGGGTTCTTCCGCCCTTTGCTAGGTTTTGTTTTTTGTCCTGCAGGGTATCCAAAATCACCCTCCTCACCAAGTAAACTTGGTGGGGTTGCAGCTTTAGTCGTCGACGAATTACATACATACATACACACACACATATATATATATATATATATATATATGTATGTATATATATATCTATATATATATATATATATATATGTATGTATATATATATATATATGTATATATATATATATATATATATATATATATATACATATATATATATATATATATATATATATATATATATATATATATACATATATATATATATATATATATATATATATATATATATATATATATATATATATATATATATATCGTTTCGGTCGATATATATAAACATTTCGGCTTCTGTTATCGTTAGCTGCATTATTAATTTTTTAAAGCAATTCTTTTCTGCTTTATAAAAGATATCAATGTATCAAAGTTACTTGATATGATTGGAAAATAAATTATTTATATGGACTAAAATTTGTATTAATATTTCATGAGTACTTACTTTTATTTAAACCTGCAACACCCGCTGTAAATAAAGACACACAAATATATAATAATGTTAATAATTAGCAATTTATTCTTGTCTTTCGGATCATTCGTCTATTTATATATATATAGTATATAATTTTCATTATTTCCTACACCAGTTCAATATATAATATTAAAAGTTACGATAATTCTTAACATTAAGTACTAAAGAAATGTCGGTGTATTGGCAGTATCCGTACAAGGTTGGACGCCATGCTTTGACGAATAGGGTTACGGCACTTGCCATTCTGAGTTAAAATCCCGCCGAGGTTAACTTTGCCTTTCATCCTTAGAGGGTCGATAAAATAATGTACCAGTAATGCACTGGGTAATTGCTGGCCTTGTGCCAAAACTAGAAACAATTGTGTACTTAAGAAATTCAAGTAAGACAGATCGACTGATATTGTATCAGAAATAGCATTGCTTTCATTTATAAATAATTGTTTCTACTTTTGGCACAAGGCCAGCAATTATCCTGTACATTACTAGTACTTTATTTTATCGAGCCCGTAAGGTTGAAAGGCAAAGTTAACCTAGGTGGGGGTGTGAACTCAGAACGGCAAGGGCCGTAACTCTATGCTTCAAAGCATGGCATCCGACCCCCCACCGATACTGCCAATCCACCGCTTTCATTTATCAATAATATATTTCAGAAACATGTATAGTTTAATGGAAGTCCTAGCTTCTATACATTTGCTATCTAATACAGATGATGTAATTAATATAATTTTAGAACTAATATCGTCAGTCTTATTATTAAATGATATATCAATTTACCGCATATATATATATACAACATTTAATTAAGCAATTCTTTTCTGTTTTATAAACGATATTAATGCAAGAATATATTCGAAGGTACATTATATGGCCTTATATTTCGTTATAACGCCTTACCTACTCAAGAAAAATACCTCCCTAAGTCATTATATATATTTTAGTCTCCAGAACGTGATTAGAAATCAACAATGACTACTTTACTCACTCGACAGACTTACTATTGTGCGACATTTTAGAAAACTGAGAAATATATATATAGTGTGTAAAGTATACGTTTTAAAATTCTACTTATACTTACTGTTATTTAATATCATATACATACATGATGGCTGCCCCCTTGTTATCAAGTATGGCCATTGCACGATATAACATTATTAATAATTATTAATTAATACCATTGTGTAATGCGTGTGCGTGAAGATGTTTTTTAAAGTGAGGAAATACTGTGCACTGAGCCAATCCCATTCTCTGAGCGACAGTAGCTATAACCCGAAAAGAAGAAAAGATCAACATCATCGGCAACTACTGAGCTGCAGGTTTTATGTCGGAGTTATCCCAGTTTCCTGAGTTGCCTTTTTGTAGAAGAATGCCGTGACAAAGACTAGTGGTCCTTCACTCCCAGGGGTTTAACCGCGCGATATCGTAGCAAGCCCGACAATTTTTATGTCCCCACACATATACATATACATGCACACATGCATATACAGATTTACATATACATATATATGTATAGACATATTTACACATTTTTGGATGGCTGTTGACTCTTAAGGGTTCTTCCGCCCTTTGCTAGGTTTTGTTTTTTGTCCTGCAGGGTATCCAAAATCACCCTCCTCACCAAGTAAACTTGGTGGGGTTGCAGCTTTAGTCGTCGACGAATTACATACATACATACACACACACACACACATATATATATATATATATATATATATATATATATATATATATATATATATGTATGTATATATATATATATATATATATATATATATATATATATATATATATATGTATGTATATATATATATATATGTATATATATATATATATATATATATATATATATATATATATATACATCGTTTCTGAATTTGTTTAGCAAGACTCTGAAAACGTGTGTTGAAACCGATATTGTAATACTTTGGGAGGGTCATGTTGCCAAAAAGAAACACACGCACGTGCGTGTGTTTCTTATTGGCAACATGACCCTCCCAAAGTATTACAATATATATATATATATATATATATATATACAGTATTTTCCGTTGTGTTGTAATATAAATATTACACACAGTAGATTATCAGCTCACGTAGAGTTTGCTCGACGGTTCCAGTTGTAGTTCCAAAAGTAATCCGGAGAAAAATAGAAAGATTTGAATGGATACAGTTTAGTTGAAAGGAATTTATTGACACGTGTTTCTATAACAGTTACATAACCTAAAACAGCTATCTACAAACTTTTAGTTATGCAGACATTCAATATTTCAATGTTATTATTTACTGTCATTTCATCAGAATAATATTACTGAGGACCTATTTAGTTTTCATAGAGAATATTAGGAGGGAGGGGTGAAGTTGTTAGAAGAATAGTTGAAGGAGTGGTTTTTCGATAGCAGTGAGAATTCTTGGTGGCAGTGAGTAATTAGATTCCCATCTGTTGTTTTGACATTTTTTATAGAATATATTATTGGTTATTTTTCTAAATCTATAGAAGGATTAGAGATAGTAAAGATATGCGTGGTTGGTTTTGTGTTTGCACTTAATTAACATTCAGACTTAAATTTTTCTTTCAAGTGTACGTATCCTTTCACCCACGCATTCACACACAAATATATTTGCACACCTCTACAAAATACATATACTCACAATTCACATATTCATACTTACATATATATACACATGCATACACATATATATACACACATGTATTCATGTACATACATACGCGCTCATGTGTATACATTTTCATACTCAACTTATCTTTATATACACACGTATAGACACACACATATATACATACATACTCTAGTCCATGTGTACACACATACACATACTTACACATCCATATACACATATATAAATACATATATACATATATATAGATATACATATATATATATATATATATATATATATATATACATATATACATATATATATACATATACACATATATACATATACATATATATATAAGCACTTTAATACATGAATACACTTACATCTAACTATACACATCAAACATATATATATATTTACTTATTTATATACATTTTCACATATATATACATACTTATGGACGTTTTTAGACACATTCATTATCGCATATTTGTACCTATTCTCATCAGCATATCTTTTCATTATTAGTATGGTAATTTAAGGTTATTAATATATGTTGAGAAGAGATTGTTTTTATATTTTTCTAACTAGATTAAGGTTTATATAGTTGGGGGATGTCCCTCTTTTATGTAATATTCGGCTTGTAGTGGGAAAAAAGGGTTTTAGTTCTGTGACGGCAGAATAATGTTCGTTCAATTCTGTTATTCAGCAGTTTCTTCTTGTGTGTGATTATGTAATAAATCTCAAGATTACACAATTTGCAGAAATTTTGGCTCCTGGAAAAGCTTTGGGTTTTAGCTAATTTTTCCCATTTTAGGGTAAACTTTTGGTCGCTATCCCTGAGCGTCCAAGCTTTTTCTGCTAAAGTTGTTACATTTCTTTGGCTCTGGTGTTTTATTGAGTAAGAATGCCTATACAATCGAGATTTAAACGATGTTGCCGTTGATCCCACGTAATACCACTCGTTGCCTCCGGATTTAATGGTACACTTATAAATAATATTTTTTTCCAGGCAGTTATTGCCGAGGGGGCAGTTGTCAGGATAGGTGCAGTTACAGTTGTGTACGTTGGGTTTTCTCTGGAGTAGTATTGCGGACGAACTTAGGTGTGGTTTATTTATGTTCTGTAGTGTATTGTCTACTGTTTTTTTTGTGTTCTTTGTACTTAAGTTCTTAGTGTTTTCGTTTAACCTTCTAGTATTGATCTTTTTTATGTGTTGTTCAAGGTTTAACGCTGTAGAGTATGACAGTCTTATAGTGGTAGGGTTTAGGATTTTGTGGTATTTGTGTGATGTGGGAAAATGTCTTTTAATTATTTTAAAGAAGAGTACTGGTAAATTTGTACTAATGGAGCTATTGTATTCGGGGTTATACCATAAGTACTCTTTGCATCGCTTTCTATTAGTTTTGTTTGTTGGTTTACTGGTGTGCATACTATGGTAGTAAGTGTGGTTTGGTGTTGTGTTATTATATCTACCTATGTGGGATTTATTTTGGGTGTTTTGATTGTTCCCATCTATGTACTCTATTTTGTTGAGGTAGCCTGCTTTACTAAGGGCGTTATCGTAGTACTCGGCGTGTTCCTTAAATACTTGTATGTTAGAAGATAGACCCGAGATTCTAAGGGAAATATTTTTAGGGATAGATTTAATTATAGAGATGGGGTGGTTAGACCCAACATTTACGTATTTGAGATTTTCATTCAATTTATGAAACGGTTTAATCAAACCAGAGTTTAAATTGAGTGTGACATCCAGGAAGTTAACTACTTTAAGGTTGTATTCATATGTTATAGTTAGTCCTATTTCGAGTAGTAGTTTTCTTATATCTTTGCGTAGTTTTTCTAGTTTTTGGTTATTAAGGTTTTTAGCTAGGAGGAGAACGTCGTCGCGGTATATTCCGCCGTGGAGATTGCTGAATTTTTCCTGGAGTCTAAAGGCGATAAATAACCCCACAATATCAGTTATTTCCGCCGAATCGTTAGAGCCCATTGTTATGTCAAAGTTAGAGGGTCTATCTTTACGTACCCAATAACTGTTCTCAAATTTGACTATAGTTTTCCTAGCTTCTAATATAATCTTAATTTCATCGTTTGTAAGGTCAGAGTTATCCTTAGCAAACTTAATGGCTCTATTCAAAGTTTCAGGTGATATCGATGAGTAATATTCATCGATATCAAACTGGATAAACTTAGATTTATTCTTATTGCTAATGCTATTAAACCATCTTATTGCTTCTTGGGTCTTCCCCCAAAGTTTAATGTTAACCTTAGCCTTAATTTGGGGGATGATTCTATCTAAGATATATTTGCTTATTTTACCTATATCTGATTTAGAGGGGCAGATTAATCTAATTTTAGGGTCATTATCAAAGTTTACCTTGTGGTCCTTAAGATTGAAGGTGGGTACCGCCGGTAAGAGTGGTCCTGTCCTATCTTCGATTCCGAGATTTTTCACTATTTCGCATGCCTCATCATTGATGTGCTTAAGGGTTACTTCACTCGTTTTTCTATATTTTTTATGTAATTCTTTTCGAATGAAGTTGTTGTATGTAGTGCAATCCATAGTGTACAGGTTTGATGTTTTGTCCGCTTTTACTACAATTCCTTTGGTGTTTTTAAGGTCGTCCAGTAGTTTTTTTATATCTTTCTGTAATTTGCTGTTGGTGTTGCGTCCTTTGAATTTAATTTTAAGGATTAAGTTCATAAGGTCCTGCTCAAATGCATCTAATAGTGGGTTGGTGGGTGGGTTTTTACAAGTCCTAAAACCGAATTTGTTGTTTACACCACTTTCTAATGTTGAGTTCATACGGCTTCTATCATAGTGGAGCGTTTTCCACCTGACACGTCGAATGAATTCATTAGTTTTTTGAATCATGCTCAATAAATATTCCCTTCTACCTTGGGTTGGTATGTTTTTGAGTGACATATCCAGGTAGTGTTTTTCCATTGTTGTGGTTGCGTTTGCTGTCACAGAACTAAAACCCTTTTTTCCATTGTTGTGGTTGCGTTTGCCGTCACAGAACTAAAACCCTTTTTTCCCACTACAAGCCGAATATTACATAAAAGAGGGACATCCCCCAACTATATAAACCTTAATCTAGTTAGAAAAATATAAAAACAATCTCTTCTCAACATATATTAATAACCTTAAATATAAAAACAATCTCTTCTCAACATATATTAATAACCTTAAATTACCATACTAATAATGAAAAGATATGCTGATGAGAATAGGTACAAATATGCGATAATGAATGTGTCTAAAAACGTCCATAAGTATGTATATATATGTGAAAATGTATATAAATAAGTAAATATATATATATGTTTGATGTGTATAGTTAGATGTAAGTGTATTCATGTATTAAAGTGCTTATATATATATGTATATGTATATATGTGTATATGTATATATATGTATATATGTATATATATATATATATATATATATATATATATATATATATATATATATATATATATATATGTATATCTATATATATGTATATATGTATTTATATATGTGTATATGGATGTGTAAGTATGTGTATGTGTGTACATATGTGTGTGTCTATACGTGTGTATATAAAGATAAGTTGAGTATGAAAATGTATACACATGAGCGCGTATGTATGTACATGAATACATGTGTGTATATATATGTGTATGCATGTGTATATATATGTAAGTATGAATATGTGAATTGTGAGTATATGTATTTTGTAGAGGTGTGCAAATATATTTGTGTGTGAATGCGTGGGTGAAAGGATACGTACACTTGAAAGAAAAATTTAAGTCTGAATGTTAATTAAGTGCAAACACAAAACCATCCACGCATATCTTTACTATCTCTAATCCTTCTATAGATTTAGAAAAATAACCAATAATATATTCTATAAAAAATGTCAAAACAACAGATGGGAATCTAATTACTCACTGCCACCAAGAATTCTCACTGCTATCGAAAAACCACTCCTTCAACTATTCTTCTAACAACTTCACCCCTCCCTCCTAATATTCTCTATAAAAACTAAATAGGTCCTCAGTAATATTATTCTGATGAAATGACAGTAAATAATAACATTGAAATATTGAATGTCTGCATAACTAAAAGTTTGTAGATAGCTGTTTTAGGTTATGTAACTGTTATAGAAACACGTGTCAATAAATTCCTTTCAACTAAACTGTATCCATTCAAATCTTTCTATATATATATATATATATATATATATATATATATATATATATATATATATATATATATATATATAAGTATGTATATATAGTAATAATAATAAACTTGAAGACTAAAATCCAAAGAGGGCTCGATAAGGATAAATATATATCAAATATATAAGAACCGTAGAGCAAATATTTATTAAAATAACAGATTAAAGTTTAAGCAAAGAATCGCTGCTTTCACCCTTAAGTTTCAGAAGATCCCGTTAAGGGTGAAAGCAGCGATTCTTTGCTTAAACTTTAATCTGTTATTTTAATATATATATATATATATATATATATATATATATATTAAATATATATTAATGCTTTGTGCTGCATGCAGGTTGAAGGAGTGTCAAGAACAAGTCTAGCATGTCTATGTTTGACTCATAGAGAAGACTATCATAATCATTGCAAAACATATCTAACATGTCTATGTAAACCGCATAGAGGAGACCACCGTAGCAGGGTGATATGTTCATCGTATAACCGCTGAGGGCTTCAAGTATTTCAGCTTCTGTTATCATTAGCTTCATTATACATTTTATAAAGCGATCCTTATTTGATTTTTCAAAGATTGTAATCGACCAATAAATATAAATTTGCTTGCTATCCTTGTAAAATAATTCATATGGACAAAATATGTGTATTGTTATATAATGATTACTTACATGTACATTTAGGGACAACAGCAGCTGTAAATACAGAGATATATCTTATTATGATAATGATCAAAAATTATTTTATTTATTTTCTATAATACCAGTTCAATATTTATATTATTGAAAGTTACGATAATTCTTAACATTAAGTACTAAAGAAATGGCGGTGGATTGGCAGTATCCGTAGAGGGTTGGACGCCATACTTTGACGAATATAGTTACGGCCCTTGCCATTCTGAGTTCAAATCCCGCCGAGGTTAACTTTGCCTTTCATCCTTAGGGGGTCGATAAAATAAAGTACCAGCAATTCACTGGGTAATTGCTGGCCTTGTGCCAAAAGTAGAAACAATTATGTATTAAAGAAATTCAAACAAGACAGATCGACTGATATTGTATCAGATATAGCAATGCTTTCATTTATAAATAATTGTTTCTACCTTTGGCACAAGGCCAGCAATTACTCAGTACATTACTGGTACTTCATTTTATCGAGCCCGTAAGGTTGAAAGGCAAAGTTAACCTAGGTGGGGTTTGAACTCAAAATGGCAAGGGCCGTAACTCTATGCTTCAAAGCATGGCGTCCGACCCTCTACCGATGCTGCCAATCCACCGCCTTCATTTATAAATAATATATTTCAGAAACATGTATAGTTTAATGGAAGTCCTAGCTTTTATACATTTGCTATCTAATACAGATGATGTAATTAATATAATTTTAGAACTAATAACGTCAGTCTTATTATTAAATGAGGCACACATATATATCATAATGTTAATAATTAGCAATTTATTCTTCTATTTCGGATCATTCATCTATTTATATATATATATACGATATAATTTTTTTTATTTCCTACACCAGTTCAATATATAATATTGAAAGTTTCGATAATTCTTAACATTAAGTATTAAAAAAATTCAAATAAGACAGATCATCTGATATTTTATCGGAAATAGAATTGCTTTCATTTATAAAAAATATATTACAGAAACATGTATAGTTTAATGGAAGTCCTAGCTTATATACATTTGCTATCTAATACAGATGATGTCATTAATATAATTTTAGAACTAATATCGTCAGTTTTATTATTAAATGATATATCAATTTACAGCATATATATACGACATTTAATTAAGCAAATCTTTTCTTTTTTATAAACGATATTAATGAATCAATATATTCAAAGGTACATTATATGGCCTTATATTTCGTTGTAACGCCTTACCTACTCAAGAAAAAAATCTCCCTATAAGTAATTATATATATTTTAGTCTCCAGAACGTAATTAAAAGTGAACGATGACTGCTTTACTCACTCGACAGACTTACTATCGTGCGACATTTGAGAAAACTGAGAAATATATATATAGTGTGTAAAATATACACTTTAGAATTCTACTTACACTTACTGTTATTTAATATCATATACATACATGATGGCTGCCCCCTTGTTATCGAGTATGGCCATTGCACGATATAACATTATTAATAATTATTAATTAATACCATTGTGCAATGCGTGTGCGTGAAGATGTTTTTTAAAGTGAGGAAATACTGTGCACTGAGCCAATCCCATTCTCTGAGCGACAGTAGCTATAACCCGAAAAGAAGAAAAGATCAACATCATCGGCAACTACAGAGCCGCAGGTTTTATGTCGGAGTTATCCCAGTTTCCTGAGTTGCCTTTTCCTAGAAGAATGCCGTGACAAAGACTAGTGGTCCTTCACTCCCAGGGGTTTAACCGCGCGATATCGTATCCAGCCCGACAATTTCAATGTCCCCACGCATATACATATACATGCACACATGCATATACAGATTTACATATACATATATATGTATAGACATATTTACACATTTTTGGATGGCTGTTGACTCTTAAGGGTTCTTCCGTCCTTTGCTAGGTTTTGTTTTTTGTCCTGCAGGGTATCCAAAATCACCCTCCTCACCAAGTAAACTTGGTGGGGTTGCAGCTTTAGTCGTCGACGAATTACATACATACATACATACACACACACACACACATATATATATATATATATATATATATATATATATATATATATATATATATATATATATATATATATATATATATATATATGTATGTATATATATATATATATATATATATATATATATATATATATATATGTATGTATATATATATATATATGTATATATATATATATATATATATATATATATATATATATATATATGTATATATATATATATATATGTATGTATATATATATCTATATATATATATATATATATATGTATGTATATATGTATATATATATATATATATATATATATATATATATATATATATATATATATATATATATATATATATATATATATATATATATATATATGTATGTATATATATATATATATATATATATATATATATATATATATATATATATATATATATATATATATGTATATATATATCTATATATATATATATATATATATGTATGTATATATATATATATATATATATATATATATATATATATATATATATATATATATATATATATATATATATCGTTTCGGTCGATATATATAAACATTTCGGCTTCTGTTATCGTTAGCTGCATTATTAATTTTTTAAAGCAATTCTTTTCTACTTTATAAAAGATATTAATGTATCAAAGTTACTTGATATGATTGGAAAATAAATTATTTATATAGACTAAAATTTGTATTAATATTTCATGAGTACTTACGTTGATTTCCACCTGCAACACCCGCTGTAAATAAAGACACACAAATATATAATAATGTTAATAATTAGCAATTTATTCTTGTCTTTCGGATCATTCGTCTATTTATATATATATAGTATATAATTTTCATTATTTCCTACACCAGTTCAATATATAATATTAAAAGTTACGATAATTCTTAACATTAAGTATTAAAGAAATGGCGGTGTATTGGCAGTATCCGTACAAGGTTGGACGCCATGCTTTGACGAATAGGGTTACGGCACTTGCCATTCTGAGTTAAAATCCCGCCGAGGTTAACTTTGCCTTTCATCCTTAGAGGGTCGATAAAATAATGTACCAGTAATGCACTGGGTAATTGCTGGCCTTGTGCCAAAACTAGAAACAATTGTGTACTTAAGAAATTCAAGTAAGACAGATCGACTGATATTGTATCAGAAATAGCATTCCTTTCATTTATAAATAATTGTTTCTACTTTTGGCACAAGGCCAGCAATTATCCTGTACATTACTAGTACTTTATTTTATCGAGCCCGTAAGGTTGAAAGGCAAAGTTAACCTAGGTGGGGGTGTGAACTCAGAACGGCAAGGGCCGTAACTCTATGCTTCAATGCATGGCATCCGACCCCCCACCGATACTGCCAATCCATCGCTTTCATTTATCAATAATATATTTCAGAAACATGTATAGTTTATGGAAGTCCTAGCTTCTATACATTTGCTATCTAATACAGATGATGTAATTAATATAATTTTAGAACTAATATCGTCAGTCTTATTATTAAATAATATATCAATTTACCGCATATATATATATACAACATTTAATTAAGCAATTCTTTTCTGTTTTATAAACGATATTAATGCAAGAATATATTCGAAGGTACATTATATGGCCTTATATTTCGTTGTAACGCCTTACCTACTCAAGAAAAAAATCTCCCTATAAGTAATTATATATATTTTAGTCTCCAGAACGTAATTAAAAGTCAACAATGACTGCTTTACTCACTCGACAGACTTACTATCGTGCGACATTTGAGAAAACTGAGAAATATATATATAGTGTGTAAAATATACACTTTAGAATTCTACTTACACTTACTGTTATTTAATATCATATACATACATGATGGCTGCCCCCTTGTTATCGAGTATGGCCATTGCACGATATAACATTATTAATAATTATTAATTAATACCATTATTAATTAATACCATTTGGTGGGGTTGCAGGTTTAGTCGTCGATGAATTACATACATACATACGCACTCACACATATATATATATATATATGTATCTCAGCGCACTCCATGGGCAATGTAAGATACATTCCCAGAGTATACACAAAGTTATTTGTTTCAACACAACGCACGTAAAACTGGTGTCTATAAGGTACCCGGACTCGAGTTTCTGCCGCACTAAGGCAGCAGTAAGGTGCACTGCACCATCTGTCTGCATATATTATGCAACAATGCACAATCGGCTTATGCAGCTTGATCAGCGGGTATCGCCTAATCAATAACCAATCGATCGACAGAATCCTAAGACCAGTCTATGCCGGCCATGACTGTTTGTGACGACTGAGACGGTAAAGCTATTAGCAACTGGCAACCGATAGGACTCTATCACTCAACTAGCCACTGATTTACAAATTTTACGTGGGGACGGGAAGCTAAACAGAATAAATCTTTTCATTCCTGTCAGAAGAACCCAGCCAACGTGTCTCACACACAAATTATCAAGGGGTGAGAAGATGGTCTTTAAAAATAGCAGTTCACATTGATATAAAATAGAATGGTAGCTTTCGGTTCATGTCTCCAAGGCTAGAGGAAAGCGATGGTAACAATGTTCGTGCCAAGAACCTTTAACGGACTTTAAATGCGATCAACCATTATATAGCAATATAGTAGCGAGCTGAAATGTGTCAGCTGCGTGCGTAACTAACCAGTCTATTTCACAACTTAAAAGAGTGAGAGACAAAATTAATAGCAGGAAAAAAGGGTGCATATCAAAACAATGCCTTTGTGTGTATGTATGTGTATGTCCATGCTACCTCATCCCAGTCCTTAACCACCTGGAGGTGTAAACAAAACCAGACGACCCAAACAAATGTCATTGGTCCGTCCGTTCAGTGTTTGTCAAAGCAGTTGAACTGCATGGATTTGACACTAAAGCAGTGAGCTGGAGACACACTGACTTCTCTGGATTAAGCCCAGAACAAATCAAGTATGTCTGTGAAAACCTCATAGAGGAGACCATCATAACCATCGGAGAACAAGTTTAGCTTGTCTATGTAAACCTCAGAAAGGAGGCCATCGTAACCGGGTGATTTGCCACTTGATCAACCGGCCAGGTGTGCAAATATTTCAGCATCTGTTATAGTAAGTTTCATTAAACATTTTATAAAACAATTCTTTTCTGATTTATCAAAGATAGTAACAAATCAATGACTGTAAATTTACCTGCTATGCTTGTAACAAACATAATTTATCTTTATGGACAAAAATAAATATTATTATATCATGAGTACTTATGTTTAGTAGAAGCAGCCGCCGTAAATACAGATAAATATATATCATTACGGTGATAATGAAAAATTAAATAATATCTTTTAGATCATTTATTAATATATATCACCTTTACTACGCCCCGAATTACAGAGAATTTCGCTGTATTAATACTTTGTGCTGCATTCAGGTTGAAGGAGTGTCAAGAACAAGTCTAGCATGTCTATGTTAAACTCATAGAGAAGACTATCATAATCATTGCAAAACATATCTAACATGTCTATGTAAACCGCATAGAGGAGACCACCGTAGCCGGGTGATATGTTCATCGTATAACCGCTGAGGGCTTCAAGTATTTCAGCTTCTGTCATCATTAGCTTCATTATACATTTTATAAAGCAATCCTTATTTGATTTTTCAATGATTGTAATCGACCAACGAATATAAATTTGCTCGCTATCCTTGTAAAATAATTCATATGGACAAAATATGTGTATTGTTATATAATGATTACTTACTTGTACATGTAGCGGTAGCTGGAGCTGTAAATACAGAGATATATCTTATAATGTTAATGATTAAAAATTATTTTGTTTATTTTCTATAATACCAGTTCAATATATATATTATTGAAAGTTACGATAATTCTTAACATTAAGTACTAAAGAAATGGCGGTGGATTGGCAGTATCCGTACAGTGTTGGACGCCATACTTTGACGAATATAGTTACGGCCCTTGCCATTCTGATTTCAAATCCCGCCGAGGTTAACTTTGCCTTTCATCCTTAGGGGGTCGATAAAATAAAGTACCAGCAATGCACTGGGTAATTGCTGGCCTTGTGCAAAAAGTAAAAAAAATTATGTACTAAAGAAATTCAAATAAGACAGATCGACTGATATTGTATCAGAAATAGCAATGCTTTCATTTATAAATAATTGTTTCTACTTTTGGTACAAGGCCAGCAATTACCCAGTACATTACTGGTACTTCATTTTATCGAGCCCGTAAGGTTGAAAGGCAAAGTTAACCTAGGTGGGGTTTGAACTCAAAATGGCAAGGGCCGTAACTCTATGCTTCAAAGCATGGCGTCCGACCCTCTACCGATGCAGCCAATCCACCGTCTTCATTTATAAATAATATATTACACGAACATGGATAGTTTAATGGAAGTCCTAGCTTTTATACATTTGCTATCTAATACAAATGATGTAATTAATATAATTTTAGAACGAATAACGTCAGTCTTATTATTAAATGAGGCACACATATATATCATAATGTTAATAATTAGCAATTTATTCTTGTCTTTCGGATCATTCATCTATTTATATATATATACTAGCGGAGCTACCCGGCTTCGCTCAGTGTTAAAAAGCTTATTTAGAAAAGAATAATATTAACATTTTAATCGTTATTTAAAAACTTCTGTAATTTAGTTTCTATTTTTTAGATTTTAACATTTATCTTTAAATGACTGAATGACTGACGAATTTAAAGAAAATTCGTTATAAGAACATTTAATTTGTTTTACTGAAGTGCTTTTGGATACACAATGTTTTTTGTTTTTCCTTCTGGTGCGTACACGAATAAATCAGAAGGTTTACCGACGCGTGAGCAAGCCACATACAGCTGTCCATGTGAGAAGCATGGATTTTCTAAATTTAGTCCACACACTTGTAGCGATTGTCCTTGTGCTTTGTTGATAGTCATTGCAAAGGCAAGTCGCACCGGAAACTGCAAACGTTTGAAATCGAATGGCGTATCTGTTGGAATGATTGGGATGCGTGGCAAGAGTACATCTTCTCCTTTAAATTTTCCATTTAAAATTGTAGCCTCGATGATATTGTTCATCGTCTTTTTCACTGAAAGTCTGGTACCGTTGCAAAGTTGTGGTGGATTGATGTTTCGGAGAAGGATGATAGGCACGCCAATTTTCAATGTTAAAATGTGCGGTGGCATGCCTGGCAAATCAAGTGAATTCAAGAATTCAATTGGATAATTGATAATTTCGTCTTGATTCATTACAGTATCGATGGACTTATACGTTGTCGCTTCGCCTGGTATTTCGTTTTGAATGCTGAAATTAATGGCATTGACATCGGTGTTTTTGGCTGCTAATATAGCACGTACACTGAGCCAGTGATGATTTTTGTAATGCTGCGCAATATTTGGGAACACTTTGTGAATCAGTTCGTCTCTGGTTGCCGTGATTCTACAGAAGTTTGTTGGCAATGTGATACATTTTGTGGAATCATCGATTACCATTTTCCCATTCCCAATATCCAGCAATTGTTTTGTGAAACGTTCAGCGGATGCGTCATTTTGTAGTTGTACACGCATATTGTTTTTTAAAGTTAATTTCTGTACGTGTCGCCATAAAACTGATGATTTGAGACATGCATTAAGCTCATTAGCGGGTGTTGATCGCGGTATAACTGGTAGAGTTTGTCGAAAATCACCAGACAATATAATGAGTGTGCCACCGAAGAGCTGTTCATTTCCTTTCAAATCTTTTAGCGTATTATTAAGCGCTTCCAATGATTTTTTGTGCGCCATAGTACATTCGTCCCATATAATGATTTTACATGATTGGAGTACTTTACCTATACCAGAATTTTTGGTAATATTGCATGTTGATGTCTCAGCGATTTGCATATTCAATGGCAATTTCAGGGCTGAATGTGCTGTTCGGCCACCATCTAAAAGAGTTGCCGCAATTCCAGATGATGCGATTGCCAGTGCAATATTATTTTCTGATCGTATAGTTGCCAAAATAAGTGAAATGAGAAAATTTTTGCCTGTACCACCGGGTGCACCTATAAAATACAATCCGCCGCTTTGACTTATAATTGCCTGCATAATTTGGTCATATACTATGCGTTGTTCTGGTAGAAATTTGGGAAGATTCGTTTGAACAAATGTACCCAATTCGGCGACATCAAAGTTTGTTTCTCGTTGCAAATCACGATCGAAAATGTCGTTTACAGATCGATTCGGCGCAGGCATTCCCAATTGTACCAATGTTTTGTTAGCGATTGCTAAACATATGACCTCAATGGAAACCAATGCTTCATTATACACATTTTGTGTGAATTGAATATTCATATTTTGATTTGTTGCACGCAAACGATGTCGTATGTCTTCACTCATGTAGTCTTTATATTTTTCCCAAAGATCTTTTGGATTTGATGGGAAGCACGTTTTCAATATTATTGAGAATAATGTGCGTATTTGCTTTGGTCGAGCAGTATTCGATGCATCAGCGAGTGAAGTGTCCCAATGTCCATCATTTTCAAGAAGATTTAATTCTTGGCAAGCTTCACGATAAGTGGCACATACTTGACCGTTTACTGTTCTCAATTCTTGGAATGATGTCGGTCCACGTATGTGTCCAGGTCAGGAAAATAAGGACAGACGAAATGAAGATATCAAATTACAGCACTTAGTTAAGGGCTAGCTGAAAAAGAATTCCCTGTAATGGGAGTGGAAGGGAAGTAATGTGAAACAGACACTATACTAATTCTATTGAAATTATATTAAATTAAAGAGAGAATTTACTAATTCTATTGAAATTATATTAAATTAAAGAGAGAATACTAATTCTATCGAAATTATCTTTAATTAAAAAAATTTCACACTCGCTCTTTCACTCACTCTTTGTCTATACGTTGATTTCTCTTTCTCCGTTTATAGCACTCTCTCTTTGTCTATACGTTGCTCTTTCACTCTCTCTTTGTCTATACGTTGATTTCTCTTTCTCCGTTTATAACTTTAGAGACAGTCTAATATAGGGAGTGGTTCAAAGCAGCCAGACTACTCGCTGTTTCACTCTCTGTTTGAATATACGTTGATTTCTCTTTCTCCGTTTATATCTTTGGACAAACAAACAAACATACATTCATTTTTATATATATAGAAGATAGAATTGCTTTCATTTATAAAAAAATATATTACAGAAACATGTATAGTTTAATGGAAGTCCTAGCTTATATACATTTGCTATCTAATACAGATGATGTCATTAATACAATTTTAGATCTAATATCGTCAGTTTTATTATTAAATGATATATCAATTTACAGCATATATATACGACATTTAATTAAGCAAATCTTTTCTTTTTTATAAACGATATTAATGAATCAATATATTCAAAGGTACATTATATGGCCTTATATTTCGTTGTAACGCCTTACCTACTCAAGAAAAAAATCTCCCTATAAGTAATTATATATATTTTAGTCTCCAGAACGTAATTAAAAGTGAACGATGACTGCTTTACTCACTCGACAGACTTACTATCGTGCGACATTTGAGAAAACTGAGAAATATATATATAGTGTGTAAAATATACACTTTAGAATTCTACTTACACTTACTGTTATTTAATATCATATACATACATGATGGCTGCCCCCTTGTTATCGAGTATGGCCATTGCACGATATAACATTATTAATAATTATTAATTAATACCATTGTGCAATGCGTCTGCGTGAAGATGTTTTTTAAAGTGAGGAAATACTGTGCGCTGAGCCAATCCCATTCTCTGAGCGACAGTAGCTATAACCCGAAAAGAAGAAAAGATCAACATCATCGGCAACTATTGAGCCGCAGGTTTTATGTCGGAGTTATCCCAGTTTCCTGAGTTGCCTTTTCCTAGAAGAATGCCGTGACAAAGACTAGTGGTCCTTCACTCCCAGGGGTTTAACCGCGCGATATCGTATCCAGCCCGACAATTTCAATGTCCCCACGCATATACATATACATGCACACATGCATATACAGATTTACATATACATATACATGTATAGACATATTTACAGATTTTTGGATGGCTGTTGACTCTTAAGAGTTCTTCCGCCCTTTGCTAGGTATTGTTTTTTGTCCTGCAGGGTATCCAAAATCACCCTCCTCACCAAGTAAACTTGGCAGGGTTGCAGCTTTAGTCGTCGATGAATTACATACATACGCACTCACATATATATATATATGTATATATATATATATATATATATATATATATATATATATATATATATATATATATATATATATATATATAACAAGGGTTGACGGACCCAGCATATTTTTCAATGCCAGTACCGGTTGTATCTCAGCGCACTCCATGGGCAATGTAAGATACATTCCCAGAGTATACACAAAGTTATTTGTTTCAACACAACGCACGTAAAACTGGTGTCTATAAGGTTTCCGGACTCGAGTTTCTGCCGCACTAAGGCAGCAGTAAAGTGCACTGCACCATCTGTCTGCATATATTATGCAACAATGCACAATCGGCTTATGCAGCTTGATCAGCGGGTATCGCCTAATCAATAACCAATCGATCGACAGAATCCTAAGACCAGTCTATGCCGGCCATGACTGTTTGTGACGACTGACACGGCAAAGCTATTAGCAACTGGCAACCGATAGGACTCTATCTCTCAACTAGCCACTGATTTACAAATTTTACGTGGGGACGGGAAGCTAAACAGAATAAATCTTTTCATTCCTGTCAGAAGAACCCAGCCAACGTGTCTCACACACAAATTATCAAGGGGTGAGAAGATGGCCATTAGAAATAGCAGTTCACATTGATATAAAATAGAATGGTAGCATTCGGTTCATGTCTCCAAGGCTAGAAGAAAGCGATGGTAACAATGGTAGTGCCAAGAACCTTTAACGGACTTTAAATGCGATCAACCATTATATAGCAATATAGTAGCGAGCTGAAATGTGTCAGCCGCGTGCGTAGCTAACCAGTCTATTTTACAACTTAAAAGAGTGAGAGACAAAATTAATAGCAGGAAAAAAGGGTGCATATCAAAACAATGTCTTTGTGTGTATGTATGTGTATATCCATGCTACCTCATCCCAGTCCTTAACCACCTGGAGGTGTAGACAAAACCAGACGACGCCAAAAAATGTCATTGTCCCGTCCGTCCAGTGTTTGTCAAAGCAGTTGAACCGCATGGATTTGACACCCAAGCAGTGAGCTGGAAACACACTGACTTCTCTGGATTATGCCCAGAACAAATCAAGTATGTCTGTTTAAACCTTATAGAGGAGACCATCATAACCATCGGAGAATAAGTTTAGCTTGTCTATGTAAACCTCAGAAAGGAGGCCATCGTAACCGGGTGATTTGCCACTTGATCAACCGGCCAGGTGCGCAAATATTTCAGCTTCTGTTATAGTAAGTTTCATTAAACATTTCATAAAACAATTCTTTTCTGATTTATCAAAGATAGTAACAAATCAATGACTGTAAATTTACCTGCTATGCTTGTAACAAACATAATTTATCTTTATGGACAAAAATAAATATTATTATATCATGAGTACTTATGTTTAGTAGAAGCAGCCGATGTAAATACAGATAAATATATATCATTACAGTGATAATGAAAAATTAAATAATATCTTTTAGATCATTTATTAATATATATCACCTTTACTACGCCCCGAATTACAGAACAGAGAAATTCCCGGTATTAATGCTTTGTGCTGCATGCAGGTTGAAGGAGTGTCAAGAACAAGTCTAGCATGTCTATGTTAAACTCATAGAGAAGACTATCATAATCATTGCAGAACATTTCTATCATGCAAACCGCATAGAGGAGACCACCGTAGCCGGGTGATATGTTCATCGTATAACCGCTGAGGGCTTCAAGTATTTCAGCTTCTGTTATCATTAGCTTCATTATACATTTTATAAAGCAATCCTTATTTGATTTTTCAAAGATTGTAATCGACCAATAAATATAAATTTGCTTGCTATCCTTGTAAAATAATTCATATGGACAAAATATGTGTATTGTTATATAATGATTACTTACCTGTACATTTAGGGACAACAGCAGCTGTAAATACAGAGATATATCTTATTATGATAATGATCAAAAATTATTTTGTTTATTTTCTATAATACCAGTTCAATATATATATTATTGAAAGTTACGATAATTCTTAACATATGCACACATGCATATACAGATTTACATATACATATATATGTATAGACATATTTACAGATTTTTGGATGGCTGTTGACTCTTAAGGGTTCTTCCGCCCTTTGCTAGGTTTTGTTTTTTGTCCTGCAGGGTATCCAAAATCACCCTCCTGACCAAGTAAACTTGGTGGGGTTGCAGCTTTAGTCGTCGACGAATTACATACATACATACACACACATATATATATATATATATATATATATATATGTATGTATATATATATCTCTCTCTATATATATATATATGTATATATATATATATATATATATCGTTTCTGAATTTGTTTAGCAAGATTCTGAAAACGTGTGTTGAAACCGATATTGTAATATTTTGGGAGGGTCATGCTGCCAATAAGACACACACGCACGTGCGTGTGTGTCTTTTTGGCAACCTGACCCTCCCAAAGTATTACAATATATATATATATATATATATATATATATATATATATATATATATATATATATATATATATATATATATAAGTATATATATATAGTAATAATAATAAACTTGAAGACTAAAATCCAAAGAGGGCTCGATAAGGATAAATATATATCAAATATATAAGAACCGTAGAGCAAATATTTATTAAAATAACAGATTAAAGTTTAAGCAAAGAATCGCTGCTTTCACCCTCAAGTTTCAGAAGATCCCGTTAAGGGTGAAAGCAGCGATTCTTTGCTTAAACTTTAATCTGTTATTTAATAAATATATATATATATATATATATATATATATATATATATATATATATATATATATATATATATATAACAAGGGTTGACGGACCCAGCATATTTATCAATGCCAGTACCGGTTGTATCTCAGCGCACTCCATGGGCAATGTAAGATACATTCCCAGAGTATACACAAATTATTTGCTTCAACACAACGCACTTAAAACGGGTGCCTGTAAGGTTCCCGGACTCGAGTTTCTACCGCACTAAGGCACCAATAAGGTGCACTGCACCATCTGTCTGCATATATTATGCAACAATGCACAATCGGCTTATGCAGCTTGATCAGCGGGTATCGCCTAATCAATAACTAAACGATCGACAGAATCCTAAGACCAGTCTATGCCGGCCATGACTGTTTGTGACGTCTGACACGGTAAAGCTATTAGCAACTGGCAACCGATAGGACTCTATCTCTCAACTAGCCACTGATTTACAAATTTTACGTGGGGACAGGAAGCTAAACAGAATCAATCTTCTCTTTCCTGTCAGAAGCACTCAGTCAACGTGTCGCACACATAAATTATCAAAGGATCAGAAGATGGCCATTAGAAATAGCAGGTCACATTGATATAAAATAGAATGGTAGCATTCGGTTCATGTCTCCAAGGCTAGAGGAAAGCGATGGTAACAATGGTAGCGCCAAGAACCTTTAACGGACTTTAAATGCGATCAACCATTATATAGCAATACAGAAGCGAGCTGAAATGTGTCAGCCGCGTGCGTAGATAACCAGTCTATTTCACAACTTAAAAGAGTGAGAGACAAAATTAATAGCAGGAAAAAAGGGTGCATATGAAAACAATGCCTTTGTGTGTATGTAAGTGTATATCCATGCTACTTCATCCCAGTCCTTAACCACCTGGAGGTGTAGACAAAACCAGACGACGCCAAAAAATGTCATTGTCCCGTCCGTCCAGTGTTTGTCAAAGCAGTTGAACTGCATGGATTTGACACTCAAGCAGTGAGCTGGAGACACACTGACTTCTCTGGATTATGCCCAGAACAAATCAAGTATGTCTGTGTAAACCTCATAGAGGAGACCATCATAACCATCGGAGAATAAGTTTAGCTTGTCTATGTAAACCCCAGAAAGGAGGCCATCGTAACCGGGTGATTTGCCACTCGAGCAACCGGCCAGGTGTGCAAATATTTCAACTTCTGTTATAGTAAGTTTCATTAAACATTTTATAAAACAATTCTTTTCTGATTTATCAAAGGTAGTAACAAATCAATGACTGTAAATTTACCTGCTATGCTTGTAACAAACATAATTTATCTTTATGGACAAAAATAAATATTATTATATCATGAGTACTTATGTTTAGTAGAAGTAGTCGCTGTAAATACAGATAAATATATATCATTACGGTGATAATGAAAAATTAAATAATATCTTTTAGATCATTTATTAATATATATCACCTTTACTACACCCCGAATTACAGAACAGAGAATTTCCCTGTATTAATGCTTTGTGCTGCAGGCAGGTTGAAGGAGTGTCAAGAACAAGTCTAGCATGTCTACGTTAAACTCATAGAGAAGACTATCATAATCATTGCAGAACATATCTAACATGTCTATGTAAACCGCATAGAGGAGACCACCGTAGCCGGGTTGTATGTTCATCGTACAGCCGCTGAGGGCTTCAAGTATTTCAGCTTCTGTTATCATTAGCTTCATTATACATTTTATAAAGCAATCCTTATTTGATTTTTCAAAGATTGTAATCGACCAATAAATATAAATTTGCTTGCTATCCTTGTAAAATAATTCATATGGACAAAATATGTGTATTGTTATAAAATGATTACTTACCTGTACTTTTAACGCCAACAGCAGCTGTAAATACAGAGATATATCTTATTATGGTAATGATTAAAAATTATTTTATTTATTTTCTATAATACCAGTTCAATATACATTATTGAGAGTTACGATAATTCTTAACATTAAGTACTAAAGAAATGGCGGTGGATTGGCAGTATCCGTAGAGGGTTGGACGCCATACTTTGATGAATAGAGTTACGGCCCTTGCCATCCTGATTTCAAATCCCGCCGAGGTTAACTTTGCCTTTCATCCTTAGGGGTCGATAAAATAAAGTACCAGCAATGCACTGGGTAATTGCTGGCCTTGTGCAAAAAGTAGAAAAAATTATGTACTAAAGAAATTCAAATAAGACAGATCGACTGATATTGTATCAGAAATAGCAATGCTTTCATTTATAAATAATTGTTTCTACTTTTGGTACAAGGCCAGCAATTATCAACTACATTACTGGTACTTCATTTTATCGAGCCCGTAAGGTTGAAAGGCAAAGTTAACCTAGGTGGGGTTTGAACTCAAAATGGCAAGGGCCGTAACTCTATGCTTCAAAGCATGGCGTCCGACCCTCTACCGATGCAGCCAATCCACCGCCTTCATTTATAAATAATATATTACACTAAGATGGATAGTTTAATGGAAGTCCTAGCTTTTATACATTTGCTATCTAATATAGATGATGTAATTAATATAATTTTAGAACGAATAACGTCAGTCTTATGATTAAATGAGACACATATATATATCATAATGTTAATAATTAGCAATTTATTCTTGTCTTTCGGATCATTCATCTATTTATATATATATATACTATATAATTTTCTTTATTTCCTACACCAGTTCAATATATAATATTGAAAGTTTCGATAATTCTTAACATTAAGTATTAAAAAAATTCAAATAAGACAGATCGACTGATATTTTATCGGAAATAGAATTGCTTTCATTTATAAAAAATATATTACAGAAACATGTATAGTTTAATAGAAGTCCTAGCTTATATATACATTTGCTATCTAATACAGATGATGTCATTAATATAATTTTAGAACTAATATCGTCAGTTTTATTATTAAATGATATATCAATTTACAGCATATATATACGACATTTAATTAAGCAATTTTTTTTCTTTTTTATAAACGATATTAATGAATAAATATATTCAAAGGTACATTATATGGCCTTATATTTCGTTGTAACGCCTTACCTACTCAAGGAAAAAATCTCCCTATAAGTAATTATATATATTTTAGTCTCCAGAACGTAATTAAAAGTGAACGATGACTGCTTTACTCACTCGACAGACTTACTATCGTGCGACATTTGAGAAAACTGAGAAATATATATATAGTGTGTAAAATATACACTTTAGAATTCTACTTACACTTACTGTTATTTAATATCATATATATACATCCATACACACATATCACCCAACCCTCAAGCGTGACCCTAATACCAACACTGTTCGTACTGCAGTCCTTGTTTTTGTTTCGGTCTTTGACAATATATATATATATATTCTCTAGGGCGGGTAAAATTTCCGAGATCCATGGACGAGTTCTCTCCAACGGTCTCTGTCCCTTATCATCGCTGCTATGTCCTGCGTCTCCAACAGACCAGTGTCTGTCCTTAGGGCATCAACATACGTTAACCTTGGTCTTCCCCTTCAAGTGTGTCGATATAGGGGCTCCCACAGGAGCCCTGAGTGCAATGTTAACTCCAGATGTCAGTGAGCACATCCAGCTAATCTCAATCTCCTCTGTGTCACTTTTGAGCTGACTTTTGGGAGGCTCCCATACGGCTATGAGTTTTTAATCCTCAGTGTATACTGATCAATGTTCAGAGCCATCCTGAGCATTCTCGTGTAGCACCCATCCACCATCTGAGTGAGTTTCTGTGTCAGTGTCCAAGTCTCAGACCCGTACAGCAGCACATACTCCACTACAGCAATGAAGAGGCGGATTTTCAGGTCTTTACGTGGTCCGACTTCCACACCGATCTCAAGCTGTGGCAAGCCGCCTAGGGTTTGCTCATCCTCTCAACCACATGATCTTCCGTATTCCAAATCTTTGCTCCCAAATACAGGAAGTCCTCAACCAATTCCAGCGGCTTCCCCCCTACATTAGTGATCCCCTCTGGCTTCTCAACATTGTCCACCAGATATTTTGTTTTAGTTTCATTCATTCTCAGCCCCACACTCATCGACACAGTCTCAACCTCCTGCATCAAATCCTCTGCCTCCTTCACTGTATTTGTCACCAAAACTATGTCGTCGGCAAATTCAGCATCCGATATCTTTTTCGCCTTAACTCTCCTGCTCTGAGCCGGTGCTACAGTAAAGCCAGAGTCCTGCTGTTTCTCCAGTGCAAGGCACATACAATAGTCCACTACGATGATAAAAAGGTAGGGAGCCAATGTATCTCCCTGGAGCACTCCAGCCAGTATCTCAAAGAACTCTGTCATCCCATCAGGTGTAATGACTTGGGCTTTGGTGTTGGTGTAGAGCAGTGATATCAGGTCCACTATATTCTTGGGGATTCCATAAGCCTGTAGGATCTTCATCAGGCAGTGACGGTCCACAGAATCAAAGGCCTTCCTAAAGTCAATGAAAACCATGACCGCAGGAAGGCACTTTGCTCTACCTCCCTCTAATATCCTCCTCAGCATCAGGATGTGACTGGTGGTTGATCTTCCCTCTCTGAATCCGTTCTGGTTGTCCCTGAGCTTCTTCTCCATCTCAGGCTGGATCCTGTTAAGAATCATCCTGTTGAGGGTCTTTGCCATATGTGACGTCAGTGAGACCCCCCCCCTGTAGTTTTTGGTGTTAGAGAGATCTCCCTTCTTTGGCACTGGGACGATGTTACTGATCCTCCATTGATTCGGGCAACTCCTTTATCCAGTGCCTGGTTACAGAACCCCAGGATGATATCATCAAAATCACACCTCTTCATCACCTCTGATGCCACTCCATCTTCTCCATGAGCCTTGCCCTCCTTGATCTTCTTCTTGGCTCTCTGAAGCTCCTCTCTCGTAAAGGGCTCTGTATCAATTTCCAGTTCTTCAAACAGCCGCCTGATCTCCCCAGTGCTCTGGGCTGTGGATGGTGGCTCTCCTAGTAGGGTCCTAAAATGGTCTAGCCATTTCCTCTTCCTATCCTCGGGCCCGGTTCCCTGGATCTGACTCGAACATCTTCTCTTCCCCCTTGTGATCTTGTTCATGATCACCCAGCTCTCCTTACATCCAGATCTGTCAACCGCTCTCTCCACACTTCTGACTTTCTCTATCAGTGCCTCCTCTCTGGCCTCAGTGTAAGCGGTACAGAGTTCTTCCCTCATCACCTCCACAGTCTCCATCCTCTCCTCCGTAGGATCAGCATAGAATTGGTCCTTGGCAGCTTTCAGGTGTTCTCTGGCTGCACACACTTTTGGGTCTGCAGAGCTGATGTGCTTCCTTTTGTTCTTTCTTCTCGGCACCCGGGTCTCACTTGCTTCCGCACTGCATATATATATATATATATATATATATATATATATATATATATATATATATATATATATATATATATATATATATATATATACGAGGTGTGTCAGAAAAGTTCCAGGACTGATGCCACAAAAATTTATTTCAAACCCAAACTTCACACTAAGAGTTTTCTCCTTCAAAGTAATTCCCCTGGAGTCTAATGCACTTTTCCATCCTTTTCTGCCACGCTTGCATGCACTCCTGGAAGGATTCTTCCGGGATCCTCCGCAGTTCCGTCGTCACCGCCTTTTTGATGTCGTCCACGTCTTCAAAACGGTTCCCCTTCAGGTCGTACTCGAAGATTCATGACTCATCACCGGTAATGACTGTCCCTAGCAAGTCAGGTTCGGTTTCAGGACGCTCGAGGATGTCCTGGCAAACTTGCTTGCGTCGACCCTTCTGGTCATCGTTCAGCAGTTTTGGCACCATCTTCGCGCAGACTTTCCGCATGTCCAAATCTCCATTGAGAATCTTCCAGACACTGTCCCGATTCATGCCCAGCTCATTTGCCATCAGTCGAACAGTTAGCCGACGATCGCTACGTACCATCTACCTGACGCGCTCAACCTTGACCTCAGTCCTGGTTGTTGAGGGCCTTCTGCTCCTGGGGTCATCTTCCACGTCCTCGCGTCCTTCTTTAAACCTCTTGCACCACTCAAAAACACGTGAGCGTGACATCGTCTTAACTCCATACACTTGCTGCAGCGGAGCTTTCCCCAACCGTACCATAAACTTCAAGTTTGTTCGTTGCTCTGTGCTCATTGCTTGACGACCTGAAACAGAGGACATGTATATAAAACTAGCAGTGGTACCCGGCGTTGCACGGGATAAGGTATTTTGGAACGCGGGCCGCCAACAGACCTAATCATGGAAAAAGTGCATGCCTGGACAATATGTAAAGAAAATAAACCGAATACTCTGATGGCTGGATAATCTTTAAGATTTTCCTCGATGAAGTAGGAAAAAATGCAGGCTTTCACCGAATGCGGGCTCTAGGGGATCAAGACAATGAATTTTTTTTGTATGCCTTGAACTTTCGGGAAAATCGGCTAGACGTAACGCCTCAAAAAAGCCCTAAAAAGCTGAAAAATATGAAGTTTTTCACCTAGACCATACAAAAATTGGATTTTCTTTGCTCACGGTATGAAGAAGAGACTGACTAATACATAGTTACAATTTCAAGGAAATCAGTCTGACGTAACGCCTAAAAATAACCCCAATAACCTGAAAAAACTCCGTACAGATGTCGCTGGACATTGCAGCAATACAGCTTCTGTAAACGGGATAAAGGCCGACTACCATGAGATCAATCACTAGGTATCGATATTCGACAATATCGAAAGATTTTGATTGATCTAAATTATTTAGAGCCCGTCCGAAGCCAGATTTACTCCTTACTCTATGATGTATCGCATGAGGTGGAGTCTCCGCCTCCTGTAACAGAATCTCGACATCTAACGCCAAGCTCGTTGCTAGCATCCTTGTCGTAATATTGGCCTGTGTGTTAAGCACATTTATTGGTTGGAAATTATCTGTGACATCCCCATTGTTCTTGTCTTTATCAGCTTTCCTACAATTCGACTCACAGAACAGGGAATTTTACCGTTTAACTGCCAATTGCCGCAGACAGCTTGGAGGACATTGGAGAACAAGTCTGGCATGTTTATGTAAATCTCATAGAGAAGACCAGCATAAGCATTTCGCTTCTGTTATCGTCAGCTTCGGTGTCGATTTTTTAAAGTAATTCTTTTCTGCTTTATAAAAGATATTAATGTATCAATGAATTCAAACTTACTTGATATTATTAGAAAATAAATTAGTTATATGGGTTAAAATTTGTATTAATGTTTCATGAGTACTTACTTGGATTTCCAACTTTAACAGGCGTTGTAAATAAAGACACATATATAGATATATTATAAGGTTAATCATTGTTTCTACTTTTAGCATAAGGCCAGCAATTACCCCGTACATTACTGGTACTTTATTTTATCGACCCCGTAATGATGAAAGGCAAAGTTAACCTCAGCGGCATTTGATCTCAGATCATATAGGGACGTAACTCTATGCTTCAAATAATGGTGTCCGACTCTCTACCGATACTGCATATCGTTTGTTTTATTATTAAATGATTTATCACTTTACAGTATATATATATATATATATATATATATGTAAAGTGATATATATAGTGAACTATAGTGAACCACCACCACCACGACGGTGCGTCACATTTTGTATATGAGTGTGTATGTGTCTATGCGTGTGTGTGTGTTTGCGAGTTCGTTGCGTACGTTAGGCCTCAGAATATTAAACACACTCACGCATCTACACATACATATAGCCTTAGTAAGCTGCAAACACATTATCTTCACACTCAAACAAACACACACACACACATCTACACAAGTAATAGGTGTGTGTGATTGTATGTCTGTGTGTGTCTGTCTTAGTATATGTATGTGAGAGTGTATGTGCGTGTGAGTGTAAGTGTGTGTGAGTGTATGTGTGATAATTTTTATTTTAACGTTTGGCCTCATCGAATTAAACACACACACACACAAACACACACATCTACACATACAGATACATATGTGATGAAAGACAGGTGTGCGTGAATGTATGTCTGTGTGTGTCTGTCTTAGTATATGTATATGATTGTATGTGAGAGTGCGTGAGTGTATGTGAGAGTGTATATGTATGTGAGTGTATGTGTGAGTGAATGTATGTGAGAGTGTATGTATGTGTAAGTGTATGTGTGAGGGTATCTGTGTGTGAGTGTATGTGTGATAATTTTTATTTTCATTTGGATTAAAATAATAGAAAACAACACAGCGACGTCATATTTTCTATACAAATATGAATGTGTGTGTGAGTGGGTGTGAGCGCGTTCATTAGGTACGTTATTAAATACACACACATCTACACATACATATAAATATGTAGCGACTGTAAAAAAATGAGTTGAAAAGCTATGCGTGTGTCTGAATATTGTTTACGCTAAGGTGCTTCAAGATTGACAGATTTTCATTTCTAAATTCTATTATCATTAAAATTTTCATATTTTCTTTTATCAAATATAGATATTTTGCAATAATTATGAGAAGACAACATATCTTCATATTTATTATTTACTAATCTGAATAAGAACATCAGTAACCCGGGCAACGCCGGGTAATTCAGCTTGTATTATATATTTTTCATTTTTTTATAACCTATCTAAAAATATGATGTCAGATGTTGCAATAATTATATACAATATCTTCTAAATAATTACAAATGAGACAAATCAAATAATACTTTATGAGAAATACCATTTCATTTATTTATAAATTCTATTGTGTTCTCAAGTTAATGAAAAATACATGCAGATAATGATTTTTGAAGTTTTATAAAACAAAAGACTTTCGTAAGATACGATATTGTACTCAGACATGTATAACGGCGGCGAAGATTCGAAACCGAATCTGAGCTTTCCCGCCTCTGGGACAAGCCGTGGTAACTTGTTTACACTCAAGAGACTAACCCCTTGGGAGAGGCTAAACACAGGTCAGACGTGTTTACGCCTGACAGAAAATAGGTCAGAGGATATATCCATCTTTCTGACTTGTTTACGCTTGGCAAACTAATCTATTGGGAGACTAACCAAAGCTCAGAGGATATATCTATCCTTCTAACTTCAACTCTACAGGGATTGTTTACGCCTCGAATAGAAAAGAAGTGATATACAGACAAGACAAGTCGCATTCATAAGCTCTCGTCACGGAAAAACCAGTCTGCCACTTATTCTCACCTTCCTGGCTGATCGCTGACTCCTGCAATACACGCACACACGCATTCATAGTGAGTTCAGCATTTGTACACGCACCATTCATTTCTGTTTACACATATTATAATCGTATTCTGTGATACTTGAATTTACGTGGCTCGAAGATCCACCAAATTATTGTATGAATATTTTGTGTCATTGATTTTATCATTCAATATTCAAATTGAATATTGTTATGATAAAATAAACTTTGTAACAACACAATCCTGGTATTTTTCTTTACATCGAAACCACCATACCAACAGTTACATCCATCCATCCACTTATCGTTACAACCACACATAATTGTTTCTACTTTAGGCACAAGGCCAGCAATTACCCAGTGCATTACTGGTACTTTATTTTATCGACCCCATAAGGATGAAAGGCAAAGTCAACCTCGGCGGCATTTGAACTCAGATCATAAAGAGACGTAACTATGCTGGAAAGCATGGCGTCCGACCCTCTACCGATACTGCCAATCCACCGCCCACACATAATATTCCGTTGCACATGTGATGGCCTTATATATAACGCTTTCCTCTAAAATAAATCTCCCTACGTGGTTATATATATTTTAGTCTCCATAACGTTATTGAAAGACAGCGAGGACTGCTTTACTCGCTCATCAAAAAACTTAGTATTCTATGATATTTTAGAAAACTGAGAAATATATATACAGTGTCTAGTTCAAATAAGACAGATCGACTGATATTTAATCAGAAATGGCATTCCTTATATTTATATACTGTATACTACACAAACATTTCAAATTCTACATACACTTACTATATTTTATTATCATATTGTACATATATGTGACTTTGTGTGTGTGTCAATGCATGTTTGTGTGTTGTGAGTATTTTGTGCGACTGTGTTTGCCAGTATGTATGTTTTTGTGTGTGTTTATGCATGCATAAGTATACATATATGTGCATATACACGTCTTCTTCCTCTGGCTCACATTATGTCTGCGGACTATCAGCCACAGCTAACCCAGCCCTCCGCGCAGAGAGTACTGGTGGAGTGCCTCACTAGTGAAACCTGACTCTTCCACAAGAAGTTGCTGAGCTGGTACTTTAATTTTTTGAGGCGTTGAAAGGTGAAAGACTCGACGGTCAGGCGGTGATAAATAAGGGACGCGACGTACGTGTTCGCAAACTCTGCCCGCCCTTTTAGTGATAGCTTCCCCTCGGTTCATTTCTGGATGAATGTGGTCAACCTACTCATTACCCCGTCCCAGTTCTTAACCTCCTGGAGGTCTAGACAAACTTGACAACGAGCAATTTCACCAATTCGACCGTCCACCGTCCTATGATGTTGTTGAACATCATGGATTTTCTCTCCAGCTGCTGAGTTGCCATCCCAACAACCTTTCCAGTTAATCCCGTTAAATGTCATGTACCAACCACTTCTATTTCCGAGGTTCTTTGGTAGAGTTTTCTGGAAATATTGAAGGTTGCGCATGCGTACATATATAAGAAGTCACATTCGTATGCACAATGTGCATTTCTCATTTTCTGTTACGCCGTCAAAGGGGAAGCAACATTGATCTATCTAAATCGTTTTTTGTGGCTGTTGACTTTATGTCTTTAAATCTGGCCGAAGCGTTGCAGCATCGAGTCATCGTATTAACAACCATTTGTGTCACCAATGACGAACAGATCAAGAGATCTGTAACAGTTCCGAAAGATGGCTATTAACATTGACCATCGAGCAGATGTCGCTGCACATTGCATCAATCCTGCCTCTGAAGACGGGGCCGAAGCCAGCTGCTTTGAGGTCAGCCTCCAGGTATCGATGGTCGACCCTATCAAAAGCTTTCGATTGATCTGAAGTGATCAGAGCCCCACCGAAGCCAGGTTTACACCCTACCCTCTCTATGATGTATCATATGAGGTGGAGGGTATCGTGTATGGACCTGGTCGGGATTGCACAAGTTTACGTCTCCCTTACCATATCCTCGACGACAAGCGCCAACCTCTTCGCTAAACTCTATGTTTAGTAGAGTTATGGGTCTGAAGTTGTCTAATGTATCGCTCTTGTTCACGTCTTTCCTTATCAACGCAACTACGCCTCGGATTTGGGAGCACTCCCGTTCTGTTGCCAGTTGCAGTAGAGCCCTTCGAGGAGTTCGGAGAACACGTCAGGTAAATCTATGCAAAGCTTGTAGGGCAGACCATCCAAACCGGGTGACTTGCGCTTCGTGCAGCCGAATCTCGGCTGCAGTTATCGGCCTTTCGCAGCGCTTAGCATCGGCTGGCGAGAGACGCGGTAGACCGTTGAGGTAGCGACTGGAATCTTCCACCCTCTCCAACACCCCACTACCATTGAACAACCGAGCAAAGTGCTCGCGAAATGCTTTACACATCTACATGGAATCGAATAGCTCGCGTTCGTCTCGGTCTGTCAAAGACCGAATTGTAGTTTTGTTACCACGCTGCGCCTCTGCCACGCGGGCACATCTAATAGCTTTGGTTCCATCGTTTCTTAGAAACGCACCGTGGCTCTGACAATGCAATCTGCGCGTTTCGCATTGAAGAAATGGTCAAATGCCATTATCACCGCTAGCACATCAGTTACAATGCCACTACAAATCGCCTCGTTTAATTTAGCTACCAGCTTCTCCTTCTTTCTAGTTTTCCCTAACGATAAAACATAACGACATTACTCTAATCTCTCACCTGTTGTTGACGGTGTCTTATCTATGTCAACCATACAAATGACAAACTTGTGAGCAGAATAGGCGACCGTTTGAAAGTATTGACAACCGATACTATCCTTATCTATTGACCTAATAAAACCCTATCTGTATACGATCTAGATGACCCTATGCTGTTGGTCCAGGTTCACACTGGCACATTAAGGAAATCTAGTCGGTACCTCTCAGATAGTTGGAACTGGCTGATCAGATACTTGAAGCTTTTGGACCCCACGCTCACATCAGCTATTCTCACACAATCCCAGCGCGCGTCTAAGATGCCGTTCCAGTCTGCCGCAAACAGTAATGAGTGAGACGTTCTCAGAAAGTCTTCTAGGCACCACCAGTCCTGCCACCCGTCTAAAGACACCACCTCACAACCTTCGTTATTGTTTACGTCTAGGACTACCATCTTACCGTCCGGGACCCGAAAGATCAACATTACCTCGAGATGCAGGTTTTTCCTAAGCAGCCCTGCCACATCACTTCCCATTCCTGGCCGACTAAAAGATGCGAAGATCTGATAGTATTTGAAAATGGGTGCTAGTGAACGCGTGTCGTTAATCCTGGTCTCGCTGATGGCAATCGCATCCATATCTAATGACCTGAGGTCGTTCAGCAGGCTACCCTGCTTCCAGGACGACCCCAGGCCACGGACATTTAAACATTCTTCCCATATGATCGGCATGTGGAGTCCCCACGTGGTCGGGATAACCCTCTCTATTGTTTTGTAGGTGTTTATTGGCATCCGCACCATATGCAGTGTCTGGGGCACTTTGAAGGTGCAGGTGCCAAATATCTTTCCCTCTTTCTCAATATCTGGTCTTCCTGTTACAGAACCATAATTTTTTTTTTTCATTTGGCCATCCTTAGTAACACAACGTTGGGTATGTCTGTCGTTGTTGGTGTCTGCGTGTTTTCTTTTGTGGCGCATGATTTGCGTTTGTGTCAGTGTTGTTGGTGGTGGTAGTGTCTTTGTTGACGGTTGTGGTGTTGGTGTTGTTGTAGGTGTGTTGGTGTTGTAGGTGTGTCTGTGTTTGTGCGGGTGTATATTGTGTACTTGTTGGTGTGTCTGAAGATGGATTCTTTTTTTATTTTTCTGTCTGGTTTTGTACTTTTTTTGGTTTTGGGGGTTCCTCCTCATCTTTGATTGGTCATGAGGAGGAACTGGTGTCTGTGGATTCTGTATCAGAAGGGCATGGGGGTGTGTTTACGGGGGTGTGAGTGTTGTTCTGTGTGTTTGTGTTTGAAAGAGGGGGAGAGGGAGAGCTGGGTTTTGTGACTCCGTCGGTGGTTTGAATGGTCCTTGTTGGTGTTGTTGCTGGTGCTGTTTCCTTTACTATTGCTGGTGCTGGTGCTGGTGCTGGTGTTGTCTTTTGTCCCAGCACCGGAGGTTTGTGGTCCCCTGCAGTTTTTAGCTGGGGGCAAAAGGCTTGCAGGTGCGTGGCTTTACCACAAACGAAACAGTGCAGCCGTTGGCCCTCTTTGACTACCTGGATTTCGTACCTGTCTGATAGTTTGAGGGGAAGCCCTTCTTCGGGACAAAGACAGATGCCTTATGTTCCCTTTGAAAAAAAAATATTTTAACAATTTCCGTTTAAACAATTTAAAATAACAAACTTACTGGAGCTCAGAATAACACGTCTTCTTATTTCAAACAAAAAATATAATAATAATAATAATAATTGTATCTACTATAGGCACAAGGCCAGCGATTTGGAGCCGAATGTCGATTAAATCGATCCAAGTGCGTTACTGGTGCTTTATTTTACCGACCCGTAAGGATGAAAGGCAAAGCTAACCTAAGCTGGATTTGAACTCAGAACGTAAAGCGCCATAACTCTATGCTACAAAGCATGGTGTCCGACGTTCTACTGATACTGTCAATCCACCGCCATTACAATAATAATAATAGTTTCTACTTTAGGCACAAGGCCAGCAATTTTAGGGAAGGGGAAAGTCGATTAAATCGACCCTAGTGCGTTATGGGATTTGAAGGCACAGAGCCGGAAAAATTGCTCGAGTCATCTCATCTGACTCGAACAATTTCAGCAACTTTGACATCCATGCATCAGTCCATCCCTCCATCCATCCATACATATATACATATATAAACACATACATCCATTCATCCATCCATCCACCCATCCATCCATACATACATCCACCCACACGTACATACATACATACATAATGGCTGAAACTCGAATTTTGAGTAATGCCATCGCTCGATACTTAAGCATGAGCATCACGGACGTTCCATTTTAGACCCGCTGGGAACTTGCCTATGACCAACAATGCCATGCATCGCAAAAAATGTCATATATCAAGCAATGACTATGCTTGAAGCTTTTTTAAGTGAGGAAAGCACGGGTCCAATCCGACTCTCTGAACATCGAATACATTTACCCCAAATGTAGAACTGGTTTACATCATTGGATGTCGCAGGTTTCAGAGTGACCTTGTCCTAGAGAGATGTCTTAATGATGACTAGGAGTCTCTCGCTCCACAAAAAGAAAGAAAGTACTTTATTGAATAGCCGTTGACTCTCCATGTCGCTCGCTCTTCAACGCCATTGGTAACATGTAACCCACTACAACCGGTGCATGGTCGGGTCGTCGGCGACTAAGCCGGCAACCCTACCAAGCTTGCTTGGTGAGGAAGGTGGTTTTGGAAACCCTCAAGGATGAACAACAAAACCCGTCAAAGGTTGGAGGAACATATATACATACGCATGTACATACATACATAAAATGTTGATCTAGTATCCAAGGTACACGTTCAGCTTCATACCCGTTATTATTGAAGCTACAGCTTATATACCAAATCGCCAAGAGAAAAGTATAACGGAACTTGGATTTGTGGAGCAAGAACGTAGCTACTTAATTTATAAGCTACAAATGGCCATGATAACTGGAACTTTCAACATTTGTAAAACATTCTTACGATTCAAGGGATAAACGCTTACACAAGAGACGATGACAATTTCCTTTTCAATAGAACTTTGCAACCAGGTAGGTCGCCGGTCAGAAATAAGCTAAAAATTAAGAGAAAGCGATAACATACATGGATATATACATACATTTACTTTTATATAATAAAATATAGTGCATATTAGTAGTTAGTTAAAATAGTAAAAAATTTAGTATCGTACAATACTTACCACAAACTATAACAACGATGAACATACTGAAAATACTTAGAGTCTTCATGATCTTTAATGTAGGAAGATCTTCTTCAGAATAAAGTTACCGGTAAAACTTCCTATTATATATATGTGCAGTGTTATTAAATTCTATTGATGCAACTGAAGATTATTGCTATTGGTTACCTAAAAAATTCCACAATATTTTTCTTCCGAGGATTGACTTAAAACCTTGAATAATTTATGGACTAAACAAAATAACTACTACTACTACTACTACTACTTCTACTACTACTACTATGATGTTGACTGTTGACAACGACAACGATATCTGCTGATAAAAATGCCATACACACGATGTTATAAAGCTTTTAATCAAATACTGTATCTTAAGCATTCATTTTTGCAAACAAGCAAGTAGATACATGCTTTGTAGTCTTAAAACTTTTTCAGAAACAATTTCTTTCTGTTCACTATGTGTCCTTTCTCTAACCACTCAGCCACGCGCCTTCACACACACACACACACACACACACACACACACACACACACACACACACACACACACACACACACACACACACACACACACACACACACACACACACATATATATGTATAATTATAAATAAAATAACAGGAGGCTGGACTAGTGTGAATCCTTGAAAAGTTTATTATACTATGATTATTTCAATGACCGGGTTCCGTATGAATCCGATGATATCATCAGGTATTCGAAATATAACAAAGGAATATATAAAATCCATGGGTCCGAAAAACAGAGATTGAGAAGATGACTGACCAACTAGCTGCTTTCACCTCGGTCAGTCGCCCTCAAGTGATGGCAACTCGGTCTACTAATGACCATCTGGTGAGAGGGCGAAGGCTTATAATGTACTACCACCTCTCCGCCAGAGAATAAAAAAAGAAAAGAAAGAAAGAAAGAAAAAAGAAGAAAAGTCAGCGTAAGGGTCACACTACAGTCATGGTAGAAGACGCCGCGAAAAATGTTATCTCAAAGAACCCATATTTTAACAAAGGCATATATATGGGTGTCTGTATGGTCTAATGTGTGAACAGAAAATTGGAACGCTAACTTATGTTATAGGATGAAATTAAATTATTAGAAAATTAATAAAAAATTAAAGGTTTGTGTTGCGAGATTTATTTAATGAAACTACAGAGAGAGTCTTATATGAAAAGGTTAAGTGTATCATAGGGAATCTCGATAAGTTATTAAGGTGGGATATAGAGTAAAGATGAAAGCCTTCGATTGTAAATCCCAGCCAGCACCTCCTAACCACGTGTCAGCCAGTTTCGAATGGTATCGTCTAGCGAAATAAATGGAAATTAATTTTTCCGAGTACTCTAGGAACGTAACTGTGATAGGCTTGGGGTGTGTTAGCGGGAAGTCAACCAGCTTCTACAGGCCATTGTCTATACCAAACGAATACTATTAATTCACACAGGAGGGGTTTATTCACATCCTATAACTCTTAACATAAGTTAACGTTCCAATTTTCTGTTCACACATTAGACCATACAGACACCCATATATATGCCTTTGTTAAAATATGGGTTCTTTGGAATAACATTTTTCGCGGCGTCTTCTACCATGACTGTAGTGTGACTCTTACGCTGACTTTTCTTCTTTCTTTCTTTCTTTCTTTCTTTCTTTCTTTCTTTCTTTCTTTCTTTCTTTCTTTCTTTCTTTCTTTCTTTCTTTTTTCTCTTTTTTTTCTTCTCTGACGGAGAGGTGGTAGTACATTATAAACCTTAGCCTTCTCACCAGATGGTCATTAGTAGACCGAGTTGCCATCACTTGAGGGCGCCTGACCGAGGTGAAAGCAGCTAATTGGTCAGTCGTCCTCTCTGTCTCTGTTTTTCGAACCCATCGATTTTATATATTCCTTTGTTATATTTCGAATACCTGATGATATCACCGGATTCATACGGAACCCGGTCATTGAAATGGTCATAGTATAATAACATTTTCAAGGATTTACACCAGTCCAGCCTCCTGTTATTTTATTTATTTACTCCGTATTAGCACCACCAACTACACAAACGAAGACGGGTGAACTGCACTACGTTGAGTACTCTCCATAATATTACATCAAGATTGACCATACGGAAGGACCAATTCGATCTGAACCAACAAACCTAAATATATATATATATACATATATATATATAGAGAGAGAGAGGGGTGAAGCGTAGAAAGGGACGTAGAGAGCGTAATTAAATCGCTTCCAAGGTAACTCTATCTCGTATTATTATTTTTTATACTTTTAAGGGTGGTGGTTTGGCTGTATCGGTAGAGTGTCGGACACCATGCTTTGCTGCATAGAGTTACGGCCCTTTAGTGTCTGAGTTCAAATCCCGCCCAGGTTAGCTTTGCCTTTCATCCTTACGAGGTCGATAACATAAAGTACCAGTAATGCATTTGGATCGATTTAATCGACTTTCCCCTGTCTCAAAATTGTTGGCCTTGTGCCTAAATCAGAAACTATTTTTTTTTACACTTTTCCTACGTGCTTTTACGATCCCTACGTCTATTTCTACGCTTCCTCTTACATCCCCCTCTCTCAATACCACCTGCTTTTGTTACCCGATGATTTGCCCATGTGCATTGTTGAGGCTTCCAAAACGGCTATATATAAGGGCGGTGCCCCAGCATAGCCTCAGCCGGATGGCTGGAACAGGTAAAAGAGTAAAAGAGTATATATATATTACATATCCATATATATATATATATATATATATATATATATATATATATATATATATATATATATATATATATATGTGTGTGTGTGTGTGTGTGTTTGTCTCTGTGTGTGTGATATATATATATATATATATATATATATATATAAAATAAGTAAGTCAAACATGTAAAAATGTAAAATTTGTCTTCGTTTATTATAAATTCTCTCTTATATATATTTCGGTGACAGCTATTATTGGCTGTGACCTCTTTAGGCAGTACGAATTAATGTGGAAAAGACAGGTAAACGTGTTGTTCCACTCTGTCAATTTATCGATATATTCACCTCCTGTCTGTGTTGTTAGTCCCCGAGGAACTTACTTATTTTACATTACTCTGGAGTAAACAAACCAGCCTGCGTACTTCGGCGATTGCTCCAGTCTCCATACATGATTCCAGTTCCTCGTAGGACTAACAACACACCCAGGAGCTGGACATATCGATGAATTGACAGATTGGAACACATTTCAACAATATGTTTACCTGTATTTTCTACATTAATTCGGACTGCCTGAAGAGGTCACAGCCAATAATAGCTGTCACTGAAATATATTTAACAGAGAATTTATAATAAACGAAGCCAAATTTTACATGTTTGACTTACTTATTATACATTACTCCGGAGTAAAGAAACCAACCTGCGTACTTCGTCGAGTGCTCCAATCAGGTGTCGGTAAACAACCAACATTTACTCAAAATTTATATATATATATATTACTTCAAAATATTAATAAATATAGACATTCATGTGATCAAATATATTTTATTATACATATTTCAGAGGTACTGAGCTATTTCATCAGTGCGTCCTCATCAGATAAAATAAATTAATGTCTGACATACCTCAACTGTGCTGATGTTTTAATTCCAATCTTGGCAGTGATTAGTTATGACAAAACTCAATATTTGTAACATGACAAACTACATATAACTGAGAGGGTTCGTATGAGAACGTGTATAAAAAATATATAAAGACAAGCAAAAAGTATATAAACCTATAACTACATAACTGTTAAAAATTTAAATAATTAGATATGTAAACATCTGTATTAGAGAAGGAGCAAATGAGAGAAAGAGAGAGCTAAATAAAGGAGAGTAAGGAAAAAATATAGAGAGATGATACTAAAAACAAATAGGGGAGATATGTATTGTATATTATAATTATTCAAGGAAAAGAAGAATAAAGGTATGTAATGTATGACCGTTTTTTTTTCAAATATTAAGTTAGGTAGAAATAATCAATTAAATATCAGGAAATTTTTAGTCTATAATATTTGAAAGAAATTATACTATTATATTATATCATAGTTAAAACAATATAAATTGAAAAAGATAATTTGACATAATTTCAAGGGTAAACATGGGTATATTTAAATTAGTAAATATACTCAATAATTTGGTTACAAAAATCAAAATTAAAGATATTATTAACTAACAATGGTGCTTATAAATATAGTAAATATGATACTATAGTAAATATGATATTATTAAACTGGACTTATTTAGATATTAGCATGTGTATAGTTCTTTTATAAACTATATGATTTAAATCTGTCAATTATATATAAGATTAATTATTAGTTATAATTAGACTAAAGGGTATTATTATTTTGATTTAACTAAATTTTACTGTATCAATTTTACTATAAATCAATTTAGACAAAACGAAACTTATATACGATAAATGTGCGATAAATGTAGACAATATCTTCGTACGACGTATTCAAACATTTAAAGTAATTAAACGGTTTAAGAATCAGAAGATATTACAGATATCAAATTCAAAAGATATAGGATTTAAAAAATGTTAAATCAAAATTAGGGGTATTTAAACAATCAAGAAATTATCATACTTTTTAAAAGAGCAGGTATACAATTCTTAAGGTTAGGTAGAAACATTATACACAATATTAACAGCAGTAATAATAAAAGCGTTATAAGAATTATTAATAAGAGTCAATATATTTTCTCACTCAGAATTATTAATAAGAGTCAGATCTTTTCTCAATCAGTCAATGTTTTTGCCTAATTTTATGTGATGCTAGAAATGTCGATGCAGATTTGTGCAAGCAATTTGAGAATAATTCATTTTTTTTGTTAATTAAATTACCATAATTAGCAATTATTAATAGAGTCTCAGTATTACAACGATTGCAGTTAGGATAGATAGAGTTATTTTGGTAAACTTGACAGTTGCGAAGTTTGGACCAAAATATTGAGTATTTAATATTTTTCTCTTTTAAAGACCATATTAATTGTGATAAAGAAGTAGAAATTTCTTATCCGGATTAGAAAAAGAATGTTTATGATTGGAAAATCTCAGTTTAAAGATCGATATTACCTATGTAGTTATAGGTAATATTATTTGCCTTAACAGTACATTTATATACTAAGTTCTTATCAAGGCAGTTATTTTGCAAAGGGCATGCAGATCTTTTTCTACAGTTACAATTCGATTTACTGTTATTTCTATAATCTAAACTGTTCTCATTATCATTGCTAATATTTGTAGGTGTTCTACTGTAAGTCCTTAAATTAATGTTATTGTTATTCTCTGTAACTATATTATTGTTAATATTAATATTGTCATTATCACTAATTATCTGTAGGTTATAACTAAGAATTCTGCTATTTATTTTTGCAATATTTGGAGCCATATTCATAGTTGTTGAGTAGGATGTCTATTGAAGACAGAGTGGTATTTATGTGTTCTAGGGAAACATTTATCTAAAGCTTTAAACAATAATTGTGCTAAAGGTGTTTTAATAACTAAAGATGCAGGTGGGGCATACTAAATAACAGATTTAATTCTAATTTTTTTTCCCCGATTTATTCACGAAATTAGTATTTTTATTTATATTTATATTATTTTATATTTATTTTTACCGTCTGCTTTATTTATATTATTGCTATTATTATTTAGTTTATAATTAGACTTACTGTTATCTACATATTATATATTATTTTTATATCCTGCCTTATGTAACGCTTCGTTATAATATCCAGCTTTGTTATTAAAGATGGATTTGTTAGCAGATAATCTAGTTAGACGTTGCTGAACATTATT
>OZ024742.1:139326787-139389287 GCA_964016885.1 Eledone cirrhosa | reverse complement strand
TTGTGGCTCCCTCAGACATACCCCCTGTAGTACATACAACATCCCTCACTAGCTATGCTGATGACACTAAGGTAGCACAGGCAATCAAAAACACGGCTGACGCTGCCCTTTTACAACAAGATCTGGATGCCGGAAGACAAATGGGCGGAAGACAACAACATGCAGTTTAATGCTGGCAAATTTCAAGCCCTACAATACAAACCTGCAAACACAAATACAGTACAACACAGTTACACTGGACCAGGAGGGACCGACATTCCCGTGTCGAAATCGATACGAGACCTGGGTATAGACATGAGCGACGATGCATCTTTTTCCTCACACATCATGAAAGTGGCGACAATGTGCAGACGACTCGCTGGCTGGATCTCGGACAAGGGACCGAGACACCATGTTGACACTATGGAGGACATTTGTCCTAAGCCACCTGGATTATTGCTCCCAGCTGTGGTCATCCCATAGTGTCAAACTAACCACGGAGCTTGAGGCAATCCCGCGTAGCTACACCAAGAGGACTGCGACGATGAAGGAGATAAGATACTCGGAGAGGCTAAAAGATGTGAACCTCTACTCCTTGGAACGAAGACGGGAGAGATACACAGTGATATACATGTGGAAAATCCTGGAGGGACTAGCACCAAACTTTGGCATTGGGACCTGGACCAACCCCCGAAGAGGACGTCATTGTGTGGTGCCAAAGGTCCTGTCTACCACATCTAGAATAAGGAGCAGATATTGCAATAGCCTGGGGTTCAAAGGCCTTCAACTCTTCAACAAGCTGCCGAGGGATCTGAGAGATCTGCATGGTGTGGACGTGGATGTTTTCAAGAAACATCTCGAAATCTTGCTATTAAGGATCCTGGATGAGCCCACAGCAAGGCATGAGGGAAACCTAAGGGAAGCAGCAACGGACTCCCTCTTGCACCAGTGGCCAACCAATATAGGCTGGAGGTAAAATATGTAGCAACAAGGGCGGTGCCCCAGCATGGCCTCAGACAGAACAGGTAAATGTGTAAAAGAGTATATATATATATATATATATATATATACACACATATATATTTTATATATATATATATATATATATATATATATATATATATATATATATATATATATATATATATATATATATATACATATATATATATATAAGTATGTATACGTACATACATATATGTATATAGACGTACAGTAGTATGTATATACATACATACATGCACACATATGTATATATATGTACGTATGGGTTTACCGAACATTTATTATAATGCTCGGTTTGTTTGTAAACAAACAGCCCGAATTATTAACCGTAGTGTTCGGCAACCAACGTTGCCATTTTGTTCAACACTGACAAAGGAACGATGAACTAGTTTCTAGCTTATTAGCTGTCATCAGCACCATATACCTTCCTGTCAGTTGATTGAACATTTGAAAGTATATACTTTCCTTATGCATATTAATGGTTGAGCAGCCTAATTTGCATATCGAGTGAGTTAGTCGGCCGGGCGTACCGAAAACGTTAAATGGAAAAAAAGGAAATTTCATTTCTCACTCTTAGTACGGCTGATACTTAAATATAAGTATGTATACAGTGTTCGGCAACCATCGTTGCCATTTTGTTCAACACTGACAAAGGAACGATGAACTATATGTGTGTGTGTGTGTGTGTGTGTGTGTGTGTGTGTGTGTGTGTGTGTGTGTGTGTGTGTATTTATTTTTACACTCCGTCGTGGTATTCAGCAGGACAAGAAGTGGTCATGCTTTAATTTTATTTATTCTATCATTTACAAAAACAAAGTTGTAAAGCGAATAGATTAATACATTATAGGTTTATGATTAATGCTTGCTTTTGTGTCTGTCAATTGTTTCATTTAATTAAATTATGATAATATAAGTCAAAAGAGTAGTATTGGTTGAATCAACGTTTTGCACTTTGTACTCATGTGTGAAGGTGACGAATTGGCAGAGTTGTTAGAACATCGGGTAGAATGCTTTATGGTATTCGTCCTGGTTCCCTGCTCTCTGAGTTCAAATTCCGCCGAGGTCAACTTTAACTTTTATCCTTTCGATGTCGATAAAAAAGTACCAGTCCAGTACTGGGGTGGATTCTTCCTCTGTACCTAATTCTCATTTCTTCTCTCTTTCACTTTCTATCTTTCTCTGAAAGAAAACTTCTGTATTCAGACCTGGAGAGGAATGGGTTCCACCAGGCTTAAAATGCCCAATAAACGCCGTATGTCAATACGGTGCCCCTACAACTCTATCAGGAGTTACGAGACCATACATACTCATGTGTGAAATCCGTATATCCTGTATTAGTGGACCTGTATCTTCAATAATGAGAGGTATAGCGTTGAATGCACTTTTTGGAATCTAGGAATGATATGCCATATCTCCTGCTTGATCCTTGTCTGTTGAAGAGGGTTAGAGGAATACCATCAGCACAAAAAACAAGAGCTGTTAAAGGACGGATAAACGTTTCAGAGTCAACGGCCACTCACCCCAGCTATGGATTATATAGCCTCCCCAACCCACAATTGACCAAGCGTGGTAAGTACGGCTAAACCTCTGGAGACATTACCAAAGCCGGTGGAGGTCAACCAGGGAGGGGTTCGTTTAATGAGAGCAAGAAGACTCTAAATTTGATTGGATATACCAGGAATACTGGATATATGAACAATCGTACAAACAGAAATTTGCATTCGCTTAACCTAAATCTCTTTTCATCACCTAAATCTCTTTTCATTATATAGGGGATAAAGATCACAGCTTCCGTGACTTTCACCAGGGCCTTCGCGATTGATGGCAGTAAGGTCACAAATTATCTTCAGATCGGAGACCTGATAAAAATGTTGGCAACGGATTGGGCTCAGCTAAAAGACCCCGCTAGATATAGAAGCAGTGTCTATATATGCACACCCATTCTTTTCATAACCCTTTAAGAAGGAACATGACGTCACTTTCGGCCTATATCTGGAGTGTAAAAGACAACCACATCCGATATAGGTTACACTGGGAGATTCTAGCTAAAGCTAGATCGTATAATGGAAACAAAAGACTATGTGATCTTTGCACCACCGAAGCCCTGGAAATACTCAACACCAACGATCAAATCTTCTTCTCGCATCACATGACGACGTAATTATCCTCGCATTTTTTCGTCCATCGGCAGAGTATGTCTACACGAAGCAACGTATCGTCGTCCTGTTTTCCTTCACTTGTAACGTTTTTTAAATATTTACTTCTGCGTCTACAGATTAATTTTTTCAGTTTCAGAAGATCCCGTTATGGGTGAAAGCAGAAATTCTTTTCTTAAACTTTAATCTCTTCTTATAATAAATATTTGCTCTACGGGTTTTTATATATACATGATCCTTATCGAGCCCTCTTCGGATTTTAGTCTTCACATTTATTATTACTATTATTATTACTATTATTATAACTATATATATATATATATATATATATATATATATATATATATATTATATATAGTGGTAGAACACTGGAAGGTAATATCCGTGGTGGTAGAGCTTCTACCTTCAATGAGTTAGGACTTAGGATAACAAAAGCTACCAACCTCTCTAGCGTAGATTTCTTAGACATTAATTTAGACCTTCGCACACACATCTACAGACCCTTCCATAAGCTAAACGAAAAACTCAGTTACATTCACAAAGACTCATGCCACCCTCCCACTGTTTTTAGAAACTTCGTAAATAATATCAGTACCAGAATCTCAAACTTCTCCTCTCATAAGGCTATCTTTGACGGCAGCACCTTATTATAACACGGCGTTAGCTAACAGCGGCTTCTCGCAACCTATCACTTACTCTCCCACTATCAACAACAGCAATAAGAAAAGAAAGCGTAACAATAGACAAACTATCTGGTTCTCTCCTCCCTTCTCACTCAACGTTAAAACCAATGTAGGCAAAATATTTCTAGCCCTCTTAGATAGACACTTTCCCATAGGTCATAAATACCGCTCCATCTTTAACCGACACAAAATAAAACTAGGATACTACTGCACTAAGAAGATGAAGGCCCACATCACCAACAGCCCTAAGAGCAACACCCCACCAGGATGCTCTTGCCGTAGGTCCGAGCTTGTCCCCTTCAACAGCAATGCAACACATCCGCTGTAGTTTATGAAGCTGTGGTCACTTCCAGCCGACCAAATCAACCACAGGAGGTCAAATCCTTTGTGGGTATGGCGGAGAGCCGATTTAAGGAACGCTTCCTGAACCACCAGTCGACCTTTAGGTTCATCCACGAAACTCGCGAGCCACATATGCTCCCTCAAGTACTCAAGTATAGACTACTCCATTCAATGGAAAGCCATCACTAAGTCCAAGTCATACGCAAGGGGAAATCCGTCGTGTGGACTATGTATTGATGAACGAATAAATATTCTAAAGAGATTATGCAATAGTGATTGCCTAAACACGAGAAATGAATTCTTCACACCTTGTCCACACGTCGCGAAACACCTCTTGCGTAACTACAAATATCCGGATTGAATTACAACACCCTAATTTTCTTATCAACTAGAAACTTTTCGGACTTTCGCAGTTATCTCCCTTACACCTCTCGCACGCATTTTAGTATTGCCTGTGTGAAATGTCCGTTTCTGCGCATGCGCGTTCGTACGGTTTTCCTTCCTGTTCCTTATAACCATGTCCATTATGAGCTGAGGATCCGCTAAGGTGTAACCACTTATATATATATATATATATATATATATATATATATATATATATATATTTAAAATCAGATTAGAGCAAACATCACGGGCGCTCTATCTCAAAATTATTTTTGAAAAGCATTAGAAATGCGCAACCGGTAAATACTTAAAACTAAAACTGAATACTAACCAATACTTATTACTAATTTTTACTTATTTCTAATTAAACTATTTTTCACTGGGAACAATTTGTCAGCATTTTCTTTTCCTTTTACTAATATATATATATATAGTAATAATGAAACATGTGAAGACTAAAATCCGAACAGGGCTCGATAAGGATTTAATATCTATAAATATATATAAAAACGGTTTCACTCTGGTAAAAGCAGCGATTCTTTGCTTAAACTTTAATATATATATATATGTGTGTGTGTGTGTGTGTGCATTTGTACGCACATATATATATATATATATATATATATATATATATATATATATATATATATATATATATAATACAATATGTTGAAAAGATAACACACCAGAGAGATAGTGCGCCATCAATCGTGATCCCACTCTCCAGAGCGTGAAACTAATAAACCTTTGTTTGTACTGCCTCTCTGTCTTTGTTGCCGTTCCAATTTTCACTATATATATATATGCATCATCACTGACTGACTGGAGTGTGTGGATTGCACGACCCTCGTCAGTTAACTCCCTATTAAACTCATTAAATGCTCTGTTAAACTTTGCTATTTCATTACATACAATTTGCTCCACAAGTATATGTATGTATGTATGTTCTTCTGGTTATACATTTTTACCAATAGAGAGAGAGTCGGTTCCTAACATAGACACAAGACTCTCTCATTGGAATTTACACATCAACTAGGTATATATTTATGCATGTCTGCAGGTCTGCATGTGTGTGCAGGTATGGATGTTATTGTATGTGTATGTTTTGAGTTTTATGTGTGCATGTTCATATGATTTGTATCTGTACATGTGTATATGAAGTTATCAGATGCAGAATTTTTGGAATGTTTTACATATTTTTACTGTTCTATTAATGGATTGTACTTGCAATTTCCCAAATAGTCGTGTTCTTTCTGTTTCTGTGAAGCCCAGCTTCTCAAGATTTGTATTGAGGCGGTTACTAACATATCTCCGTGCCCCAATAATGACAGGCATAAATCTGAAGGTATAGTCAGGGTGAAGTATCTGCAGATTTCTCATGGGTTCTGCATAAATATTCTCCTTTTCGCTAATCATTGATATTATATTGGCATCTGCTGGGCAGCGAACTTCCACTACTTTGCATGCCTTCTTTTCCCTGTTTCATATCATTATATCTGGTCTGTTATGCCTGCATTTTATTGGTGTTTTTACTGGAACATTTCACCAGTACTCTTTTATATTATGTATATGTATATCTTCTACATTGCTGTAGCTTTTAATGTGTTTATTATCGGGGATATCTTTACTATGGATTGCATTGTACAGTATTTTCGTCACTACATCATGCCTCATAGATAAATGTACTGCGATGACACCTTTAGACAGCTGCTTACGACATGGGTGACATCTTCGATGCTAATTCTACAGAGTTAGCACTTGTTGTCACATCTAGGTGTTTTGACTGCATCCCTATCTCTTTTGTGAATCGGGTATTTCGTATTGATTTCCTGTTCTTGGTTTGCAAAAGCGTATCCTTCAAATTGGGTGCCAATATAGCGATTGTTGGTCCAAGATAAACTACTATGCTTATCTATATTATTCTCACTCTGGCTCCTCCTGGCAACATATCCCTGCATGATTTGTTGCTGTTAAGCATGCAGTTTCTCATCTATGGATTCACTGCGGTACTGCTGAGAAACTTCCCTGGGTGTGAGTTTTTGATTAACACGCAGGGAATATTGTTGAAGGTGTTCCTTCCCAACCCTCATGATCTTATCTGTCTCATGCAGATAGACTTGCTCGAGAGACGAGCTCCTACGCTCGAGGTTCGTAGATGTTGTCGGAGGGATAGGATGCGACATTCAAATGCTGTCTGGACTGATGTTAGGCATCTCCCTTCCTGCTTACGTTTTGTTGTTTAGTATTTTTCGAGTCCTAACATCAATTGCTCGGATTTCGTCTATCGTCCAATTGGTGTTAGGACAGGCACAGCAAACACATTGTGAGCCACTGTTTAATTGTGCGCAGAGAGTTCGGATGACCATATTTTTCTTAATCAGGTGTAATATCCGCTGGTTACGCGTTCCTTATTACAAATACCATTATTTTCTCATCTATCCCCAGGTATCTGTAGCAGTCCTCATCAGGTATCGGTGAAACAGTTTGGCCATTGATGACAATGTTGCTAGATTGGGTTGTAGTTTCTTCCTCGCTTTATAGTCATATATGAACACTCTATAACCTTTGAGAATGTTGTAACCTGGTCAAGATTTTTCTTCATCCCATCTATGTTCTTGAGAGACTGTCTCCTTGAAATATACCCCTGTGATATTCTATTTTATCAGTAAAAATAGAGACCTCCTTCTCTGTTTTTAACTTTAGGATAGTAGCCCAAGAAGAAGACATCTTCTTTATGGCTCTGATGATAATGTCTGGGACTTTAGCAAGTCGGAGTGCCACTATCATCCAAAAGTGGGGAACAGAATCGAAAGCCTTCCTGTAGTCCAGCCAGACTGTAGCCATATTCCTCCTAAGTTGTCGCACCTCCGACATCGCTGCTTTGATGATTAAGAGTTGTTCAGCACACACCCAAATCCCTTTCTTTCCAGCTGCTTGTTCATCTGTGATGATGTTATTATTTTCACAGTGATCTTGGAGGAATATGTTCAGGCAGGCTGTATACATCTTATACATCAAGTTCTGGTATGCAATGGGTCGGTAGATTTTTGCCAAGTGGCTGTCTTTGTTCTTGGGAACCAGTATTGTTTGTGCTGGTATAAGTGTATCTCACTTCAGAACTTGTTGGTAGGGGTCGATAACACACCTCCGATAGAATATCAGTATTTTGTACCAGTAGCCGACAATCATGCCTCTTCCTGGTACTTTCTTATCTTGGAGTTTTCCTTTCATAGTCTCAAGGGTATCCTCATTCATTTCGTATGTTTTTTGTTGTAGAGTAGGAGCAATAGTTCTTTTGGATTTCTTTTAGCCACACTGCATCTTGTTTGAAATTCTTATTTTCGCCCCATATCTTTCTCCAAAGGGAATCTATGTCTTTCTGACACTTATTATTTTGCCCTTCGTATCTCTATAGACTGATCTTTGGTTTCGTCTGAATCTTTTAATAAGCACTTTTCTTTCATCTACCATCTTCAGGTATCGGCGTTTCTCGCTGACAGATCTCAATTTTTGTTTGAGGGTGATCAGCTTATATTGAAGAGTTCTGGTTCTGCTGATACCAAACATCGTTTCTATTTTATATTTCACTCTTTGTTGGTGAGGAGTGAAGTTCTTTTTGTTTTTGTTTGCATGTAAGGAGCATTGTCACATATCCTAGTTTTTTTTTGTAGGTCAGCAATCTTTTTTTCTATTTTAGTTATATATGATGGTATTTTTGGTGGTGTTTTGTATCTGTATCACCAAGAAAATGCTTCACTGTCGTTGCTAAGGCATATAAGCAGGCGTTGATTTGCTTAAATGTTGGAGTTTTAATCCGTCATAAATATGCATCCCCTATTTCGTCAATAACACGCAATATTTCATTATTTGGTTTTATTTTATTAGATATTGTTGTTTTAATATGTTCAGCAAGAGAAATGTTTATACATGAATTAATTTCTCTCTGGAAGATTTCGTTGAGGGAAATTTTCAATTGTTTATACTTTTCATTATTATTATCGATAGTATTTTCCACAACAGTCGAGGTAGACTCGGATGGTACACGTGGTGTCAAATTTCTTAGATTATTATTATTATTTCTTCGATTGTTATTATTATCGATAGTTTTTTCCCCAGCATTCGAGGTAGGCTCAGATGGTACAGGTGGTGTCAACTTTCTACAGGCATAGCTGTTTCAAGGCTCTGTTTTACCTGGCTGCTAGGAAGTCTAGTAGCATGGCAACCTGTAGCACGTGTTGTTGATTCCATGTTTATTCTGGGGGACTGACAATTGTATGTATGTATGTATGCATGTATGTATGAATGTATGGACTTAAATTGGCAATATCGGTAGAGGGTCTGACGCCATGCTTGCAGAAAAGAGTTACGGCCCTTTATGGTCTGAGTTCAAATCCCGACAGGGTTAACTTTCCCTTTCATCCTTACGGGATCGATAAAATAAAGTACCAATAATGCACTGTGTGATTCCTGGCCTTGTGCCAAAAGTAGAAACAATTATTGATGGATTGGAAGGCGGTGGATTGGCAGTATCGGTAGAGGGTCGGACGCCATGCTTTGCAGCATAGAGTTACACCTCTTTATGATCTGAGTTCAAATCCCGCCGAGGTTAACTTTCAACCTTACGGGGTCGATAAAATAAAGTACCAGTACCCCTCCCACAAAATTGATGGCCTTGTGCCTATATAAGAAACGATTATTAATGGATTGGATTGACAGTATCGGTAGAGCATCAGACACCATGCTTTGCAGCTTAGAGTTATGGCCATTTACGTTCTGAGTTCAAATCCTGCCGAGGTTAACTTTGCCCTTCATCCTTATGGAGTCGATAAAATAAAGCACCAGAAATGCACTGGGGTAATTGCTGGCCTTGTGCTAAAAGTAGAAACAATTATTATTGAATTTAGGCGATGTGGAGATCTTTGCCATCGTTCTTTCATGGTCAGTCGACAAATAAAGTACCAGAACCTGTCGAATACTGCGATCAATTCTTCTTCAACTTCTGATAATTAATTTTTCATTAAGTCACATAGCCATCAAATTTGGAGGACGGGTAAATTTGGTAAAATCAACACCAGTACTTTACTAGTACTTTATTTTATCGACCTACATAGGATGAAAAGCGTAGTCACCCTCGATGGAATTTGAACTCAGGGCGGAAAGAACTGGCAAATACTGCTAGACATTTACCCGACGTTGTAATTGCTAGACATTTACCCGACGTTGTAACGAGTCGGTCAATCCAAGGCTTTTTGAATGACTTCTAATTAATAATTGTTTCTACTTTAGGCACAAGGCCAGCAATTACCCAGTGCATTACTGGTACTTTATTTCATCGACCCCGTAAGGATGAAAGGCAAAGTTAACCTCGCCGGGATTAACTTTGCCTTTCATCCTCACGGGGTCGATGAAATAAAGTACCAGTAATGCACTGGGTAATTGCTGGCCTTGTGCCTAAAGTAGAAACAATTATTAATTAGAAGTCATTCAAAAAGCCATGGATTCTAATTAATAATGAATGAACGAATAATACAAATAGTGAATTTTTTTAATGAGCGTCGTATCAATATTTTAACGATATGTTCAGGACCTTGTGCTATATTTTAGCTCAACCTTACATAGAACTGAATACAGCTGTTTATACAAAAATAAAACACTATCAAACGGAACAGAAAAGAAAGAACAAAATGGAAATGAGAAGAAAAAAAAGATTCGAGCAAGGAAAGAAAAGGAGAGAAGGGACAGACAGTACACTCCCGTGTGGGCGGTGGCTTAGCCGCACTCCAAGGACAAAAATGCAAAGGCGTTACCGCGTAAAATAGCTAGAGACACCCGCTGCAACAGCCACCCCACCTCACGGGACACCCACCTCAAGCAGGCCCCTATCTGTCCAATTTCACGGAATAAATCAGCCGTGCTGGAACTAAGGACACCAAAGACGGGTACAAAGTAAACACCTAACATTAAATTTCAGAGAGAGGTAAAGAGAAATAGATGGGTGAGGGTGAGTAGTCATAATACTTAACATACATAACCTTAATAGTTGTTTTGGCTTTTAATCATGATGTAAGCTGATAAAGAGTCGTTATGGTTACTCAGTTTCTGTTACTTCTTGAAGTGCATATCGCTTAGAATGCTATGAATATCAGGATATCCTGTTCACCTGCCTTACTCTAAATGTTAGTCACTTTGTCATTATTACCCCCCAGTCCTGGTGGATTAGCATAATTGTTAGAGCGTCGGACAATAAACTGTGCGGTGATTGTTCAGGCTTTTTACGTTCTGACTTCAAATTTCGCCGAGTTTAACTTTTCCTTTCATCTTTCCGAGGTTGATAAAATAAAGTACCTGATTGAAAGTAATCGATTCCCTCCCCCATCCGCCTGTAACATTGCTGGCATTGTGCTTAATTTAGACACCATTATTCGACTCTTATCGGTGGATTGGCAGTCTCGGTAGAGGGTCGAACGCCATGCTTTGCAGCATAGAGTTACGGGCCTTTACGGTCTGAGTTCAAATCCCACCGAAGTTAACTTTGTCTTTCATCCTTACGGGGTCGATAAAATAAAGTAACAGTAATACACTGGGGTAATTGCTGGCCTTGTGCAATTATTAGACTCTTATCTTTCACACACGAAAGCAAAATTAAAAAAAAACATCTCAGATCACCAACCCATCGTGGGAAAGAGACATTTTTGACACGTTGACCTGAAGAAATGGGAGAAAGAATGAACTTCCGTCGGTTTCGACGAGGAGCTGTTCTAGTTGTTCGATCAACGAAAACAGTTAGCTCATGAAATTAACATGTATGTGGTCGGGCATTCCACATACACTAGTACACATGAAGGAATTCTCATGGAGATTCACGGTGATACAGTGTTTGACAAGTATGGCCCTTTGTATTACAAGTACAGTCCATTCCACGAGATTCCACACAAGAACAGTCATTTGTTAAGGCTTCCACACATTTCTATCTACCAAATCTTCCTCCCAAGGCTTAGGTTGACCCCAAAGCTATGTCAGAATACACCTACCAATGATACTAACTGCCTAGTTTTTCTAGAAAGTACGTAGCACAGAAGCGAAATTCTTAACTAAAGATGAAGTACGTTGTCTTCATACCGATACTATCCATTTTGTTACCAGTTGAAGTCAACTGACGTCACACTGATACTATCTATGTAATATTAGTCAACGTACCTGTGGTCACCTCAATACTATCCTCGTAACACCAGTCAAAGTACATTATGGTCACATCAATATTATCTTTGTAACACTCGTGAAAGTACACTGTGGTCACACGAATACTGTCTGTATTGGTACCAGTAGAGGTATACTGCCGTTATACCAATACTATCCGTGTAACACTAGCTCAATTGCACAGCTGTCACACCGATACTATCTCTGTAACGCCAGTCAAAGTACACGGTTGTCACACAAAAACTATCTGTGTAACACCAGTTAAAGTACACAGCTGCCACACCACTACTGTCTATGTAGCAACAGTAGAAGTACACAGCTGTCAGACCAATACTATCTTCGTAAACCAGTTGAAGTACACTACCATCGCATCAATACTGTCTGTGTGACACCAGTTAAAGTACACTGTCACCACATAAATACTTTTATGCAACATTTGTAGAATTACACTGGCATTACTTCAATACTGTCTGTGTAACACAATTTAAAGTACACAGTCATTAGACCAGATGTTTTCTATTGACAACAGTAGAAAAACACTACTGACACACCAAACCAAGACTGTCTGTCCTGATACCAGTTAAATTACATTGTCCTCATACCAAGACGGTATCTGTGTATCACCAGCCGAGATGTACTCTTTTAAAACTAATACTACCTAAGTAACACCAACACACGTACACTGCCATCGCACCAAGACCGTATCTGTTAACACCAGGTAAAGTACACTGTTATTACACCAATACTATCTATGTCACACCTGAAGTACACTGTTGTCGTAACAAGATTATCTCTGTAACACCAGTAAAAGTACACTCTCCTCACACAGATGCTATCTGTGAAACACAAGATAAAGTACACTGTTGTGACATCAATACTATCTACCTAAAACCAGTTACAGTACACTGTCGTCACACCAGTACACTGGTTCACGTACACTCTCCATCATACCTGGACTATTTCTGTAACAGGTAAAGTACGCCGTCGTAACACCATGACTATCTCTGTATTACCAGTTAAAGTACACTGTAGTCACACCTTGACTATCTTTGTAATACCAGTTAAAGTACATTGTCGTCACAACATTACTGTCTGTGTTACACCAGTTGAAGCACACTACCACCACACCAATAGTATCTCTATAACATCAGATAAAGTACACTACCGTCAGAATATTCTGTCTATGTTACGCCATTTGAAGTACACTGCCGTCACACCAATACTGTCTATGTAACGCCAGTTGAAGTACACTGCCCTCACACCAATACTCTCTATGCAACGCCAGTTGAAGTACACTGCCGTCACATCAATACTGTCTATGTAACGCCAGTTGAAGTACACTGCCCTCACACCAATACTGTCTATGTAACGCCATTTGAAGTACACTGCCCTCACACCAATACTGTCTATGTAACGCCAGTTGAAGTACACTGCCCTCACACCAATACTGTCTATGTAACGCCAGTTGAAGTACACTGCCCTCACACCAATACTGTCTATGTAACGCCAGTTGAAGCACACTGCCCTCACACCAATACTGTCTATGTAACGCCAGTTGAAGCACACTGCCGTCACACCAATACTGTCTATGTAACGCCAGTTGAAGTACACTGCCCTCACACCAATACTGTCTATGTAACGCCAGTTGAAGTACACTGCCGTCACACCAATACTCTCTATGTAACGCGAGTTGAAGCACACTTCCCTCACACCAGTTGAAGTACAGTCTACGTCACGTCACATAAATACTATCTGTGTAACACATTGTATTGCTGTCAGCATAAATACATCCACATAGATACACTCATCCTCTCATACCATATACATACATGCACATGCAGGCATACAAACACTCATCCTACCATACACACATATCCTGTCATACACAATAATACACACTCATCCTGCCATACACACTCACTCATATGTACAGTCATACTGTCACTCATACACACTCTCCCTCTCACAAACACACATACATACAGTAATTTGCAAGCACACAGGCATACATACATGCATACAATTTCGCCCGAAAGATTCTAACTTGAGCACAGCTCATCAATAGAGAAGTTGTTACTTCCCAGTGATCGAATCGATCGACAAGATTCCAGGGAGGAACTCGTCAAACATTGTTTTCATTGGTCTTTCCATTGCTAATACGATCGAGCGGTCGCAACCCCAGGCAGAAAGAGCAACGTGAAATAAAAGATATAATGCATCGCCGGGAGATTAAAATCACAATCTCACGATTGCGACTTCAATTCTAAATGATATCAGTGATATCATTTATGGAGAAAAACTCTGCATTTCAATATTACTCAATGTAAAATGTAATGCATGAAAAGTTGCAAAACATTATTTTTTGTAATATATCAAATCAAAATTACATTATTAAATCTTATTCTTATTTTGTTTCTTGTAAATATTTTTCAAAATATCAATTCAAAACTTGATCATTTCAGTTTTGTGTAAAGCATTATTTTCAAATTAGAAATTCAAAGTTTAATTATTTATTTTTTTACATAATAAATACATGAAAATATATTTCATACTTTGTCCTAATGAAGAACTTCAGGGTAAACAACATTTCTTGTCTTTCTTTGATTGGCTAAAATGTAGAGTTTTTTGAAGTTCCAGTCCTTGAAACAGCCACATATAACATGCCATGACTGAAACATGGGTTTGTCAGATCTATACCAATAGTTTTGAAAGTTTGACCTTGACTTTTATTGATGTTCATGGCAAAGCATGACCTCACTGGGAACTGCAGCCTCTTAAATGTAAAAGACAACTCGCTATCTCTTGGCATAAGTAGAATCCTCGGAATAAGAAGAACTTAACCTTTGTAAGCCCCGAATATGATGGTTGCTTCAATCAAGTTCTCATGCAATCTTGTTACAACACATCTTGTTCCATTTATTCGCCAAATTTTTCACTGTAGGGGGTTTAACCCCTATTAGAGTGTTTTAATATTGAAATTTGCTGAAATTTTGTGAATAGGCATCCTATTTTGTCATTTACATATGGTTTAAATTTCATATAAATCGAAGGGAAAACATTTTCAGCAGGCGTGTGTGCCCCCGGGGAACCCTTTGATTAAAATGAAATATACTTATCCAAGTACCCTGGACAATGTAGTTTCAGAATACATATGGTTATAGGGGTCTATCTCCAAAACCATAGGAGGAGTTCGTGAACAAACAAACAAACAGACAGGAACTACAACTTTATATATATAGATTACCATTTTATTTATTCTAACTTATGAAAAATTATGATAGATCCACACCCAAGTCTTAACATGCCGTCCCAATTAATATCACTTATCTTCATCGACAAAGCCACTGATTTTACTGGGATCAACGGTTGACAGGTGTTTATTGCTTCGTGCTTAATTACATCACAATGTGTGACAACAACCTAGTGTTATGTATGAAAATGGGTGTAAGTGTAATGAGATAAAACGATGATGATGATGTTTATGGTGGTAATGTTAGTGGCGGAATTGGTTATAGTGCTGGTAGTAGTATTGATGTTGGGGGCGAGGATGACGACGATGATGATGATATCTCCAGTGATGCAATGTAAAAAAAAAACGAATCAAGAGAAATCAGCGCGAAATAAGATTCAACAAACCAAATATAAATGGAAAAAGACGAACTGACGATACACTAAATACACAAATACCTATGTGATATAAGCTATCACATAGCTTATATCACTATATATATAGCCCGAATATATATATATATATATATATATATATATACATATGTCCCAAGTCTCTGATACCATCAACACCATAAACACAGAGCTGGCATATATAAGATATATAAGAACTGACTAACTGCCTGATGAGGTCATAGCCATTCAATGGCTATCATCAAAATATATATAGCAGTAAATAAAGGATTATGAGTTCATGCAATTGACTTATGTTTCGTCACTATATATATATATATATATATATATATATGCTTAATTAAAAACATCTTGAAGACCTTACGCTACTGTTTTAAAGTAGTGACTATGTCACTTACTTCCCTTTTCAACACACAAAGGGAGATAAGCTGACAGATTTCTGTTTCATACTGTTGGTATTGTCAGAGCCTAGCACTCCCCTTATTTATTGAAAATTATGAATGTTGGATTCTTATAGAATTCCAGTAATAATCAGGAACTGATTATACAGAGCGGTTGCCGGTTCAGCAAAAATTGAAAATTAGAATTGGTACTCTGAAATATACCAATTCTAATTTTCAATTTCTCACTCTTAGGAAAATCTTTCAAACGTTCAATCATGTGACAGGAAGGTATACGATGCTGACGATAGCTAATAAGCTTGAAACTAGTACATCGTTCCAGTGTCAGTGTTGAACAAAAAGGCGATGATGGTTGCGGCGTAATTCGGGCTGTTTGTTTACAAACAAACCGAACATTATAATAAATGTTCGGTAAACCCATACGTACATATATATATATACATGTGCATGTATGTATATATATACATACTACTGTACGTCTGTATACATATATGTATGTACGTATACATACTTACATTTCTATATATATATAAGTATGTATATGTACATACATATATGTATACAGACGTACGTATATATATACATACATGCACACATATATATATATATGTACGTATGGATTCACCGAACATTTATTATAATGCTCGGTTTGTTTGTAAACAAACATCCCGAATTAAGCCGTACAGTGTTTAGCAACCATCGTTTCCCTTTTGTTCAACACTGACAAAGGAACGATGTACTAGTTTCAAGCTTATTAGCTATCGTCAGCAACGTATACCTTCCTGACAGATGATTGGACGTCTGAAAGTATATACTTTCCTTATGCATATTAACGGCTGAGCAGCCTAATTTGCATATCGAGTGAGTTAATCGGCCGGGCGCACCGAAAACGATAAATGGAAAAAATGAAACGTAATTTCATTTCTCACTCTTAGTACGGCTGTACGTAAATATAAGTATGTTTCAGACGTTTAATCATCTGACGTTCAATAAACTTTCTTGTATATACTCTTATCCCAATCCTGTACATACTTTCCGATTGTCACTTTTCGTTTTTTTTCGTGTGATACGCGAAGGTACCAACCAACAAACATCTCTATTTTATAATATGTATAGGTTACTATATCTCTTTTATTTGTTCATTCAAAATATTTTTCAGCTAATTCTGTCGTACAATATACATCAGCAATCGTTATCTAATCTTTATCTAATGTTTTATAAATTTCCGGTTGGTTGGTTCCACAACCGGACGGTTGTTCATATATTGTCAAAGCTCTTTCGTCACCCATTCTGTGACCTCTTCAGTGACTGGGGATTCTTTTCTTTGTTTTGTGCCTCTCCTTTGTTCTGTCCTACGCCATATTGTTGTAAAAACAAGATGACCCTCCCAAAGTATAACAATATATATATATATATATCCAAAATTAAAATTAAGGGTTGTCATGTCTGAGAGACATGCGCCATATCCACTGTATAATAAGCTCCAAGATTCCAATGAACAGATCTGAGCATTACATATCAACTAGAAATAGTTCGAGTCATTCACAGATTTGCATTTGCTTTGTAAACGCAGATAGTTATCTTCTTCTCCTTTGGTGACCATCCAGGATTTGACTACTGTGATTTACGGATTAATTGGTGAAATATATTTCTTACTTAAAGAAATATATACAAAGGAGATTAATCATTTTAAAAGGTATCTATATTTGAAGTTCTAGTTAAACTTTAATTAGTTACCTACCTAGCTCTGTGTGCTGACATTCTTTACAAATTATTCCCTGTGACCGTTTCATATGTTTATTTTATATATATATATGTCAATCTATTTCTAGTTGATATATATATATATATATAACGAAGGAAATGTGGTAAGGAACCAGGTGGACCATAACGCATCAGAGTACTCAATACTTAGGGTAGTAGAGTGGGTAATAGGAACAAGTAAGACCCCGACGGCTGAGCTCAAGCCGTTTCGACGGCTAATTCAGTACAGAATTAGCCGTCGAAACGGCTTGAGCTCAGCCGTCGGGGTCTTACTTGTTCCTATATATATATATATATATATATATATATATATATATATATATATATATATATATATATATATATATATATATATAATAATAATAATAATAATAATAATAATAATAAAATGTGGAGAAGGAGCACACGAGTTGGAATATATATATATATTTATGAACATAGGGAGAAAAGACGATTATTAGGAAGAAAAATTTTTTTTTTTCCTTTTTATTCTTTTCTCTTTTTTCTAGGTTAGAAAATGTTTAAAACAAAATATTTTACTTTGTGTGAAGTCTTAATGTATTAGTTAATTTATTTATTAATTAACAATGGCATTTATTTATTTATATATTTTTCTTCCTAATAATCGTCTTTTTCTCCCTATTTTCATATATATATATAAGCAAAGGGATATCCAGACGGAACTTGAACCGTTAAGGTCTGATTCCTGGGTATGTCACTATTTATAAAAAACAAACTTTGTATTTTATCTGATGAGAACGTATTGGTACCCTTACCATAAACCTAACCAAAACTTACATTACATACACTCACAATCCAATCACCCTAGATCTATCCTTAAAAACCTAGCATATAATATCTAACTCAGAATTTCTAACCTTTCATCTAACCAGGATGTATTCGATAAAAATGCGCCCTTTTATTACGAAGCTTTAGCTAGAAGCGGCCACAAAAAAAATTAGTCTATATACCTTCCACCAATAATACTTCAAACATACAGCCCAATATTACCAACAAACACCAAATGAAAAACCCACACCTAAATGCCACTCACACTACACCCCAAAACACCAACTTAAAATTTAATTTCTCTACCTCTTCTCACATAAAATATAATAACTTTCAAAAAACCATTCATCCTAATACTCCAATATACGTTAATAACATTACTAACAAAACTCCTAATAATCAGACTAAAACACCTAAATCAGTTAATCTAACTAAACTTATATATAATAAATTCCACTAATACTAACACTCTTGGTAAACATCCTGATACATCGTATAAATATAAAAAACAACATCGAAACCGTAATAGACGAGTTACTTGGTATAATGCTCCATTTAATCTACAAATTAAAGATAATATCCCTAACAAATTTTTTACTATCCTAGAGAAAAACTTCCCGCCAAACCATAAATACCATTAAATTTTAAATAGATCAACTGTCAAATTTTCCTACTCCACTACCAAAAATATACAACAAAAGTGCGTACAATGCATATAAATGTTAAAAAACCACGAATATACCACCAACACATCAAACCAACCATAATACTAAAATAAACCGCAACAAACCACCATCTCCTTCACATATAACAAGTCGAGTAAATTCCACACCAAATTTGACTAACTCCCCTGATATAATATTCACGAATGGTTGTAACTGTAGAAACAAAAGAAATTGCCCATTAAAGGGAAATTGTCTTATTAATAACATAGTATATAAATGTAAAATTAGCACTAAGGACTCAACTTATTGATATATAAGAGCTATTTCTAACCAATTTAAAGTAAGATTTAATACCTACAAACATAGTTTTTAAAATGCCGCATTAGCTAATACAACATCCTTGACTGAAACAATTAATAATTATAGAAAAAAGAATATCGATTACAACCTGACCTGGAGTGTGCTCAAAAGGCCATCCCTTATCAAAATAACAGATATGAGTGTAGATTATGTTCACAGGAACTTTTTGAAATAATGAAATTTAAGGATATCCTATTAAATAAGCGACAAGAATTAATTATATCTTGCAATCATAGAATTAGAAGAACTTTCAAATATTATAAACCTAATTAATATACACCTTACAATTATATTTTACATATTATTATAATTAGTTTTTTTAATTTAGTTAACCTATAATTAGTACTTTACTACAGAGAACATCATAATTTTATTTTCCTTTTACAGCTCTCTTTTCCTAAAATTAATACCTATAAGTATACATATAAACTATTTTAATTTCCTGTTATGAATCTAGATTCCTTGTAGTCTATATAAGATTGGTACTTCTCACTAATACATTTACCCCAAAATTTTATTTTCCTTCATTTTTAACAACATTCTTTAATAACATCTAACTCTTATTTATCACATCCATATGAATTAATATAAATTTATCCCTATAAGTATACCTATCAATCAATTTAATTTCTTGTTATAGATCTAAATTCCTTGTGTTTTAAATAAGATTGGTATTTCACACTAACACCTTTACCCTAAAATTTTATTCTCCTTCGATTTTAACATTAGCATTATTCTTTAATAACATCAAATTTTCGTGTACCTTTCACCGGCTTGATCTCTTTTCATCCCCAAAGTATTCTTTTCATTCAAAGTATTCTTTCCATTCAAAACTTAGTCTGCATTCCTCTAGCCCTAAATTAAATTTCTACTACTACTATTCTATCAACTTGACCACTTACTACTTTTCTATTGGTCAATTCAAAACCTGTTCCCAAACAGACCTATTATATTAAATCTTTGTTCGTTTTTTTCAATAAACAAATATCATTATTTCTGATGACAGCATATATATGTGAAGGTATGTATATTTCCTCTGATAGTTTGTAAAATGTTTACATAGATCTATATGATATACATACCAACACACATATATATCCTAGAAAGGATCGTAAAATTATGAATTTTTTAATATAAAGAACTTGTTCTTTGTTTTTATTCATTGTTTTTATTAATTTATCTTGACTCTGTTTTCCTGTGATTTTCATCGAAAAAATTTTGAATGCATCTTCTCTTTTCATGATATTTGGATTACATTGAGTTCTTCATACGGATTGGACACCACTATATATTTTGGTAGATTTATCTACATATATATATATAAATGATATATATATATCATATATATATATATATATATATATATATATATATATATATATATATATATATATATATATATATATATATATATATATATATATATATATATATATATATATATATATCATATATATATATCATATGTACATATCATATATATATATATATATATATATATATATCATCATCATCATTTTACGTCCGCTTTTCCCTGCTTGCAAGGGTGGGACGGGTCCTATTCATTACACCATCTCTCCACTTTTCACGGTCCTTCGTCATTTCCACAGTGAGCTTCAGCGATCTGAGGTCTGGTCTCACCACCTCCGCCCATGTTTTTTGTTGTCTTCCTCTACTACGTCTTCCTACAACTTGCATTTGTTGGCACCTCTTCACGCATCGGTCATCCTCCATGCGCATCACATGTTCATACCATCTCAGGCTCATCTCCCGCACAAAAAGTTTATACCTCTCAGACACAGTTTCTCTCTCAACACATCCATGCCCAGCCGTTCACGCACATTGACATTGCACATCCAATGGAGCATTCTTGCCTCATTTCTCTCCAGCCGTCGCATATCCTCTGCAGTTGCTGCCCATGTCTCACTACCATGAAGAATCGCGCACCTCACACAGGCATCATATAACCGGCCTTTCGTACGCAGGGAAAAACCCTTCTTCGTCAGCAGAGGAAGCAGCTCCCTAAACTTCTTCCAACCCGACCTTATTCTAGATACTATGGCATGCGAACACCCCCTCCTATGCTAATCTGATCACCTAGGTACTGGAAGCTATCAACCACTTCTATAGAACCCACCTGCATTTGAAAAATGTTTCTATCAATGCGACTTCTACTGTCAAATTTACCTGTACATCTACTGTATACTTAATTCTCCCTACCTGTAAGTTTGCCTACTATCCCACTACATCTCTTATGTACCCAAGATCTGTACCTCTATCCTAGAGCTGTCCAACATGACCATTGAAGTCCCCTGCTTGCATAACGATGTCTCTGTCCTCTGTGATTGTGGCTGTTTCAAAAGTTTCTCATAAAAGCAGTCTTTCTCATCTTTCTAATCTAATCTTAATTATTATATTACTGACTTTAACTACCTCTATTGTCTTATCGATCCATCTCTCAGCCAGTAAAATGCCTACCCCACCTAACTCATCATCATTATCTACCCAGAAAAGCATATAACTAAGATGTTTGCCTCCGATTAGTCTTTCTGAGGCACCTCTCCATCTCACCTCTTGCATACAGCACACATCCACATGTCTTCTCTCTGGCAACTCCACTATCTCATCAAATCCACCTGTTAGAGTGCCAACATTAAGTGTGGCAACTCTGAGATTCGATGTCTTCATATTCTTGTTCTTGTTGTGCGATTGCTTGATGACAGACAGGGGGTTCTCGCACATGGCCACACTAGCCACCCCTCTACCATGCGCAGCCCTAACAAGGTTAGTGTTATTGCTGTTTACGCAGTTATTGTAATACTTATTTGTTGTGCTCATAATTTTTTTTTTTGGCATTAATATATACTGGTTGGATGCCCTTCATAACACCAGCACCACTTTACAGCATGGACTGGGTGTTTTTATTCGTGCCACCATCACCAGAGAGGTTGTCTTACTGGACTTACTATAAGTATATCATATATATATATTATATATATTATATATATGTATATCATATTTATATCATATATATATATCATATATATCATCATCATCATCATCATGATCACCGATTTACGTCGATTTCTCCACGCTAGCATGGGTTAGACGGGTTGTCCTGTTGTGGGCAATGCCAGGTCAGGTGACAGTGTCTTGCTCATACAGGACTGATTTTGGATCGGTTTCTACAGCTGGATGCCCTTCCTAACACCAACCTCATTTAAAGTGAGTACTGCGTGCTTTATTACAATGGTGCCTACACGACCACGTTACAGTGTGGACTGGGTGCTTTTTGTCATGTCACCTACACAACCACTTTACAGTGGGAGGGGCATGGGGGCATATTGTCCATTTGCTTCAGCTTTGGCTTGTCTCTGTGAGAACTCGTGTCTTCTGAGGTCTCGGTCCTATGTCATCGCCTTTAAGAGGTGCAATTGGGCAAGATCAGTTTTTATCACCTCATTCCAGATCTTTCCATCAACTTTTAGTGATCTGCACCTTTTTATGCAACTGTCATCATTCATCACATGTCCACATCAACGCAATCTCCTCTCCTGCACACAACATTTAATTCCTCTTATGCTTAGTCGCTCTCCTAATCCATTTTTGCTTTGCCGTTCGCATATATTACTATTACACATCCATCGGAGCATGCAAGCTTTGTGTCTTTCTAATTTACGCAATTCTTCTGCACACAACGCCCAGGTCTCACTACCATGAAACATTGTCGTTCGTATGCACGGATCATACAGTCTGCCTTTCCTTTTGAGGGAAAAGCCTTCTGTTGCTAGCAGTGTTTTTAGCTCCATGAACATCATGTATTATTACTGGAAACTAACCGCGTCCTTACCAGCGCGCAAGGCCTACAGAGACCGGATTAGCGAACTAGTTAAGCGGGCGTTGACGGGGGTCATCGTCAACAACAAGTGGTGGTTTGCTCTGAAAAGAGCAATTAGAATAGAGTCCATTAGGTTTAGTAAGGCTTTAGCAATAGAGAAAAATAGAGCAGAGGGAGAATTAGTTAGAAAATTAGACGAGGCGCTTAGCAAAGGCATCGCGACCGACGTACTTGCGGTGAAATTGGCCCTTGACCAATTCTTCAATGCAAAGCACGAAGGCTGCGTTTTCAGAGCTAGGGTGCGTGCTCTCAGACACGAGGGGACGAAAGCCGTTCAATGGGCCCGAGTGGCGGAGGCGCGTCGTGGCAACAAAGCCACGATCCGGTCTTTGGTGGACCACGACGGGCGCATGCTACTCGATCCCGGGCAAATGTGTGAAGCTTTTCAGCGACACTTGGCACAGCTGTTCGGGGGCAGCAGCGGGCCGGATCGAGGGATGGACTTTAGTGTCTACCTTGACGGACTGCCGCGGCTCTCGGCCACTGAGGCGGAGTGTTGCGAAAAGCCGATAACAGCCGCTGAAGTACGGGAGGCAATGACTGGCTGCACAAGGAGTAAATCGCCTGGTTTGGATGGTCTGCCCTATGAACTTTACGTACAGATGCCAGACTTGTTCGGAGGCCTCTTGGCGGACGTCTACTGCAACTGGTAACAGAACGGGAGAATTCCCAGCTTTGTGAGCCGAGGAGCTGTGGAGCTGCTGAGAAAGGATCCGAACAAGGGGGATAACATAGATAATTTTAGGCCCATAACTCTGCTAAACACAGAGTTCAAGATTTTGGCCAATGTGCTAGCAAAGAGGTTGGTGCTTGTCGTTGGTGGTCTGGTGCGAGAGGCGCAGACATGCGCCATTCTCGACAGATCCATCCACGACAACCTCCACCTCATGCGATACATCGTAGAGAGGGTAGCTAGGCAACCTGGCACAGGTGGGTCCTTGATCAATTTAGATCAGTCGAAAGCTTTCGATAGGGTCGACCATCGTTACCTAGCGGCAGTCCTGAGGGCGGCTTGCTTTGGGCCCAGCTTCAGAGGCTGGATCGCTGCCATGCACAGCGACATCTGCTCTGTGGTGAGAGTGAACGGTCACCTTTCGGAACCGTTCAACATCATGCGCTCGGTCCGCCAAGGATGTCCCCTCTCGTCCCTCTTGTACGTATTGACTCTCGAGCCATTACTGCACAGACTGGAGACGCTGAGGGGGGTCCCACGCGAACTGGGATGCGGAAGATCCGTATCAGCATATGCGGACGATGTCAGCGTAGTGGTGTCGAACGCCAAACACATCGAGGCGATCGGCACTACACTAAGAGAATACGAAGCGGTGACAGGAGCTATGATCAACCAGGAAAAGTCAGTGGGCCTGCAGCTCGGCACCTGGAGAGGCAGATCCATGCCGTCCAACAGCGTCGTCGGGCGCTGGACGGAGGGACCGGTTAAATTGCTAGGGTCTGGTTCGGTCCGGACCTCCAGACGGACAGAAACTGGGACGAGGTGACGAGCAGGGTGGCTTCTCTCACCCAGAAATGGGCGGAGAGGAAGCTATCCCTGAAACGTCGAGCGGAGGTGGCTAACGCGTATATCGCGTCCGTCATCTACTACCACCTGACCGTCGTACCTTGTCCTAAGCCCCGCCTAACTGCGCTGGAGCGTTTGCTCTTTCGCTTTTTGTGGAAGAGACGCGCTCCGATGGTCAGGCGGTCCATCTGCTGTCAACACCCGCTACGTGGAGGGCTGGGAATGCCGTGGCTGATGATGCGCAGACACGCGCTCAGGCTACGACATCTCCACCTCTTCCTCGACGGTGATCAGGTGTGATCGCCGTTTGCTAGACGCGTCTTTCCTCAGCTCGTCTCCTTGACGGATGCAGTCCTGGGTCAAGCGAAGACCGAGAGGGAGCGCTTGGAGACTGGAACGTATTCAGGCGCTCACAGCCCTCGACCAATCGGGCAATGTGATCGGCGGAAACTCCACCTTGGCGTTATATAGAGGATTAGTGGAGGGGAAGAGCGACGACGTACTTGGGGAAACTCTAGGCGTCGACGAAAATCAACTAGCCAATCTCTTCGGAAGAACTTTCGGGCCAGGGCCTATGAACAACTTCCAGAAATCTCTGGCCTGGCAGTGCTACCGAGGAGCCTTGCCAGTTCGGGATAAACTCTACAGGCATGGAGGTGCCGTCAGCCGGGCATGTCCGAGATGCCCACAGGGCGACGAAACCGTCCTGCACGCACTCGTCCAGTGTCTGAGCATTGCTGACTTGTGGGTTTATGTCGAACACCTGTTGTCGCGTGTAGGACGGACCCAGCTATCAGCTGAGTTCATCGTGAGGATTGCCCCGCCCTCTTCCTTTAGCCGGGAAGGCAGTTTTTATCTGTCTGGTGGCCATGGCGAAAGAGATAGTATGGTGGACACGTTTGAAAGGGCTGAAGACGAGCACTTACCTCTTCGGTGATGCCCTGATTAACTTTTTCAAATTTCATTTGAAAAGAAAAATCAGGGTAGAGAGGGAAGTGCTCTCTTCCCAGCATTTTGTTGAAAGATGGGTGAGAGAGGCAAGAATGGCCCGAGTGAATGGCCCTACTCTGAGTATGTGTCTCTAAATTAAAGGTGGAAAACTGGGAGAAGGCACTTGCCCTGGTGGTCAGGGTCACTGTGGATTTTTAATGGGCTTTCTCCACGAATGTCCCTCGGAAGTCTCCCCCCTATTGGGGAATTGTTTCATTGTTCTATTTTTACATCCTGTTTCTTGTTTTTTTTTTTTTATTACATCCTGTTTTTTTTACACGCAGAAATGCCCATTTGTACCGCCCTGTATTGTCCTGTACTGTCCTTAATGTCTACTTTATGTAAACCCTTGTGGTAAATAAAGAAAGCATTATTATTATTATTATTATTATTATTATTATTATTTCATTTATCTTGCTTTATGTTCATACGAGTTATCACCAAGTCACAACCAGTGATCTCAAGAGACAACAAGGTCCGCCATGTTCAAGAAAGGACACATATACATACCGATGCATCTTTAGTGATGTACCTATGTTGTGATGTACAATATATTGACAGAATCTTCCTTAGTACATGGACAGTTCCTATTAGTACTATCTTTTGTATTTTTCTATACGCGCGTTTCCTGGGATTTGGGATAAGGAATCAGTAGACCCCTTAGGTATCATTCCTAGAGCGCCCACAACCACTGGTATTGTTTTAGTTCTCAACTTCCACATTTTTCCAATTTCTATCTCCAGGTCTTTATCTCCAGCTCAATATTTCAAATGTTTTTATAGATACATTCTTGTCTGTTGGAACGGACATATCAATTAGCAGGTATTCCTTCATTTTAAAGTCCTTCAGTATTATATCAGGTCTATTTGCATCTATTTGACGGTCTGTTTGGATGCTAAATTTCTAGAAGACTGAGATGTGATCTTTTTCAAGTACGGGAGGTGGTTTATGCTCCCACCAATTCTTTTGATGGGGCAGGTCAAAATGCTTACACATTACCCAGTGTATGTATTGTGCAGCTCTGTCGTGCCTGTTTAGGTATTCGGTTGGAGCTATAGGACTGCACATTGAAATTATATGGTCAATGGTCTTAGGTTGTATTTTACATACACGGCATAATGGGTTGCATCCATTTTTTATGATGTTGGCTTGATCATTTTTTGTTGGCGGACACTGATCTTGTGCTGATATAATCAGTCCTTCAGTCTGGAAGGAGTGATTATATCAGGAGTGCCCCCCCCCCCAGTGTGAACCTGTCTACAGAATTTGTTCTGCCTTTGTTAAATATAGTTTTTAAAGAATTCCTCCACCCATACCGATCCCCACCCTCTCCTACCACTAGAGAATAAATAACACCATATTACTTGGACAGTTGGCTTCCTGATGATTTCTCCATAATGAAACAGTTCTCGACTTGTAGAAACCATTTCTATATTAAACCATTTCTATATTAATGATACATATATATATGATATATATATATATATGATATATATATATATATATATATATATATATATATATATATCATATATATATATCATAAATATGTATCATATATATATATATATATATATATATATATATATATATATATCATAAATATGTATCATATATATATATATATATATATATATATATATATATATATATATATATATATATATATATATATTATATTTATATATCATATATGTATGTCACATATATATATATCATATATATCATATACATCATATATATATCAAATATATATCATATATATATATATATTCATGTCTTACTTATAGACAGGATAAAAATGCTCAATAGCAAAGTGCATTTTAAATATTCATTAATGATGTGTAGCTGCAGCTTACACATCATAATTGAATTGAGTATAGTGATTATTTGATTATAGTGCTTATCATGTATATAAACATGATTTTGTGACGTTTCATTTATTACTCTTGTCTTCTTGTTTTGCCAGATATCCAAACAGAGAATTTGATTGGACGATTTTGTGGACCAGAACATGTTAGTATAATTTCTTCATCCAATAGAATGTGTATTTGATACTCAACTAATTGAGCAGCTCTTAGCCGAGGATTTATGGCTGCATATTATTCAAAAGATAAAGGTAAATATGATATCAATAATTATAAAATAAAATACAAAATACCTTCCACACACACACACACACACACACACACACACACACACACACACACACACACACACACACACACACACACACACACACACACACACACACACACACACACACACACACACACACACACACACACACACACACACACACACACATATATATGATGCGTGTATACGAACAGTAATGTTACATGGTAGTGAGACCTGGGCGCTGTGCCTAGAAGACTTGCTCTAGATTAGAAAGAAACGAAGCTTGCATGCTCCGATGGATATGAAATAGTAATATACGCGAACGGCAAAGCACAAACGAACTGAGAGAGAAACTGAACATAAGAAGGATTAAATGCTGTGTGCAGGAGAGAAGGGTGTGTTAGTATGGACATGTGAGGCGTATGAAGGATGACAGCTGCATAAAAAGGTGCAGAGCACTAAATGTTGATGGAAGACGTGGAGTGGGAGACCCAAGAAGACCTGGAACGAGTTGATAAAAGCGGACCTTGCCCAATTGCACCTCTCAACGGCGATGACACAGGACCGTGATCTCTGACGTCACGCAGTAATACAGAAGACCTGGCTTCCCACAGGAACAAGCCGAAGCCGAAGCATATAGGCACTATGCCCCCATCCCCTCCAACTGCAAAGTGGTCGTGGAGGTGCCACGACAAAAAAGCACCCAGACCACACTGTAAAGTGGACGTGTAGGCGCCACAGAAAAAAAGCACCCAGCACACACTGTAAATGAGGTTGGTGCTAGGAAGGGCATCCAGCTGTAGAAATCAAGCCAGAATCATCAGTTACCGTATGAGCAATAGAAGGTAGGTCATCCGACCTAACATTGCCCACAAAAGGACAACTTGTCTAACCCATGCTAGCCTGGAAGAATCGACGTAAAACGGGGATGATGATATATATACTAGCAGAGGCACCCAACAATGCCCAGGTATTTTATGAAAGCAACAATATAGCTTGGTGCATATTACAAAATATTTGACCAATAAAATAAATTTGTTGTATTTTAACTAAAGTAGGAATTATAGCAGAATATTTATTGTTACTTGTTCAAAGCAAATCATCTAGATAAAAATATTATTAGTTTTGTCCAGTGGAGATTTTTTAATACAGCACCCTATTATAACCAGCATATATACTACTTCACACCTGGATAAATCATTAGGTATGTTGTCAGTGAAAAGGTCACGACCAAAATTACATTTGGATTTTTTTATTTATCTTTTTTTTCTTTTTGCACAGTCAGAACCTCTGAAATTCAAACAACATGTGAAGGTTATTTTGAAAACCATAAATAAAATAAAATAAATAATAAATCTAGCATTGGTTTATAAATGAATGAAGCATTTACTTACTCATTTCTGCAATTTAGGAAAGTGTATTTAGATTTTAACGCTGTAGCTTTCACCAAACTTTTGCCTCTAAGGCATTTATATAACCCTGGAGGCAATTTTTACTCCAATGATATTTGAACTCTGATTGAAGGGGAAGTAAAATCATTAATACTAGAGAGCATCTAATTGGGAATTTCAAAATTTTCACCAACTCAGAGCGCTTTGTCCCCACTTTATGTTTAGACTAAAATATTTACAAGCAATGGAGAAATGTCAGTCCTGGTTTTTAATTCTGTACTTCACTTAAATTGGTATACTATCCAGTCATATACAGGTGTTTCTCTCTTCACAAATACACACACGCACGCACATATATATATGTATATATGTGCTGTTGGACGGCATGGATATGCCTCCCCAGGTGCCGAACTGCAAGCCCACCAAATTTTCCAGGTTAAATTTTGCTCCCGTCAACCTTTCATATTCCTCCAAGAAGGTGCCAACCACCTCAATATCTGAGGTGTTCGACACCATCACGGTAATGTCGTCTGCATATGCTGACACAGCCTTTCTGAGCTCCAGCGTAGAGAGTCAATACGTACAGAAGGGGAAGGAGAGAGGTCACCCTTGATGGACCAATCGGGAGATCTCAATGGTTCCGAAAGGTGGCCATTAACTTTAGCCACCAAGCTGATGACGCTGTGCATTTCAGCAATCCAGCGTTTGAAGATCGGACCGAAGCCAACTGCTTTGATGACAGCCTCCAGGTATCGATGGTCAACCCTATTGAAAGCTTTCGATTGATCTAAATTGATCACAGCCGTACCGAAGCCAGGTTTACACCCTACCCTCTCTATGATGCATCGCATGAGGTGGAGGTTGTCGTTTATGAACCCGGTCGGGATAGTACATGTTTGTGCTTCCTCTACCAAATCCTCGACGACAAGTGCTAACCTCTTCGCTAAAACCTTAGCCAAAATCTTAAACTCTATGCTGAGCAGAGTTATGGGCCTGAAGTTGTCTGACGTTTCCCTTTGTTCTCATCTTTCCTCATCAGTACTCCCATTGTACTGTCAGTTGCAGTTGAGTGCTTCAAGGAGATTGGAGAACATATCTATGTAAAGCTCGAAGGGCAGACCATCCAAAACAAGGTAATATGCGCCTCTTGCAGCCGACTTGGGCACCTGGGATCTTCGTTTTCCCCCTGGGTGACCAAAGTTGGTGGTGGCATTTCCGCTGTTGTTGCTGCTGGTTGTATTGCCAGTGCTGGTGTTGGTCTCCGCCCCGGCCCCGGCATCAGTGTAGTTGATGACCTCTTGCGCTTTTCAGTTGAGGGTAGAAGGCTCACAAATGGGTTGCTTCGTCGCAAACGAAACAGTGCGACGTTTTGCCCTCGGTCATTACGTGCATAACAATCCTGTTTTTGAAGAAAGACGTGTTCTAGGATTTTTCTCAAGTCTTCAGGCCAATCCTCCCTGGCTGTTCTCGTAACCTCGAGCTTCTATGGCTTCGGCCGGGACAGTTAAGTTGGCCTAGGTTTGCTCTTGTTTCATGAGCTTCCAGGCCTGCAAAAGAAATTCATTGCCGCTATACACACACACGCGCGCACACGCACACGCACACGCACACACACACGCACACACGTATATATATGGGCCTTCCAGTTTCATTTCACAGTATATATACATGTCTGTGTATATTTTAATTTAAAAATTATTTTTAAGAGAACATGATTTAAAAAAAAATATTTTGAAGTGAACGTGACCCATTGGGTAACGGGTGGTCTAGTATACTACTAAAACTCTGTGATTGCTTGCTTGCTTGTTTGTCTGTAATGTAATACAGCCAAAAGGGCGCATAATTGGAAAATAGTTTATATATGAAACATATTTATTGCGTATCGACCTGTTATGCGCGTTTCGCAGAGGATTGGCTGAAGGTGACCCTTAGGAGCCGACTCCAGTATTGATCTGCTCCTCAGACTGGTGATGCGATAAAAGATATATCTTTTCAACAGTGAAAAAAATGAAATGAAACACTTTCAACTATTCCTCCGTACACAGAAAATAACTTAGCAGATTTAGATTTGTGTCTCCTCATTAGACAATAACTACTTTTATGATTCTCTATATGGAGAAATATTGCTAGAGCATGGCTATGCAGAATATAATAAATACTTAAAACTCTCAATCAATTTTGCATGACATACACATATTTTAGTGTCGTAATTAAATAAATTATAAATAATTATGCTAGATAAGAGTACATGAAATGCAGGCCTAATAATAATCTCTTATGTTTCTCTGTGTACGGAAGCATAAATGATAGCGTTTACATTTCACGCTTTATTTCTTTCGCAGCTAAGACTTTTTTTTTTTGAATAGCTAAAGTGTAACCTTTTACTTTGCAAGCTGTTATACAAAAACAAAACACACCAGTAAAGGAAACAAAAAAAAAAAAGGAAATTATAAAAAATAAAAAATAAAGAATTAAGCAAGGAAAGAAAGGGAGAGGGAGGGACAGGCACTACACTCCAATCTGAGTGGTGTTTCAGCTGCGTCCCACCGACAAAATGTCAACGGCAATACTGCGAAGAATGGCCAGAGACACCCACTGCAACAGCCATCCCACCTCATCGGGCTGCAGTTTTTCCGATTTTACTGAGGTAACGAGCTGTGTTGAGACCACGGACACCAGAAGTCTCGATGGAGACCTGTACAAAGAGGAAGCGATAGGTCAGGCACCAGTATATAACTATCTTTCTCTTCTCTGCATTGCTGGCAACGGAACCCGGGTTTGTGGCCGAAGCAGCAAGGTTGGAGGAAGAGAACAAGTCGTAACACTTTGCATCCCAAGATACAAAATCAATTGTTATCTTAAAATCTTCAAATATACTGCGTTCTAGTATAAACATATATGATATATGTAATTTCGTCACACAAGTTAGAAAGATAATTTCAGGTATTTTCTAAATTTTGTATGACTTATATAACATTGCTATAGCGATATTCCTTCATAGGGGTGGTTATTTTCTGACAGAGAGACAGAAATCAACCGATTTCTTCCAGAGTAGGGGAGACGAGAAGTGGGGAAGAATCGACCCCAGTATTGAACAGATACGTTTTTATTTACCTCGAAAGGATGAAAGGCAAAGTTGATTTTAGGTGGATTTGAAGTCAGAGAGCAGATAGGTGCAGTCTGTAATAACGAGTCTGCAAATTCGCTTCCTTATATTGATAAGTAATATTTACAAACAATATGACAAGCGTTAGACATGCTAGAAAACTACTCTATTAAGTATACAACTCCTTCCACCCTTCAAACTACAAATTTTTCACGTTGTGCCAAATTGAAAAATGAATTTTGTCAGCTGATATTGAGATCGAGACAAAATGAATCACAAAGATGTATATCTACACCTTTCTTCGTAACCAATCTCTTAAATCTAATGGATTTGTCAGTCTTTATTACAGTCAGCGCAAAATATATAGTGCAGTAGAATGTGCTAATAAAGAGTGAGTTGTGGCAAACGTTTCTATTGAAACATTAAGATCGAATCCTGAGCCCAAAAGTTACGGAAATAATTCTCAACAACATATACGGGGTTCGGCTGAAAAGTTCATAGGCTGACTATGAAGGAGTGATGCTAGAAATGTGAAATCTTGCTTGCATTAATTTCAACTCTTCTTATTAATAAGTGCATTGTTTCTTTCCAGGGACTATGTTGAAAAATAAACCTTATTTGGTTATTTCATGACAGTAGTTTGGTTTGCCTATGAACTTTTCAGCAGACCCTCGTGTAAGCCTCCACCTATATGGTACCAATTTATAATAGTATGGGTTGAGTTGTGGAGATGTCTTGCCAAATAAACACTGCAAGGTCAATCTTATGATAGCTTGCTAAACAATTTCTAAATGTTACATTCAACTGCATCGAATTGATAAGGTGAATTTACCTGCCTTTCATGCTTTCAAGACCGGGAAAATAACGTACCAAATCAGTGTAGTGGATTGGCAGAGTTGTTAGAACGTCAGGCGAGATGCCTTGTGGTGTTTGTTCCGGCTGTTGTTAAAACAGTGAACGAGATGCCTTACGGTGTTTATTCCGGCTGTTTGCGTTTTGAGTTTAAATTTCGCTGCAGCTACTGTAACAACACCACCACCACCCCATACTTGGATGCCTAGAGTCTGAGAATACCTTCTGTTCGACCTGTCTAGAGGGTCCTGAAAAGGGCTATACGCACTGTCCTACCCCCACTAACCAACAGTAAAAAAAAAAAGAAACAAGAAAATAAAATATTAATTCTGCACAATTAAATAAAGATGAATAATTACAACAAGGGGTTGGTTGGCATTGTCGGTAGAGCGCCGGACAAAATATTTTGCAATATTTAGTTACAACTTTCTGTTTTGAGTTCAAATCCAGGCAATGTCAACTTTGCTATTCATCATTCCTGATACGATAAAATAAAGTACCAGTTAAGTACTGAATCGATATGTTCGACCTCCACTCCCAAGTCAGATTGCTTGCTTTGTGTCAATGTTAGCAGGAATAATTACAACAACAAGAAATTGTAAAATGCAATAAATTTATTGTATTAGTTATTTTAACAATCATTGAATTTCAAATCAATAAGAGAATCAAGAACATAATTTGACATATTACACATATCATTAGAATGGCATTATTTAATCACATTACGTTTTCGGATCAATACAAGAAACGAAAACAAAATTATATTGAATGAAAATTATGTTAAATTTCACTTATTTTATCATCGGTATATTATTCTTTTAATACTGATTTTTAAATTTTAAGAAGTTCAGGGGAAGTTATGACTTTCATACCTTTCATAAGAGAAATGTGGCTTGAGGAATTGACTACGACGAGTAAATCACATTAATCAAAGGCTAAGGCCCCATAAGTTGATCCTAACATTTGCGTTACCATACTGACAATATTCAGCTTTTACTGAGTAAATGAAGGAGCAACTATACTGTCACTGGAGAAGCTACAAATAGCAGGTCAAATCAAACAGAATTTCTACTGTTTTAAAAAATTAAGGGCACATTGGATATAGTTCTTCTGTTCTTTAGTTCATTTAGCATCATGATAAACACTGCTGGAGCACTGTCTACAGTAGTCACAAATAAAAATTAAAAAAAGAATTCATGATCATTGCTGGAATACTTTTCATCATAGGTCTCTTCACGTAGGGATTATTTGAGGTTAAACTACAACTCCTTAATTGTTTTTACATGATGGCCTGTAATTGTAACGTTGGGGAAATATAAGTGCCAAATTAAAAAATTTAATTACTTTCATCTGATACTCTCCTAATTCTGCCACCACGACACCTAAACTGACTTCTTATTGATAAAGGCAAAACGCGTAGATTTAAAGTAGAAAAGGAAGAAGCACATAGTATTTGTCATAAGGATACTTGTGTCTTTATCACTGGGATATTATTAACGTTCGTGAAATCATAATAGCCAAATTAGAATAGAAATTAGCTACATCCACAAACTGAAACTACTTGGCCTTAGCATCAGCTCTTGCTTTTCAATCCTAGTCACATTTATGTATTAATATTAATAGCATAAAGAGCGTAGTGGATTGGCCGAGTCATTAGAGCATCGGACAACATGTTTTGTGGCAAGTAGTAACAGCCCATTACGTTCTGAATTCAAATCCCGCTGAGGTTATTTTTGCTTTTCCTTCAAATCATTTGTGGCCATTGTTTTCCTTTTTGTGTTTGTCAGAACATTTTACTTTATATGGTGGAAGATAGATTTCTGAATTTCTGAGAAAAATAATAGAGATGGTGTGCTGTGGTTCTGTTTCTCCTGGTGGAGTCGTAGGGTGCCGTAGTGACATACGGTGTTTCTTGGGTAGTTTTAAGCCTGGCGGAGCCCATCCCTTTTTCCAAGTCTGTAGACAGCAGATTACTTCCAGATAAGGATAAAAAGTGAGAGAGAGGAAGGGAGAAAGAGATATGAAAGAAGAATCGACCCCAGTTCTAGAGTGGTACTTTATTTATCGACCACGAAAGGCAAAGTTCACCTCGGCGGGATTTGAAGTCAGAGAGCAAAGATCCTGAATGAATACTGCAAAAAACTATCCGACGCTTCTAACTACTCTGCCAATCCGCTACCTTCCAATAGAGATGGTCCCCTATGTATATATAGATCTAAACAATAGGGATTATCACGGTGATTGGCAGTATCGGTAGAGGGTCGGACGCCATGCTTTCCAGCATAGTTACGTCCCTTTACGATCTGAGTTCAAATCCCGCCGAGGTTGACTTTGCCTTTCATCCTTACGGGGTCGATAAAATAAAGTACCAGTAATGCACTGGGTAATTGCTGGCCTTGTGCCAAAAGTAGAAACAATTATCACCATTATATATATAGATCAGATCACAAATGGGTAATAGTTGATTCTATTCAATGCATCAGTGCTTGTGTCATGAATAAATACTTAGGAAAAGACGAGACCCAGTATTTGTATGTTTACTTAGTGATCAATATTATTAGTTATATTTGGCTTCAGGTCAACATTAATTAAAAAGACTTATGAAAAAGGACATTCCAGCCTTGACCATTCCATAATTATAAGAAACATTTGAGACTCCATTACCTAATGCGTTTTTTAAAAATTTCTATTAAGACAGTTGGGGTTTGGGATGAACTAAGTCAGCTGATTCCCCCCCCCCCCCCATAACGAGTAATCACGTACAGGCTTACTCATTGTTTCGAATGTGGGAACAAAGTGAAAATATCTGAGAGACAATAAACCTCAAACTTAATGCTATATTTTTTATTCTTTGGCAAATGTTAGTGGTAATCTTAAGTCTGTCATAATCAACTTTCTAATTTATCACTCAATGAGTTTATAAAACAAATACCAGTAATAGTCTGGTGTTAATTCTACAGACTCCCTCCATCCCTTACAAAAGTCATTACAATTAATGTCTAGTCAAATGAAAACTTTCCCAGAAATTAAATTAAATTGATATGAAATTAAATATAAAAGAAAAAACGCAATTCAGGTAATAATTCAGTAATTGTTGACCAGTAACGCCGACGTCATCAAAAACAGGAGACTTGTTGAAGAAATCTGAACACCTGCAAAGAAATAATATCAAATTTAATATTGAATAGAGTAACACACACACACACACACATATATATATATATATATATATATATGTCAACTCTGGATGTCGGTGAGCATGTCCAGCTAACCTCAGTCTCCTCTGTGTCACTTTTCAGCTGACTTTTGGGAGGCTCCCATACAGCTCTGAGTTTTTCATCCTCAGTGTATAGTGATTAATGTTCAGAGCCATCCTCAGCATTCTCGTGTAGCACCCATCCACCATCTGAGTTGACATTGCACTCAGTGCTCCTTTGGGAGCCCCTACATGGACACACTAGAAGAGGAAGACCAAGGTTAACGTATGTTGATGCCCTAAGGACAGACACTGGTCTGTTGGAGACGCAGGACATGGCAGCGATAATGAGGGACAGAGACCGCTGGAGAGAACTCGTCCATGGATCTCGGGAATTTTACCCGCCTTAGATATATATATATATATATATATATAAAAGATGAAATATATAAAAAAGATGAAATCGTAAATGCAACTGGAGTCTTTTTTTTTTAAATATATATATTTATTTGGTTCCTTTACCGGTTTCCCAGTTCTTCTGCTTTTCAAAAGTAGAGTTGAGATGGAGGGTCTGTGGTTTTTCTCACATCTGATGTTGCATTTTCGATTTCATCTTTTTTCCTTATATATATATACACCTCGGTTATTTTTTATTTTTCATTTTGTAAAATAAACCTCACTTTCTAATATATATATATAGGAGAATGTTTAACCCCGACGGCAGAGCTCAAGCCGTTTCGACGGCTATTTCTGTAGTCCAGAAACGGCTTGAACTCTGCCGTCGGCGTTAAACATTCTCCTATTACCCACTCTACTACCCTAAGTATTAAGTACTCTGGTGCGTTGTGGTCCTTCTGGTTCCTTACCATACCTCCTTCGGTATATATATATATATATATATATATATATATATATATATATATATATATAAATATATATATATATATAAATATATATAAATATATATATATATATATATATATATATATATATATATATATATAAATATATATATATAAATATATATATATATATATATATATATAAATATATATATATATATATAAATATATATATATAAATATATATATATAAATATATATATATATATATAAATATATATATATAAATATATATATATATATATAAATATATATATATAAATATATATATATAAATATATATATATATATATAAATATATATATATAAATATATATATATAAATATATATATATAAATATATATATATATATATAAATATATATATATAAATATATATATATATATATAAATATATATATATATATATAAATATATATATATAAATATATATATATAAATATATATATATATATATATAAAAGTGATCTTCTAATCTGTTATTTAAAGCAGTCGACTGTGATTACATTTAGTTTCTACGTTTGGGATTCCTACATTTTCTAAGAGTTACAAAACTATCCAACGCTTTTATAGTTTATGGAGAATGGTCTTTACATCCAAAGCTGTTCGGCAGAGCGATTTAACAGATACAGAATCGGTTGCCAGGGATAGTGTAGCTGAATGATTAGAGCACTCAGCCAAAATTCGAGAGGTACGGAATTCGATTCTCTGCAGTAGTTGTTGGCCCTTTTTCCCGTCCATAGGGGTATTTTACCGGATATTCATAGCTATTATTAATAGCAACCAACTATGGTTATAGATAGTTTATACAGAATGTTATATCTATCTATCTATCTATCTATCTATCTATCTATCTATCTATCTATCTAAAGAAACATATCTATCTATCTATATAAATATATATATATAGATATAATATAAAACGAAAAATCAGTGATGCATCTGGACTCAATTTATTGTGTGTTACAATTGTTTCGCCGGCAGACAGCTCGAGACACGGTCATTGTATGGATCTGTCTGATTCTAGAACTGCAGGTTCGTCGGTCACTTGTAATAATTTCAGAACAAATTTTCTCACTGGGGTTTTAGCTTCAAAAAACATCTTCCTCGCTTGTTCTGCTGTTGGCTGTTGTTTTTCTATGTCATCATAAATTCTGGCCAATATTTGCTACCATACTTCAATGAATTCATGCTGGGTTTGGTATTTTACAAGTCACTCATACACACACATACACACACACATATATACATACACATACACAAACACGCGCACATACATATATGCATATATATGTATACATATATATGTATACACACATATACATACACACATATACATACACACATTGTAACACAATAAATTGAGTCCAGATGCATCACTGATTTTTCGTTTTATATTATATCACACTCTGCTCTGTAAGAAGATAGAGTGCTCAACTGGCATACCGCCTATGGAAGCATCATAGCTACCATTCAACACACATATATAATAGGCTCCTCCACAAGTAAAGCGTTTACAGCGATTCGCCATGGAAAAATTCAATTACTCTTCCTACCTAAAGGACATCCCGATCCCGTCTGACAGCACGTACATGTGTTTACTGATACACCACACCAACTCTTTCGTTAGACGCATGAGATAGCGCGCATTTCACCACGACAGAAGGACACAACAACACGCACCTGATATCCCCCAGGACCACCTAAAGCGGATCTTTAGATCTAGACCACACCCACCACATAACGCACAGCTGGAAGAATTTGAGAATCATATCATCAACATCGTCCGTAACAACAAGTTCCGTAGGTATAGTACACGACATACGAAATACCTCAGGAGTCTCAGCTCCACAATCAAAAGCATGAAAGAATGCCAGGATTTACTTGTGCCCTCGGACAAAACTGGTAATGTATACATGCTTGACCGTTTTACATACAACGACTGCATCGGGAAAGAGATTAGGAAAAATTACAGGACCACAGGACAGGACAACTTAGATAACATTAACGCCACGACCAAAAATATAATGACCGGGCTAGGGATAGATGATAGGACCGAATTATATGTACCTAGAAAACCCCGGATATCTCTTAAGGATCATAAATTAGACTTTAGAACTAACCTACCGGTTAGGTTAATAGCACCCTCCAAATCCGACATAGGTAGGACCAGCAAGAATATCATAGACAGGATACTACCGGTACTTAGAAACAAAACTAGGCTTAGCTTATGGACCTCCACTAAGGAGGTAATTGACTGGTTCTCGTAATAGTTAACAAGTAGCAGGTAAATTTTATTCAATTAGACATAGATAATTACTATGCGTCAGTATCCCTGTAATAGTGAACAAGGCCCTCATGAGCGCCATGGCCAAGTCCAACCTCACTAGGGAGGAGGCTAGCCTCATAGTAGCAGCTAGAAAGACGCTGGTTAGATTCGAAGACAAGTTATGTGAGAGGAGGGACAGACCCGACAGTTTCGATATCACCATGGGGTCGAGCGACTCGGCGCAGGTGACCGATCTGGTGGGGATCTATCTCCTCCATAGGTTAGCGGAGGAGATCCCAGGGATCGGCGGAGGAATATACAGAGACGACGCACTTTTCACCTTCCGTTCCCTAATCCCCAGCCAGATGGAGCGTATGAGGAAGAGCATAGCGCATTTTTTTAAGCAACACGGCTTATCCGTGACGATAGATCCTAGCACTAAGAGGGTGAATTTCCTGGACGTTTCTCTGGAAATGAATACGGGCATCCACCGACCTTATCACAAGCCCAATGAGAACCTGCAATATGTGAGCAGGCAATCGAACCACCCCAGGTCAGTCATAGAAGCAATAGTTAAAGGGGTATCAAAACGCGTATCCACCCTGTCGGCCAACGCAGACGTGTTTAAACAACACACCGACTATTATAATGAGGCACCGCGCAGGGCCGGTTACACAGATAGCATAGTGTACACCCCAGACAGGGAAGAGCCTAGCGCCGAGGCATGCAGATACGGCAATAGCGGGGTCACTTCCATAGGTAGAAGAAATGACCCGGTACTAGTCTCTAAGAACACGAGTAGCAACACAGTTCACCTTAATGACACAGAGCGACAGTAGGACGCACGAAGGCACGCATGGGAGCTAGACCACCAAGTACACGTAGGCATGGGCCCGACACGCACACTACATGCATCGCGGTAAATGGGACTAGGGACAGGGTAACGACAAGTACGGTCGTGACACCCGATAGAGAGAGCACCCGGCCTGGTAGTAGTGGTATAGCCCCGACAGCAGCACCACATAGCTTTAAAGTGACTAACAGTAGAACCGACAATATAGAACGGAATACCTTAATAAGTGATAGGCACAACCTTGACGCCCACAGCGGACACACAAATAGAGACAACATAGAAGACGTAATTATGGGAGGGCAAAACCCGAGATGGACATCAGACCCAGGGCACACTCCCACGACTACACACACACGAAAGAACAAGACTAGATCTAAGGCCGTTACATGGTTTAACGCGCCATACTCTAAGCATGTACGCAGCAACGTGCCAGGGATTTTTTTCCAAGCGTTAGACGAGTGCTTCCCGCCGTCGAACAAATGCCACAAGATTTTCAACCGCCACACGGTGAAGTTTTCCTTCTCCACAGCACCTAACATGGCCGACTACATGGCCAAAACCAACGCGGTAAAGATGGGGAACATCGACCGTCAACCGCGACGGCAGAACGACCGTCTGTCGGAGCGTGGAGGACTCCTCGGGGACCGGCCTTCAAATAGCAGTCCGGCCCCCGAGGCGGCCGCCACGCCCGCGGAAGACGATACGATCCAACGCCAGGTGGGAACGAGTGGCGAGGAGGAGATCACCGTGCCGGCGGAACAACACCCTGAGAATCGTGAGAGGGCCATAGCAGATCGAGGGCCAGGCGTCCGAAGCGAACAAAATAACAACAGACCTTTAAATCGCGGATGTATAACCACACGAACTCCTTCAAGGACCGAAGCAAGAGGCACTCCACTAGGCTAGCGGACCTGGTGTGGGACCTGAAAGACAATGGCACCTGACTGGAGTATCGTTCGGCACGCGAATGCATACTCGGCTGGAAGTAGAAAATGTAGTCTATGCCGACCAGAGTGACGAAAAGGGTTCAAGGGATCAGACACCATACCCTGATGACATTATATGCCTCGTTGGGTAAACCAAAATAACCCAAGATGCATACCCGACTCTGCACGTCACCGTAGGCAGGAACATTGCCTGAGCCGAGACAGGTTGACTCGGATTCCACGGTCGCTCAGTCAGCAACCTTGTAACTATAGGACAACACACCCCACCCACAGTGACAGACCCAATATGACCGGGCTATGCGCCCCCATGCATATGTACCTTTTCAATCGTGAATACATACTCTCCACGTGATCCATTTTGGAACACATATTATTTGTTCCGTACACAGACCTAAGTGTGGATCTTATACTCCCCATATGTACTATATTACACGCATACACATACCTTCTCCTTTCTCCTCTCTATTATATATCTCTATGTGACGTTATATGCATATTTTAATATATTGTATATTTATTTTATTGTTTTATGTGTGTATATGTGTAGGCGTGTGTGTATATGTGTATATATATGCGTGTGTATGTAGAGATATTTATATATATATATATATATATGTGTGTGTGTGTATGTGTGTTTATATATATATATACGTATATGTATACGTTACGTGAATGTGTATGGATGTATTGTATATTTATTTTATTGTATATTTATTTTTTATATATTTATTTTACTGTATACTGTATATTTATTTTATTGTATATTGTATATTTATTTTATTGTTTTTGTATGTGTGTATATGTGTAAGCGTATGTGTGTATATATATATATATATATATATATATATATATATATATGTATGTATGTATATATATATATGTGTGTCTGTATGTAGATATATATATATATGTGTATGTATATGTGTATATATATATATATATATATATATATATATATATATATATATATATATATATATATATATATATATATATATATATATATATATGTGTTACGTGAATGTGTATGGATGTATGTATATGATTATAATGTTTATATCTGTGCATGTTTAATACGAGATACATATTTTAATATATGACGTCAGATGTATATTTTAGTATATTGTATTAATTTTTTTTATTGATGTGTATGTGTGTGTGTATATATATATATATATATATATATATATATATATATATATATATATATATATATATATATATATATATATCTATTTACTTATTTATTTATTTATTTATATGTGTGTGTATGTACGCTTGCATGTATGTGTATGGATGTATGTATTTGGTTCCATTTTTTATGCTCGTGCATGTATAACAGGATGCATCCTTCCATGGATGACCCTGTATGACCTTTTGTGCAGATTTATATGACTGTGAGTATATCACATTTGAGTACGGACAGAGATATGTGTGTGCGTGTATGTATCTTTGCAGATGTACGTGGGCACGGAGGTGTTTGGGCGCGTATTTGTTTGAATGTATATTAGCCAGTGTGTGTGTGAGTGTGTGTGTGTGCGCGCATGTGTGTACGTGCACCTAAAACAGGCTAAGGGATTACTGGTGAGTACGTTTATGTGTGTGTACATATACACATATGTATATATATATATATAGTATTAAGGTTATGTATATAATAAAACCTTTTATGGTTATATATATTTTAAACTCTAAATAGTGAAAGACAGTAATTCATTACTATCTTATTACCAGTAAGATAAATAGCTCAATGTAATAACATCAATTGTTTTACAGAGCAGTTATATAGTAATTACGTGAATCAAAGTTCAGTTTAAATCATTTATTTGCTTACAATTGTTTCCTCCAAACCGAGGTTTGGGTACTTCGGAGCAACTATTTAGTGATTTTTTACATACTTGACCTCCTTTTCAAGCTTTAACTGCTTATTTTTACATGGAACTGCTTATTTTTTACATACTTGACCTCCTTTTCAAGCTTATTTTTTCAAGCTTATTTTTTACATACTTGACCTTCTTTTCAAGCTTTAACTGCTTATTTTTACATGTAACTGCTTATTTTTACATGTAACAATCTGCCGCACTATAATCCTGTATAAATTAGACACGCGTGCATGCCACACGTGAGACTGTTTCATACACTGACTACTCTAAACTTTCCTCTTGCTTTATCTTCATAAACTGTCAATGTTTTATTTTTATTTTTATTTTAATTTTAACTTTAATTTTGTCCTTTAATATGAATGTAACCTTTGTATGTAAATTGCCATGCTATATTATTATGATGGATGTCAACCCACTGTGGGTCAATATATACATATGTTTTTATATGTCTCTTTTGTTGAAAAGGAGGTCAAGTATGTAAAAAATCACTAAATACTTGCTCCGAAGAATCCAAACCTCGGTTTGGAGGAAACAATTGTAAGCAAATAAATGATTCAAACTGAACTTTGATTCACGTAATTTCTCTCTCTCTCTCTATATATATATATAGATAAATAGATTGATAGATATGTATGTGTGTGGTATGTGTGTATTTGGAAGCGGGTCTGTCTTTGTGCCTCTTTGTACGGACAGGCGTGTGTATGTGCGTGTGTGTGTGTTTGTACGTGTTTGTGTATATGTGTAGATGTACGCGGACGCATGTGTGTGTCCTTGTATGCGTGTCTGTGTATGTGTGTGTGTGTGCGCGTGCGTGTGAGAGTTGATGTACGAGGGCATGTAGGCAGGCGCCTGTGGGCGCGTATGTTGTAAGTTATATGGTCGTGGGCGTGTGTGTGTGTGTATGTGAGAGCGTGTGTGTATATGTATATGGGTGTGTATATGTACATGTGTGTGTATGTATATATGTGTATATATATATATGTATATATGTATGTGCGTGTGTATGTGTATGTATATATGTGTGTGTGTGTATGTGTGTGTATATGCGTGTGTGAGTGACTTGTGAAATACCAAACCCAGCATGAATTCATTGAAGTGTGTCGGACGGAGAGTAGCTGATGGGCAGTATGGCAGCAAATATTGGCCAGAATTTATGATGACGTAGAAAAACAACAGCCAACATCAGGACAAGCGAGGAAGATGTTTTCTGAAGCTAAAACCCCAGTGAGAAAATTTGTTCCGAAATTATTGCAAGTGTCTGACAAACCTGCAGGTCTAGAATCAGACAGATCCATACAATGATCGTGTCTCGTTTTCGTTTTATATTATATCACACTCTGCTCTGTAAGAACATAGAGTGCTCAACTGGCATACCGCCTATGGAAGCATCATAGCACCATTAAACACACACACATACATATATATATATATATATATATATATATATATATAAAGAGAGAGAGAGAGAGAGACTCGTGTTTTCAATTTCCCGACAACGTGTTCCTTAACAATGGTTAGTTTTGACTTCCTTCCTGTTTGAGCAGAGCTCACGTGTCACAAGTTTAGGACCACTTCATGCAGAGATTGATAGATAGATAGATAGATAGAAAGTGTTCACGTGTCACAAGTTTAGAACTACTAAATTCAGAGAGTGATAGATAGACAAACAGATAGATAGATAGATATATTTCTTTATTAGCCACAGGGGCACAAAAGAAGGGGACAAATACAAAGGGGGAAGTTTACATACAATAAAAACGTGTAAAATGTTATCACAGATGGAATTTAAAAGTTAGTCGATTTTCCCCAATAGAGGGAGACAGTTTATATGGGTAACACAGACCCCCGAAAAAAATGTGCAACCCTCATCTCCAGGAGTACGAAGAGCTTGTACTCCTTTCCTCTCCTCCTCCTTTTCCTCAACCTACAGGCTGATATAGAGAGAAGGCCCATTCACTCGGGCCATTCTCGCCACTTTCACCCACCTTTCATAAAACTTGCTGGGGTACAGCACCTCTCTCTCCATCCTGATTCTTCTTCCAAAGTGGTATTTGAAAAAAAGAATCAGTTGTTGGCCGGAGAGAAAGGTGTCTGACCTCAGCCCTTTCAACCTTGTCCACCATACAACCTCTTTCGCCATAGCTATCACACAAAGGAAAACCGCCTCTCCTTCGTTTTTGAAGGAGGGTGGCGGTTTGATCATGACAATGGACTCGGTGGTCAACTGGATTGGTCCCACCCGCGACAATAGTCGTTCTACATATCCCCACAGGTCAGTGACGCCCGGGCAGTGTATGAATGCGTGCGCGACGGTTTCTTCGTCTCGCACGCACCTCGGACAGATCTTTTTTGCAGGGTCCCTGCCCGGGCGCCCATGTCTGTAGAGCTTGTCTCGAACTGGTAGAGCTCCTCGGTAGCACTGCCAGGCCAGGGACTTTTGGAAGTTGTCCATCGGTCCCGGGCGGAAGGTCCTACCGAACAGACTGGCCAGTTCATCTTCCTCCACGCCTAGAGTTTCACCGAGCGCGTCGTCGCACTTGCTGCGGACCAACCCTCTATAGAATGACGAAGTGGAGTCTCCACTGATCGCCGGGTCCGCCTGCCAGAGGGCTGTGAGTGCCTGAGCACATTCGATGTGCCAGTCGCCCATTTTCCTCGGTCTCTGCTTGACCCAGGACTGCAGCTCGGTCAGTGAGACGAGTCGTGGGAAGGCTCGCCTCACGAACGGGGCCCACACCGGTTGTCCGGTGAGGAATACGTAGAGATGCCGCAGCCTGAGCGCGTGTTTGCGCATCGTCAACCACGGCATCCCCAGCCCTCCGTTAGAAGGGTGTTGGCAGCAGATGGATCTTCTTACCAAAGGAGCCCGCCTCTTCCAAAGGAATCGGAAGAGGGCGCGCTCCATTTTGGCGAGCGTTTTGGCTGGACAAGGCACGACGGTCAAGCGGTAGTAGATGGCGGACGCTATAAAAGTGTTCGCCACCTCCGCTCGACCTTTCAAGGATAGTTTGCACTCGGCCCACTTCTGGGTGAGTGCAAACACCTTGGCCGTCACTTCGTTCCAGTTCTTCTCCACCTGGAGGTCCGGACCAAACCAGACCCCGAGCAGCTTTACCGGTCCTTCCGTCCAGCGTCCGACGACGCCATCGGAAGGCATCGGTCTGCCTCTCCACGATCCGAGTTGCAAACCGATGGACTTGTCCCGGTTCAGCTTCGCTCCTGTGAGACTTTCGTATTCCTTTAGTAAGGTGCCGACTTTCTCGATTTGCGAGGCGCTCGACACCATTACTGTCACGTCGTCGGCGTAGGCCGACGCCGCTTTCCGCAGTCCCGGTTCCAGAGGGATGCCCTGCAATAGCTCCAGCTTCCGCAGTAGTGGCTCGAGAGTCAGTACGTACAGAAGGGAGGAGAGAGGGCATCCCTGTCGAATGGATCGCGTAATATGGAACGGCTCCGAGAGGTAACCGTTCACCTTGACCCTTGAGCAGATGTTGCTGTTGTGCATTGCAGCAATCCAGCCCCTGAACACGGGTCCGAAGCCTGCCGCCTCGAGCACCGCATCCAGGTAACGATGGTCAACCCTATCGAAAGCCTTAGACTGATCCAAGTTGATCAGGGCCCCACCGAAGCCGGGTTTACACCCTACCCTCTCTATGATGTATCGCATGAGGTGGAGGTTGTCGTGTATGGACCTGGTCGGGATCGCGCATGTCTGCGCTTCTCCCACCAGGTTCTCGACGACAAGCGCCAGCCTCTTTGCCAACACCTTGGCCAAAATCTGTAACTCTGTGTTTAGCAGAGTTATGGGCCGGAAGTTGCCTATGTCATCCCCCTTATTCTCGTCCTTCCTGATTAGTGTGACCACGCCCCCGGTTACAGAACTGGGAATTCTCCCGTTCTGTTGCCAGTTGCAGTAGACCGCTTCCAGGAGACCGGAGAATAAGTCCGGCATTGCTACGTAAAATTCGTAGGGTAGACCGTCGAGACCTGGAGATTTGCGTTTGCCGCATTGGCTCAGCGCGTCCCCTATCTCAGTGGCTGAAATCGGCTTTTCGCAGAACTTCGCCTCGCTGTCCGAGAGTCGCGGTAGGCCGTCGAGGTATGGACCGAAATCCATAGCCTCTCCCGGCGCGCCGCTCCCCCCGAACAGCCGAGCAAAGTGCCGCTGAAAAGCCGCACACATCTGCTTCGGCTCACGTATCACGCGTCCGTTTTGGTCCTTCAAAGACCGAATCGTGGACTTGTTGCCACTTTTTGCCTCCGTCACTCGGGCCCAGCTAACAGCTTTGGCTCCCTCGTTTCCCAGAGCACGTATTTTGCTTCTGACAACGCAGCCCTCGTGCTTTGCGTCGAAGAACTGGTCCAAGGCCGTTCTCGTTGCTAGCACGCTGGCTACGTTGCCACTTCTAATAGCCTCTTCTACTTTATCTACCAGTTCCTTCTCGGTTCTATTTCTATCTAACGCTAATTCTTTACTAAAAACTATCGAGTCTAATCTAACTGCCCTCTTGAGAGAGTACCACCATCTGTTGTTGACAATGGCCCCTGTCAAGTGCTGTTTAACTAAAGTGCTAATCCGTCTACTGTAGGCTTTGCTTGTCGGTAACGACAAGTTCAGCTTCCAGTAGCCGGGTCCTTGTCTATGGGTTCTATCAAGGTTGGCCATGCAGGTCACTAGTTTGTGATCCGAATAGGCAACCATGAACATTTGTGGACAGCTTAACATGTCCCTATCCTTATTTCTAACTAGAACCCTATCTAGGTACGATCTAGATGTTCCGCTACGATTACTCCACGTCCACAGTGGCGCAGTCGGAAAATCTAGTCGATATCTATCGGCCAGGTCAAATCGGTCGATTAACTGTTTGAGGCTGTTACACCCCCCTTTATCGGGACATGCTCCCACATAGTCCCAACGTGCATCTAGGATTCCATTCCAGTCCCCCACTAAAAGCAAGGAGCGGGACGTTCCCAGAAAAGTCTCTAGACGTTTGAAGAAGTCTGGCCGCGGTGTCCCGGATGGGGCATATGCGGCCACCAGCCTGAACGCTCCACCTTCACTACCGTCAACGTCTAGGACCACCAGTCGACCCTCCGGGTCCAGATGTACCGTCTGTGTTACGAGGCCCAGGTGTTTCCGCAGCAAAACGGCAACTCCGCCCCCACCCCCCGGTTGACAGAGAGATGCGTAGATCTCAAAGTCATCGAAGATGGGGGCCAGCTGTCGCTCGCCGTGGATCCTGGACTCGCAAATGGCTACCACATCCAAACTGTGCGACCTGAGGTCGTTTAAGAGTTTGCCCTGTTTCCAGGGCATCCCCAGGCCGCGTACGTTCACACATCCAACTCTTATATTGGCCATGTTGGTGCTGAAAAGTTAAAAGAGGAAAAGAGATCACTCACCCTTATAGATAGATAGATAGATAGATAGATTGTGGATAAAATCAGGTGTCTGCGTTTGATCTACGTTGTTAAATTTATTCTTTCACTTCCGTTATATTTAAATCGAAATATTGCCGAGTAGATCGCTCAGTTCCTCAAACAACTGGAAGAACATGCGTCGTTCTCGATAGGAGAGTCCATTCTATATCTCACAAACATGGCAGTTGACTTACCGTTACTCTTTCGTAGAGAGAATAATATATAGTGTATACAGCCTCACTAAAAGAACCTTACTTGGCGCAGCCTCATAAGTAAAGTTGCAATACGATCTGTGAAATACTAAAGCTATCACGCGAAAATGTAGTTATCAGCAACTTTAGGGTATATCCATAAGCGCCATTGTTGTCATCATCCGTATGGCTGAACATAAGAATATTTAACATATAAACCAATTGCTTATAGTATAAAGGAAGCGGACATAGTGGTAGAACCGAAGGTGGAAACAACACGCATAAATGCAAGCACATCTAACGAATTCTTTTTATGGAATCCCGTATAGGATTGAATTACAACATAGACACACGAGGTATTGGCTCGGAGACCTCACAGGTTTAGAAGTCCGATGCTTAGCTATACAATCTGTGGCTTGCTGTCAATGAATGAATATTACAATCCACTAAACTATAGATATTTGTTATAACTGAAAAGTTCATATTTATTTTTAGGAGTGGCTTAATTTTAACGTTAGACAATTAAATTTAAGCAAGTCATTCAAGAAATATAGCAAATCCATTTATATCCACACCTGCATCAAATAATCCGGTTACAGCAGATATACCCATGGTAAAGTTGCCTTTCTTTGTCTACTGCAAGACACATTCCACAAGACAACATGGTCAAATGTTGAACAGCAAAGGAGGAGGTTGCGAGTCAAGAAACAGATCCAACATTGAATAAACATGTATACTTTAAAGGGAGACCTAGCTGATATACAGCTGCTAGCTAATACAGTCGATGTACTTAATATAATTTAAGATGGAACTAATATCGTTACTCTTATTATTAAAATAAATATATCACATTGCAACACACACGCACACACACACACACACATATATATATTTATATATATATATATATATATATATATATATATATATATATATATATATATATATATATATATATATATATATATATATATATATATATATATATATATATATATATATATATATATATATATATATATATATATATATATATATATATATATATATATATATATATTATATATATATATTATATATATATTATATATATATATATATATATATATATATATATATATATATATATGTGTGTGTGTGATCTTTCGCTGTAAATACAGAAAGAGATATATTATTACGGTAATAAATGTTGCTACTTTCGTTAATTTTATGAATTGAATAATATGAAAAACACAAAATATTGTTGTCATAAAGTTAACCATGAGTATAAATACACATGATATTCTTGTAAAATGGACAAAAAAATGTATATTATTATGTCATGATTACTTACGTGTATTTCCATTGGAAACAGTCGCTGTAAATGCAAAGAGATATATATTATTAAGGTTATAATAATATATAATTACAATATAATATATAATTACAAAATTCCAACAAATGTTCCAGCTTCTGCAGTTCTGGCTCGAGATACAGAACTTTCAAGAGGAGGGGAGATGTCATTCTTGTTGTAAGAAGTGATTGATATAGAACACTTAAGATAGGTGGTCAATTACTTTGAACTGTGTAATGCCGCTGCGCATTACAACGATCCAGCTTCTGAACACGTGACCAGATCCAGCTACCTTGAGAACACTCTCTAGGTATCGATGTTGGACAATATCGAAAAGTTTCGATTGATCCAATTTGACGAGAACCCCACCGAAGCCAGATTTAATCCCTACACTCTCTACCATATATCACCTGATGTGGAGGTAGTACTGTATAGACCAGTCCGGAAACTCGCTGGTCTGCCAATCTTCTAACACAATTTCCAGGTCTAATGCCAACCAGGTTGTTAGCAAATTGGTCAAAGTATTGAACTGTATGTGAAGCACATTTATGGGTTGGATATTATCAATAACAACCCCTTTCTCAACCACCTTTACTACACCCCGAATTACAGAACAGAGAAATTCCCGGTATTAATGCTTTGTGCTGCATGCAGGTTGAAGGAGTTTGAAGAACAAGTCTAGCATGTCTATGTTAAACTTATAGAGAAGACTATCATAATCATTTCAGAACATATCTAACATGTCTATGTAAACCGCATAGAGGAGACCACCGTAGCCGAGTGATATGTTCATCGTACAACCGCTGAGGGCTTCAAGTATTTCAGCTTCTGTTATCATTAGCTTCATTATACATTTTATAAAGCAATCCTTATTTGATTTTTCAAAGATTGTAATCGACCAACGAATATAAATGTGCTTGCTATCCTTGTAAAATAATTCATATGGACAAAATATGTGTATTGTTATATAATGATTACTTACTTGTAATTTCAACGGTAACAGTAGCTGTAAATACAGAGATATATCTTATTATGGTAATGATTAAAAATTATTTTGTTTATTTTCTATAATACCAGTTCAATATACATTATTGAGAGTTACCATAATTCTTAACATTATGTATTAAAAAAATTCAAATAAGACAGATCGACTGATATTTTATCAGAAATAGCATTCCCTTCATTTATAAAAATTATATTACATAAACATGTATACTGTAATGGAAGTCCAAGCTTATATACATTTGCTATCTAATACAGATTGATGAATTCAATATAATTTTGGAACTAATAACGTCGATTTTTTTTTATTAAATAATATATCAAATTACCGCATATATATATATATATATATATTTATATATATATATATTTATATATATATGAGAAAGTTTAAACCCGACGGCAGAATCAAGCCGTTTCGACGGCTATTTCTGGAGTCCAGAAATAGCTGTCAATAATTAGAGCACTCAGCCAAAATTCGAGAGATACGGAATTCGATATATATATATATATATATATATATATATATATATATATATATATATATATATATATATATCAATATATATATATACTCAAGTTTTCAATTTCCCGCCATCGTGTTCCTTAACAATGGTTAGTTTTGACTTCCTTCCTGTCTGAGCAGAGCTCATGTGTCACAAGTTTAGGACCACTTCATGCAGAGATTGATAGATAGATAGAAAGATAGATAGATAGAAAGAGCTCACGTGTCACAAGTTTAGAACTACTAAATTCAGAGAGTGATAGATAGACAGACAGACAGACAGACAGACAGATACATAGATAGATAGATTGTGGATAAAATCAGGTGTCTGCGTTTGATATACGTACAACCTCTCTCTGCGGAACGAACACGAAAACAATTCGCTTAATTTCGTATTGCTATTGTATCAATGCCGTCTAATCCACATTACAAACAGAAAAAGCTTTGAGTAACAGGCGGTGGAGTAACTGAGTATGAGTTTCGGCCCATTGCACCTTGATACCAAAGCTACTTGATTATGTACGGATGTTGTTAAATTTATTCTTTCAATTCCGTTATATTTAAATCGAAATATTGCCGAGTAGATCGCTCAGTTCCTCAAACAACTGGAAGAACATGCGTCGTTCTCGATAGGAGAGTCCATTCTATATCTCACAAACATGGCAGTTGACTTACCGTTACTCTTTCGTAGAGAGAATAATATATAGTGTATACAGCCTCCTTAAAAGAATCTTACTTGGCGCAGGCTCATAAGTAAAGTTGCAATACGATCTGTGAAATACTAAAGCTATCACGCGAAAATGTAGTTATCAGCAACTTTAGGGTATATCCATAAGCGCCATTGTTGTCATCATCCGTATGGCTGAACATAAGAATATTTAACATATAAACCAATTGCTTATAGTATAAAGGAAGCGGACATAGTGGTAGAACCGAAGGTGGAAACAACACGCATAAATTCAAACACATCTAACGAATTCTTTTTATGGAATCCCGTATAGGGTTGAATTACAACATAGACACACGAGGTATTGGCTCGGAGACCTCACAGGTTTAGAAGTCCGATGCTTAGCTATACAATCTGTGGCTTGCTGTCAATGAATGAATATTACAATCCACTAAACTATAGATATTTGTTATAACTGAAAAGTTCATATTTATTTTTAGGAGTGGCTTAATTTTAACGTTAGACAATGATAGTTGTCTAACCTTAAATTTAAGCAAGTCATTCAAGAAATATAGCAAATCCATTTACATCCACACCTGCATCAAATAATCCGGTTACAGAAGATATACCCATGGTATCGTTGCCTTTCTTTGTCTACTGCAAGACACATTCCACAAGACAAAATGGTCAAATGTTGAACAGCAAAGGAGGTTGCGAGTCAAGAAACAGATCCAACATTGAATAAACATGTATACTTTAAAGGGAGACCTAGCTGATATACAGCTGCTAGCTAATACAGACGATGTACTTAATATAATTTAAGATGGAACTAATATCGTTACTCTTATTATTAAAATAAATATATCACATTGCAACACACACACACACACACACACACACACACACACACACACACACACACACACACACACACACACACACACACACATATATATATACACAATTTTATTAAGCAATTCTCTACTGTTTTATCAAAGATATTAATAGATCAATGAATTCAAAGGTAGATTTTATGAATGAAAAATAATATATTTCTATCAAGTAAAATGTGTATTGATATATGAGAATTACTTACAATTGTTTTGAGCTGGATCTTTCGCTGTAAATACAGAAAGAGATATATTATTACGGTAATAAATATTGCTACTTTCGTTAATTTTATGAATTGAATAATATGAAAAACACAAAATATTGTTGTCATAAAGTTAACCATGAGTATAAATACACATGATATCCTTGTAAAATGGACAAAAAAATGTATATTATTATGTCATGATTACTTACATGTACTTCCAGTGGAAACAGTCGCTCTAATGCAAAGAGATATATATTATTAAGGTTATAATAATATATAATTACAATCTATATATATAAAACTGTGGTTGTCTGTCTGTCTATCGATTTTTGGCACACATCTCCTCTTAGAATCTCTCACGGAATTGCACCGAAATTGCTATACTTGTACATTGAGCCCTAGCGAAGACATCGGAAAAAAAATATTTCAAATTGACCCGCCCTATCTGACGAAATCGAATATAATGTATCGATTTTTGAGCGTAAGTGATCAGTTATTTCCCTTTGTTCTGTTTACATTGAGCGTCTGCGTGCAAAAATTAAAAAAATTACGCTGGCTTTCTCAGCGTTTAAAATGACATTAACACAATAATTTTTACTTGAAAACAAGTCTATTTAAAGACTACGTAAAACAAGCAAATATTTCGTAAAAAAAAGCAAAAATTATATAAGTTTATTTAAAATATATGTATCTGTAAATTTCGTTAGGCGTGAAGTCAGTTTTATATATATAGATGATAAACAATAATATCCTCTATGAGGTCACTAAACCTGCTAGAAACAGCAGCTAACTCTCCCTCATATCACACCCCTCCCTACTGTCTTAAATTTAGAAAACATATCCTCTATGAGGTCACTAAACCTGCTAGAAACAGCAGCTAACTCTCCCCCATATCACACCCCTCTCTACTGTCTTAAATTTAGAAAACATATCTTCTATGAGGTCACTAAACCTGCTAGAAACAGCAGCTAACTCTCCCTCATATCACACCACTCCCTACTGTCTTAAATTTAGAAAACACATATCCTCTATGAGGTCACTAAACCTGCTAGAAACAACAGCTAACTCTCCCTCATATCACAACTTTACTACACCCCGAATTACAGAACAGAGAAATTCCCGGTATTAATGCTTTGTGCTGCAGGCAGGTTGAAGGAGTGTCAAGAACAAGTCTAGCATGTCTATGTTAGACTCATAGAGAAGACTATCATAATCATTGCAGAACATATCTAACATGTCTATGTAAACCGCATAGAGGAGACCACCGTAGCCGAGTGACATGTTCATCGTATAGCCGCTGAGGGCTTCAAGTATTTCAGCTTCTGTTATCATTAGCTTCATTATACATTTTATAAAGCAATCCTTATTTGATTTTTCAAAGATTGTAATCGACCAATAAATATAAATTTGCTTGCTATCCTTGTAAAATAATTCATATGGACAAAATATGTGTATTGTTATATAATTGTTTCTACTTTAGGCACAAGGCCAGCAATTACCCAGTGCATTACTGGTACTTTATTTTATCGAGCCCGTAAGGATGAAAGGCAAAGTCAACCTCGGCGGGATTTGAACTCAGATCGTAAAGGGACGTAACTATGCTGGAAAGCATGGCGTCCGACCCTCTACCGATACTGCCAATCCACCCAACCATTGTATTGTTATATAATGATTACTTACTTGTACTTTCAGCGGTAGCAGCAGCTGTAAATACAGAGAGACATCTAACGCCAAGCTCGTTGCTAGTAATCATGTCATAATATTGAACTGTGTGTTAAGCACATTTATTGGCTGGAAATTATCTGACATGCCCATCGTCCTTGTATATAGTTTAAGAACTAATATCGTCAGTCTTATTATTAAATGATATATCAATTTACAGCATATATAATATACAACATTTAATTAGGCAATTCTTTTCTGTTTTATAAACGATATTAATGAATGAATATATTCGAAGGTACATTATATGGCCTTATATTTCGTTATAACGCCTTACCTATTCAAGAAAATGATCTCCCTAAGTCATTATATATATTTTAGTCTCCAGAACGTGATTAAAAGTCAACAATGACTACTTTACTCACTCGACAGACTTACTATTGTGCGACATTTTAGAAAACTGAGAAATATATATATAGTGTGTAAAGTATACGTCTAAAAATTCTACTTATACTTACTGTTATTTAATATCATATACATACATGATGGCTGCTCCCTTGTTATCAAGTATGGCCATTGCACGATATAACATTATTAATAATTATTAATTAATACCATTGTGCAATGCGTGTGCGTGAAGATGTTTTTTAAAGTGAGGAAATACTGTGCACTGAGCCAATCCCATTCTCTGAGCGACAGTAGCTATAACCCGAAAAGAAGAAAAGATCAACATCATCGGCAACTACTGAGCCGCAGGTTTTATGTCGGAGTTATCCCAGTTTCCTGAGTTGCCTTTTCCTAGAAGAATGCCGTGACAAAGACTAGTGGTCCTTCACTCCCAGGGGTTTAACCGCGCGATATCGTATCCAGCCCGACAATTTCTATGTCCCCACACATATACATATACATGCACACATGCATATACAGATTTACATATACATATATATGTATAGACATATTTACACATTTTTGGATGGCTGTTGACTCTTAAGGGTTCTTCCGCCCTTTGCTAGGTTTTGTTTTTTGTCCTGCAGGGTATCCAAAATCACCCTCCTCACCAAGTAAACTTGGTGGGGTTGCAGCTTTAGTCGTCGACGAATTACATACATACATACACACACACACACATATATATATATATATATATATATATATATATATATATATATATATATATATATATATATATGTATGTATATATATATATATATATATATATATATGTATATATATATATATATATATATATATGTATATATATATATATATATATATATATATATGTATATATATATATATATATATATATATATATATATATATATATATATATATATATATATATATATATATATATATATATATATATATATATATATATATATATCGTTTCTGAATTTGTTTAGCAAGATTCTGAAAACGTGTGTTGAAACCGATATTGTAATACTTTGGGAGGGTCATGTTGCCAATAAGAAACACACGCACGTGCGTGTGTTTCTTATTGGCAACATGACCCTCCCAAAGTATTACAATATATATATATATATATATATATATATATATATATATATATATATATATATAGTAATAATAATAAATTTGAAGACTAAAATCCAAAGAGGGCTCGATAAAGATAAATATATATCAAATATATAAGAACTGGAGAGCAAATATTTATTAAAATAACAGATTAATGTATAAGCAAAGAATCGCTGCTTTCACCCATAAGTTTCAGAAGATCCCGTTAAGGGTGAAAGCAGCGATTCTTTGCTTAAACTTTAATCTGTTATTTTAATAAATATATATATATATATATATATATATATATATATATATATATATATATATATATATATATATATATATATATATATATACAATATTAAAAAAAATAATGAATAAAACAATGAAACAGTTCCTTATATTAAACAAAAAAAGTTCATTATTTAACGATCGTTTCTGGGATATATATGTGTTAGAATTGGCATGTATATTTAACAGATCTATGTACAAAATTATACAAAATTATACAAACTATCAAAATTAAATATACATACCAACTCATATATATGCCGTCTTCAGAAATAATTTATTTCTGAAGACGGCATATATATTCCCTGTATTAAGGCTTTGTGCTGCAGGCAGGTTGAAGGAGTGTCAAGAACAAGTCTAGCATGTCTATGTTAGACTCATAGAGATGACTATCATAATCATTGCAGAACATATCTAACATGTCTATGTAAACCGCATAGAGGAGACCACCGTAGCCGAGTGATATGTTCATCGTATAACCGCTGAGGGCTTCAAGTATTTCAGCTTCTGTTATCATTAGCTTCATTATACATTTTATAAAGTAATCCTTATTTGATTTTTCAAAGATTGTAATCGACCAACGAATATAAATTTGCTTGCTATCCTTGTAAAATAATTCATATGGACAACATATGTGTATTGTTATAAAATGATTACTTACCTGCACTTTTAGAGGTAGTAGCAGCTGTAAATACAGAGATATATCTTATTATTGTAATGATTAAACATTAATTTGTTTATTTTTTATAATATCAGTTCAATATATATTATTGAAAGTTACGATAATTCTTAACATTAAGTACTAAAGAAATGGCGGTGGATTGGCAGTATCCGTAGAGGGTTGGACGCCATACTTTGATGAATAGAGTTACGGCCCTTGCCATTCTGAGTTCAAATCCCGCCCAGGTTAACTTTGCCTTTCATCCTTAGGGGGTCGATAAAATAATGTACTAGTAATGCACTGGGTAATTGCTGGCCTTGTGCCAAAAGTAGAAACAATTATGTACTAAAGAAATTCAAATAAGACAGATCGACTGATATTGTATCAGAAATATCATTCCTTTCATTTATAAATAGTATATTATATAAACATATATAGTTTAATGGAAGTCCTAGCTTCTATACATTTACTATCTAATACATATTGATGAAATCAATATAATTTTAGAACTAATAACGTCGATTTTATTAAATGATATATCAATTTACCGCATATATATTGACAAACAATTTCTTTTTGAAGAAAACAGAGAAATATATATATAGTGTGTAAAGTATACGTTTTAAAATTCTACTTACACTTACTATTATTTAATATCATATATATATATATATAAATATATATATGCCTCAGTGTATGTATGTGTGTGTCTATGCTACCTCGTCCCAGTCCTTACTCTATGATGTATCGCATGAGGTGGAGTCTCCGCCTCCTGTAACAGAATCTCGACATCTAACGCCAAGCTCGTTGCTAGCCACCTTTTCATTATATTGAACTGTGTGTTAAGCACATTTATTGGCTGGAAATTATCTGACATGCCCATCGTCCTTGTATATAGTTTAAGAACTAATATCGTCAGTCTTATTATTAAATGATATATCAATTTACAGCATATATAATATACAACATTTAATTATGCAATTCTTTTCTGTTTTATAAACGATATTAATGAATGAATATATTCGAAGGTACATTATATGGCCTTATATTTCGTTATAACGCCTTACCTACTCAAGAAAATTATCTCCATAAGTCATTATATATATTTTAGTCTCCAGAACGTGATTAGAAATCAACAATGACTACTTTACTCACTCGACAGACTTACTATTGTGCGACATTTTAGAAAACTGAGAAATATATATATAGTGTGTAAAGTATACGTTTTAAAATTCTACTTATACTTACTGTTATTTAATATCATATACATACATGATGGCTGCCCCCTTGTTATCAAGTATGGCCATTGCACGATATAACATTATTAATAATTATTAATTAATACCATTGTGTAATGCGTGTGCGTGAAGATGTTTTTTAAAGTGAGGAAATACTGTGCACTGAGCCAATCCCATTCTCTGAGCGACAGTAGCTATAACCCGAAAAGAAGAAAAGATCAACATCATCGGCAACTACTGAGCCGCAGGTTTTATGTCGGAGTTATCCCAGTTTCCTGAGTTGCCTTTTCGTAGAAGAATGTCATGACAAAGACTAGTGGTCCTTCACTCCCAGGGGTTTAACCGCGCGATATCGTATCCAGCCCGACAATTTCTATGTCCCCACACATATACATATACATGCACACATGCATATACAGATTTACATATACATATATATGTATAGACATATTTACAGATTTTTGGATGGCTGTTGACTCTTAAGGGTTCTTCCGCCCTTTGCTAGGTTTTGTTTTTTGTCCTGCAGGGTATCCAAAATCACCCTCATCACTTTAGTCGTCGACGAATTACATACATACATACACACACATATATATATATATATATATGTATGTATAAAAGACGTAAAATAATAAAATATTTTTCTCGACAGTTGGATTACGTAACTGTCTTTATCCCATTGCAGAAACTAATTAGTTGGAGTGAAAATTTAAGAAAGTAAAAAATTTTAAAAAAATTTTTTAAAAAATATTTTCTTATTTTACGTCTTTTATATTATTGTTCTGCATCCTCCTGCATTGAACCACCTAGGTACTATGACATAACCTGTGTATTTACTGGCATGGACGTGCATCTGTGCGCTTATGTTAGTTGATATATTAAATTATCTATATTTATCTCCAAATCACTGATTTGTCGAGCAAACCTGCCAAAACCACTTCTAAATTTTTTGGGGTGTTAGTAGGCGTCAGTCATCTTACCATCCCATTCCTTCTAACTAGCCTCTGTGTCACGTGATTGATTCTTTAGAATCGGCCATTTGACTAGAAGCAGTGAGAATTTCAGTACATAGAATCCAGTCCTCGCCAGCTGTTCTATCTACCGAATTATTATTATTTTTATATGAGCCGCCAGTGTCCGCGCATTGCCTGGAGACTCAGCTGAGAATAGACTCCCTGATGACGCAATGAATTCTCGACAGTTGGATTACGTAACTGTCTTTATCCCATTGCAGAAACTAATTAGTTGGAGTGAAAATTTAAGTAAGTAAGTAAAAAATTAAAAAAAAATTTTTTAAAAAATATTTTCTTATTTTACGTCTTTTATATTATTGTTCTGCATCCTCCTGCATTGAACCACCTAGGTACTATGACATAACCTGTGTATTTACTGGCATGGACGTGCATCTGTGCGCTTATGTTAGTTGATATATTAAATTATCTATATATATGTATGTATATATATATCTATATATCTATATATATATATATATATATATATATATGTATATATATATATATATATATATATATATATATATATATATATATATATATATATATATATATATATATATATATATATATATATATATATCGTTTCTGAGTTTGTTTAGCAAGATTCTGAAAACGTGTGTTGAAACCGATATTGTAATATTTTGAGAGGGTCATGTTGCCAATAAGAAACACACGCACGTGCGTGTGTTTCTTATTGGCAACATAACCCTCCCAAAGTATTACAATATATATATATATATATATATATATATATATATATATATATATATATATATATATAAGTATATATATATAGTAATAATAATAAACTTGAAGACTAAAATCCAAAGAGGGCTCGATAAGGATAAATATATATCAAATATATAAGAACCGTAGAGCAAATATTTATTAAAATAACAGATTAAAGTTTAAGCAAAGAATCGCTGCTTTCACCCTTAAGTTTCAGAAGATCCCGTTAAGGGTGAAAGCAGCGATTCTTTGCTTAAACTTTAATCTGTTATTTAAAAATATATATATATATATATATATATATATATATATATATATATATATATATATATATATATATATATATAACAAGGGTTGACGGACCCAGCATATTTATCAATGCCAGTACCGGTTGTATCTCAGCGCACTCCATGGGCAATGTAAGATACATTCCCAGAGTATACACAAATTATTTGCTTCAACACAACGCACTTAAAACGGGTGCCTATAAGGTTCCCGGACTCGAGTTTCTACCGCACTAAGGCACCAATAAGGTGCACTGCACCATCTGTCTGCATATATTATGCAACAATGCACAATCGGCTTATGCAGCTTGATCAGCGGGTATCGCCTAATCAATAACCAATCGATCGACAGAATCCTAAGACCAGTCTATGCCGGCCATGACTGTTTGTGACGTCTGACACGGTAAAGCTATTAGCAACTGGCAACCGATAGGACTCTATCTCTCAACTAGCCACTGATTTACAAATTTTACGTGGGGACAGGAAGCTAAACAGAATCAATCTTTTCTTTCCTGTCAGAAGCACTCAGCCAACGTGTCGCACACATAAATTATCAAAGGATCAGAAGATGGCCATTAGAAATAGCAGTTCACATTGATATAAAATAGAATGGTAGCATTCGGTTCATGTCTCCAAGGCTAGAGGAAAGCGATGGTAACAATGGTAGTGCCAAGAACCTTTAACGGACTTTAAATGCGATCAACCATTATATAGCAATACAGTAGCGAGCTGAAATGTGTCAGCTGCGTGCGTAGCTAACCAGTCTATTTCACAACTTAAAAGAGTGAGAGACAAAATTAATAGCAGGAAAAAAGAGTGCATATCAAAACAATGCCTTTGTGTGTATGTATGTGTATATCCATGCTACCTCATCCCAGTCCTTAACCACCTGGAGGTGTAGACAAAACCAGACGACCCAAACAAATGTCATTGTCCCGTCCGTCCAGTGTTTGTCAAAGCAGTTGAACTGCATGGATTTGACACTCAAGCAGTGAGCTGGAGACATACTGACTTCTCTGGATTATGCCCAGAACAAATCAAGCATGTCTGTTTAAACCTCATAGAGGAGACCATCATAACCATCGGAGAATAAGTTTAGCTTGTCTATGTAAACCTCAGAAAGAAGGCCATCGTAACCGGGTGATTTGCCACTTGATCAACTGGCCAGGTGTGCAAATATTTCAGCTTCTGTTATAGCAAGTTTCATTAAACATTTCATAAAACAATTCTTTTCTGATTTATCAAAGATAGTAACAAATCAATGACTGTAAATTTACCTGCTATGCTTGTAACAAACATAATTTATCTTTATGGACAAAAATAAATATTATTATATCATGAGTACTTATGTTTAGTAGAAGTAGTCGCTGTAAATACAGATAAATATATATATCATTACGGTGATAATGAAAAATTAAATAATATCTTTTAGATCATTTATTAATATATATCACCTTTACTACGCCCCGAATTACAGAACAGATAATTTCCCGGTATTAATGCTTTGTGCTGCAGGAAGGTTGAAGGAGTGTCAAAAATAAGTCTAGTATGTCTACGTTAAACTCATAGAGAAGACTATCATAATCATT
>OZ024742.1:139301787-139321787 GCA_964016885.1 Eledone cirrhosa | reverse complement strand
TAAAGCGATCCTTATTTGATTTTTCAAAGATTGTAATCGACCAATAAATATAAATTTGCTTGCTATCCTTGTAAAATAATTGATATGGACAAAATATGTGTATTGTTATATAATGATTACTTACCTGTAATTTCAGCGACAGGAGCAGCTGTAAATACAGAGATATATCTTATTATTGTAATGATTAAAAATTATTTTGTTTACTTTTTATAATACCAGTTCAATATATATTATTGAAAGTTACGATCATTCTTAACATTATGTACTAAAGAAATGGCGGTGGATTGGCAGTATCCGTAGAGGGTTTGACGCCATACTTTGACGAATAGATTTACGGCCCTTGCCATTCAGAGTTCACATCCCGCCGGGGTTAACTTTGCCTTTCCTCCTTAGGGGGTCGATAAAATAAAGTACCAGTTTTGCACTGGATAATTGCTGGCCTTGTGCCAAAAGTAGAAAAAATTATGTACTAAAGAAATTCAAATAAGACAGATCGACTGATATTGTATCAGAAATAGCATTGCTTTCATTTATAAATAATTGTTTCTACTTTTGGCACAAGGCCAGCAATTATCCTGTACATTACTGGTACTTTATTTTATCGAGCCCGTAAGGTTGAAAGGCAAAGTTAACCTAGGTGGGGGTGTGAACTCAGAACGGCAAGGGCCGTAACTCTATGCTTCAAAGCATGGCTTCCGACCCCCTACCGATACTGCCAATCCACCGCTTTCATTTATCAATAATATATTTCAGAAACATGTATAGTTTATGGAAGTCCTAGCTTCTATACATTTGCTATCTAATACAGATGATGTAATTAATATAATTTTAGAACTAATATCGTCAGTCTTATTATTAAATGATATATCAATTTACCGCATATATATATACAACATTTAATTAAGCAATTCTTTTCTGTTTTATAAACGATATTAATGAATGAATATATTCGAAGGTACATTATATGGCCTTATATTTCGTTATAACGCCTTACCTACTCAAGAAAATTATCTCCCTAAGTCATTATATATATTTTAGTCTCCAGAACGTGATTAAAAGTCAACAATGACTACTTTACTCACTCGACAGACTTACTATTGTGCGACATTTTAGAAAACTGAGCAATATATATATAGTGTGTAAAGTATACGTCTAAAAATTCTACTTATACTTACTGTTATTTAATATCATATACATACATGATGGCTGCCCCCTTGTTATCGAGTATGGCCATTGCACGATATAACATTATTAATAATTATTAATTAATACCATTGTGTAATGCGTGTGCGTGAAGATGTTTTTTAAAGTGAGGAAATACTGTGCACTGAGCCAATCCCATTCTCTGAGCGACAGTAGCTATAACCCGAAAAGAAGAAAAGATCAACATCATCGGCAACTACTGAGCCGCAGGTTTTATGTCGGAGTTATCCCAGTTTCCTGAGTTGCCTTTTTGTAGAAGAATGCCGTGACAAAGACTAGTGGTCCTTCACTCCCAGGGGTTTAACCGCGCGATATCGTATCCAGCCCGACAATTTCTATGTCCCCACACATATACATATACATGCACACATGCATATACAGATTTACATATACATATATATGTATAGACATATTTACAGATTTTTGGATGGCTGTTGACTCTTAAGGGTTCTTCCGCCCTTTGCTAGGTTTTGTTTTTTGTCCTGCAGGGTATCCAAAATCACCCTCCTCACTTTAGTCGTCGACGAATTACATACATACATACACACACACATATATATATATATATATATATATATATGTATGTATAAAAGACGTAAAATAAGAAAATATTTTTCTCGACAGTTGGATTACGTAACTGTCTTTATCCCATTGCAGAAACTAATTAGTTGGAGTGAAAATTTAAGTAAGTAAGTAAAAAATTTGTTAAAAATTTTTTTAAAAATATTTTCTTATTTTACGTCTTTTATATTATTGTTCTGCATCCTCCTGCATTGAACCACCTAGGTACTATGACATAACCTGTGTATTTACTGGCATGGACGTGCATCTGTGCGCTTATGTTAGTTGATATATTAAATTATCTATATTTATCTCCAAATCACTGATTTGTCGAGCAAACCTGCCAAAACCACTTCTAAATTTTTTGGGGTGTTAGTAGGCGTCAGTCATCTTACCATCCCATTCCTTCTAACTAGCCTCTGTGTCACGTGATTGATTCTTTAGAATCGGCCATTTGACTAGAAGCAGTGAGAATTTCAGTACATAGAATCCAGTCCTCGCCAGCTGTTCTATCTACCGAATTATTATTATTTTTATATGAGCCGCCAGTGTCCGCGCATTGCCTGGAGACTCAGCTGAGAATAGACTCCCTGATGACGCAATGAATTCTCGACAGTTGGATTACGTAACTGTCTTTATCCCATTGCAGAAACTAATTAGTTGGAGTGAAAATTTAAGTAAGTAAGTAAAAAATTAAAAAAAAACTTTTTAAAAAATATTTTCTTATTTTACGTCTTTTATATTATTGTTCTGCATCCTCCTGCATTGAACCACCTAGGTACTATGACATAACCTGTGTATTTACTGGCATGGACGTGCATCTGTGCGCTTATGTTAGTTGATATATTAAATTATCTATATATATATATGTATATATATATCTATATATCTATATATATATATATATATATATATATATATATATATATATATATATATATATATATATATATATATATATATATATATATATATATATCGTTTCTGAGTTTGTTTAGCAAGATTCTGAAAACGTGTGTTGAAACCGATATTGTAATATTTTGAGAGGGTCATGTTGCCAATAAGAAACACACGCACGTGCGTGTGTTTCTTATTGGCAACATGACCCTCCCAAAGTATTACAATATATATATATATATATATATATATATATATATATATATATATATATATATATATATATATATATATATATATATATATATATATAAGTATATATATATAGTAATAATAATAAACTTGAAGACTAAAATCCAAAGAGGGCTCGATAAGGATAAATATATATCAAATATATAAGAACCGTAGAGCAAATATTTATTAAAATAACAGATTAAAGTTTAAGCAAAGAATCGCTGCTTTCACCCTTAAATTTCAGAAGATCCCGTTAAGGGTGAAAGCAGCGATTCTTTGCTTAAACTTTAATCTGTTATTTAAAAAAAAAATATATATATATATATATATATATATATATAACAAGGGTTGACGGACCCACCATATTTATCAATGCCAGTACCGGTTGTATCTCAGCGCACTCCATGGGCAATGTAAGATACATTCCCAGAGTATACACAAATTATTTGCTTCAACACAACGCACTTAAAACGGGTGCCTATAAGGTTCCCGGACTCGAGTTTCTACCGCACAAAGGCACCAATAAGGTGCACTGCACCATCTGTCTGCATATATTATGCAACAATGCACAATCGGCTTATGCAGCTTGATCAGCGGGTATCGCCTAATCAATAACCAATCGATCGACAGAATCCTAAGACCAGTCTATGCCGGCCATGACTGTTTGTGACGTCTGACACGGTAAAGCTATTAGCAACTGGCAACCGATAGAACTCTATCTCTCAACTAGCCACTGATTTACAAATTTTACGTGGGGACAGGAAGCTAAACAGAATCAATCTTTTCTTTCCTGTCAGAAGCACTCAGCCAACGTGTCGCACACATAAATTATCAAAGGATCAGAAGATGGCCATTAGAAATAGCAGTTCACATTGATATAAAATAGAATGGTAGCATTCGGTTCATGTCTCCAAGGCTAGAGGAAAGCGATGGTAACAATGGTAGTGCCAAGAACCTTTAACGGACTTTAAATGCGATCAACCATTATATAGCAATACAGTAGCGAGCTGAAATGTGTCAGCTGCGTGCGTAGCTAACCAGTCTATTTCACAACTTAAAAGAGTGAGAGACAAAATTAATAGCAGGAAAAAAGAGTGCATATCAAAACAATGCCTTTGTGTGTATGTATGTGTATATCCATGCTACCTCATCCCAGTCCTTAACCACCTGGAGGTGTAGACAAAACCAGACGACCCAAACAAATGTCATTGTCCCGTCCGTCCAGTGTTTGTCAAAGCAGTTGAACTGCATGGATTTGACACTCAAGCAGTGAGCTGGAAACACACTGACTTCTCTGGATTATGCCCAGAACAAATCAAGCATGTCTGTGTAAACCTCATAGAGGAGACCATCATAACCATCGGAGAATAAGTTTAGCTTGTCTATGTAAACCCCATAAAGGAGGCCATCGTAACCGGGTGATTTGCCACTTGATCAACCGGCCAGGTGTGCAAATATTTCAGCTTCTGTTATAGTAAGTTTCATTAAACATTTCATAAAACAATTCTTTTCTGATTTATCAAAGGTAGTAACAAATCAATGACTGTAAATTTACCTGCTATGCTTGTAACAAACATAATTTATCTTTATGGACAAAAATAAATATTATTATATCATGAGTACTTATGTTTAGTAGAAGTAGTCGCTGTAAATACAGATAAATATATATCATTACGGTGATAATGAAAAATTAAATAATATCTTTTAGATCATTTATTAATATATATCACCTTTACTACGCCCCGAATTACAGAACAGAGAATTTCCCTGTATTAATGCTTTGTGATGCATGCAGGTTGAAGGAGTGTCAAGAACAAGTCTAGCATGTCTACGTTAAACTCATAGAGAAGACTATCATAATCATTGCAAAACATATCTATCATGTCTATGTAAACCGCATAGAGGAGACCACCGTAGCCAGGTGATATGTTCATCGTACAGCCGCTGAGGGCTTCAAGTATTTCAGCTTCTGTTATCATTAGCTTCATTATACATTTTATAAAGCAATCCTTATTTGATTTTTCAAAGATTGTAATCGACCAATAAATATAAATTTGCTTGCTATCCTTGTAAAATAATTCATATGGACAAAATATGTGTATTGTTATATAATGATTACTTACCTGTACTTTTAGAGGGAACAGCAGCTGTAAATACAGAGATATATCTTATTATGATAATGATTAAAAATTATTTTGTTTATTTTCTATAATACCAGTTCAATATACATTATTGAGAGTTACGATAATTCTTAACATTATGTATCGCATGAGGTGGAGTCTCCGCCTCCTCTAACAGAATCTCGACATCTAACGCCAAGATCGTTGCTAGTAATCATGTCATAATATTGAACTGTGTGTTAAGCACATTTATTGGCTGGAAATTATCTGACATGCCCATCGTCCTTGTATATAGTTTAAGAACTAATATCGTCAGTCTTATTATTAAATGATATATCAATTTACAGCATATATAATATACAACATTTAATTAGGCAATTCTTTTCTGTTTTATAAACGATATTAATGAATGAATATATTCGAAGGTACATTATATGGCCTTATATTTCGTTATAACGCCTTACCTACTCAAGAAAATTATCTCCCTAAGTCATTATATATATTTTAGTCTCCAGAACGTGATTAGAAATCAACAATGACTACTTTACTCACTCGACAGACTTACTATTGTGCGACATTTTAGAAAACTGAGAAATATATATATAGTGTGTAAAGTATACGTTTTAAAATTCTACTTATACTTACTGTTATTTAATATCATATACATACATGATGGCTGCCCCCTTGTTATCAAGTATGGCCATTGCACGATATAACATTATTAATAATTATTAATTAATACCATTTTGTAATGCGTGTGCGTGAAGATGTTTTTTAAAGTGAGGAAATACTGTGCACTGAGCCAATCGCATTCTCTGAGCGACAGTAGCTATAACCCGAAAAGAAGAAAAGATCAACATCATCGGCAACTACTGAGCTGCAGGTTTTATGTCGGAGTTGTCCCAGTTTCCTGAGTTGCCTTTTCGTAGAAGAATGCCGTGACAAAGACTAGTGGTCCTTCACTCCCAGGGGTTTAACCGCGCGATATCGTATCCAGCCCGACAATTTCTATGTCCCCACACATATACATATACATGCACACATGCATATACAGATTGACATATACATATATATGTATAGACATATTTACAGATTTTTGGATGGCTGTTGACTCTTAAGAGTTCTTCCGCCCTTTGCTAGGTTTTGTTTTTTGTCCTGCAGGGTATCCAAAATCACCCTCCTCACCAAGTAAACTTGGTGGGGTTGCAGCTTTAGTCGTCGACGAATTACATACATACATACATATATATATATATATATATATATATATATATATATATATATATATATATATATATATATGTCTGTGTTTATATATACATACATATATATATATATATATACATATATATATATATGTAGAAATATATATATATATATATATATATATATATATATATATATATATATATATATATATATATATATATATATATATATATATATATGTATGTATATATATATATATATATATATATATATATATATATATATATATATATATATATATATATCGTTTCTGAATTTGTTTAGCAAGATTCTGAAAACGTGTGTTGAAACCGATATTGTAATATTTTGGGAGGGTCATGTTGCCAATAAGAAACACACGCACGTGCGTGTGTTTCTTATTGGCAACATGACCCTCCCAAAGTATTACAATATATATATATATATATATATATATATATATATATATATAAGTATATATATATAGTAATAATAATAAACTTGAAGACTAAAATCCAAAGAGGGCTCGATAAGGATAAATATATATCAAATATATAAGAACCGTAGAGCAAATATTTATTAAAATAACAGATTAAAGTTTAAGCAAAGAATCGCTGCTTTCACCCTTAAGTTTCAGAAGATCCCGTTAAGGGTGAAACCAGCGATTCTTTGCTTAAACTTTAATCTGTTATTTTAATAAATATATATATATATATATATATATATATATATATATATATATATATATATATATATATATAACAAGGGTTGACGGACCCAGCATATTTATCAATGCCAGCACCGGTTGTATCTCAGCGCACTCCATGGGCAATGTAAGATACATTCCCAGAGTATACACAAAGTTATTTGCTTCAACACAACGCACTTAAAACATGTGCCTATAAGTTCCCCGGACTCGAGTTTCTGCCGCACTACGGCAGCAGTAAGGTGCACTGCACCATCTGTCTGCATATATTATGCAACAATGCACAATCGGCTTATGCAGCTTGATCAGCGGGTATCGCCTAATCAATAACCAATAGATCGTCAGAATCCTAAGACCAGTCTATGCCGGCCATGACTGTTTGTGACGACTGACGCGGTAAAGCTATTAGCAACTGGCAACCGATAGGACTCTATCTCTCAACTAGCCACTGATTTACACATTTTACGTGGGGACAGGAAGCTAAACAGAATCAATCTTTTCTTTCCTGTCAGAAGAACCCAGCCAACGTGTCGCACACACAAATTATCAAGGGGTGAGAAGATGGTCTTTAGAAATAGCAGTTCACATTGATATAAAATAGAATGGTAGCATTCGGTTCATGTCTCCAAGGCTAGAGGAAAGCGATGGTAACAATGGTAGTGCCAAGAACCTTTAACGGACTTTAAATGCGATCATCCATTATATAGCAATATAGTAGCGAGCTGAAATGTGTCAGCCGCGTGCGTAGCTAACCAGTCTATTTCACAACTTAAAAGAGTGAGAGACAAAATTAATAGCAGGAAAAAAGAGTGCATATCAAAATAATGCCTTTGTGTGTATGTATGTATATGTCCATGCTACCTCATCCAAGTCCTTAACCACCTGGAGGTGTAGACAAAACCAGACGACCCAAACAAATGTCATTGTCCCGTCCGTCCAGTGTTTGTCAAAGCAGTTGAACTGCATGGATTTGACACTCAAGCAGTGAGCTGGAGACATACTGACTTCTCTGGATTATGCCCAGAACAAATCAAACATGTCTGTTTAAACCTCATAGAGGAGACCATCATAACCATCGGAGAATAAGTTTATCTTGTCTATGTAAACCTCAGAAAGGAGGCCATCGTAACCGGGTGATTTGCCACTTGATCAACTGGCCAGGTGTGCAAATATTTCAGCTTCTGTTATAGTAAGTTTCATTAAACATTTCATAAAACAATTCTTTTCTGATTTATCAAAGGTAGTAACAAATCAATGACTGTAAATTTACCTGCTATGCTTGTAACAAACATAATTTATCTTTATGGACAAAAATAGATATTATTATATCATGAGTACTTATGTTTAGTAGAAGTAGTCGCTGTAAATACAGATAAATATATATCATTACGGTGATAATGAAAAATTAAATAATATCTTTTAGATCATTTATTAATATATATCACCTTTACTACACCCCGAATTACAGAACAGAGAATTTCCCTGTATTAATGCTTTGTGCTGCAGGCAGGTTGAAGGAGTGTCAAGAACAAGTCTAGCATGTCTATGTTAAACTCATAGAGAGACTATCATAATCATTGCAAAACATATCTAACATGTCTATGTAAACCGCATAGAGGAGACCACCGTAGCCGAGTGATATGTTCATCGTACAGCCGCTGAGGGCTTCAAGTATTTCAGCTTCTGTTATCATTAGCTTCATTATACATTTTATAAAGCAATCCTTATTTGATTTTTCAAAGATTGTAATCGACCAATAAATATAAATTTGCTTGCTATCCTTGTAAAATAATTCATATGGACAAAATATGTGTATTGTTATATAATGATTACTTACCTATACTTTTAGTGGGAACAGCAGCTGTAAATACAGAGATATATCTTATTATGATAATGATTAAAAATTATTTTGTTTATTTTCTATAATACCAGTTCAATATACATTATTGAGAGTTACCATAATTCTTAACATTAAGTATCGCATGAGGTGGAGTCTCCGCCTCCTCTAACAGAATCTCGACATCTAACGCCAAGCTCGTTGCTAGTAATCATGTCATAATATTGAACTGTGTGTTAAGCACATTTATTGGCTGGAAATTATCTGACATGCCCATCGTCCTTGTATATAGTTTAAGAACTAATATCGTCAGTCTTATTATTAAATGATATATCAATTTACAGCATATATAATATACAACATTTAATTAGGCAATTCTTTTCTGTTTTATAAACGATATTAATGAATGAATATATTCGAAGGTACATTATATGGCCTTATATTTCGTTATAACGCCTTACCTACTCAAGAAAATTATCTCCCTAAGTCATTATATATATTTTAGTCTCCAGAACGTGATTAGAAATCAACAATGACTACTTTACTCACTCGACAGACTTACTATTGTGCGACATTTTAGAAAACTGAGAAATATATATATAGTGTGTAAAGTATACGTCTAAAAATTCTACTTATACTTACTGTTATTTAATATCATATACATACATGATGGCTGCTCCCTTGTTATCAAGTATGGCCATTGCACGATATAACATTATTAATAATTATTAATTAATACCATTGTGCAATGCGTGTGCGTGAAGATGTTTTTTAAAGTGAGGAAATACTGTGCACTGAGCCAATCCCATTCTCTGAGCGACAGTAGCTATAACCCGAAAAGAAGAAAAGATCAACATCATCGGCAACTACTGAGCCGCAGGTTTTATGTCGGAGTTATCCCAGTTTCCTGAGTTGCCTTTTTGTAGAAGAATGCCGTGACAAAGACTAGTGGTCCTTCACTCCCAGGGGTTTAACCGCGCGATATCGTATCCAGCCCGACAATTTCTATGTCCCCACACATATACATATACATGCACACATGCATATACAGATTTACATATACATATATATGTATAGACATATTTACAGATTTTTGGATGGCTGTTGACTCTTAAGGGTTCTTCCGCCCTTTGCTAGGTTTTGTTTTTTGTCCTGCAGGGTATCCAAAATCAACCTCCTCACCAAGTAAACTTGGTGAGGTTGCAGCTTTAGTCGTCGACGAATTACATACATACACACACACACACACATATATATATATATATATATATATATATATATATATATATATATATATATATATATATATATATATATAAGTATATATATATAGTAATAATAATAAACTTGAAGACCAAAATCCAAAGAGGGCTCGATAAGGATAAATATATATAAAATATATAAGAACCGTAGAGCAAATATTTATTAAAATAACAGATTAAAGTTTAAGCAAAGAATCGCTGCTTTCACCCTTAAGTTTCAGAAGATCCCGTTAAGGGTGAAAGCAGCGATTCTTTGCTTAAACTTTAATCTGTTATTTTAATATATATATATATATATATATATATATATATATATATCTATATATAGGAACCAGTAAGACCCCGACAGCTGAGCTCAAGCCGTTTCGACGGCTTCGCATGGTGCGGGTGAAATGAATTGAGCTTAGCGGAAAAGTCTGGATGCGGCGTGGTAGGGTCGGAAAGTGCTCTACTACGGGAGTAGGAGCTAGATAACGAAGGAAATGTGGTAAGGAACCAGGTGGACCATAACGCACCAAAGTACTCAATACTTGAGGTAGTAGAGTGGGTAATAGGAACCAGTAAGACCCCGACAGCTGAGCTCAAGCCGTTTCGACGGCTTCGCATGGTGCGGGTGAAATGAATTGAGCTTAGCGGAAAAGTCTGGATGCGGCGTGGTAGGGTCGGAAAGTGCTCTACTACGGGAGTAGGAGCTAGATAACGAAGGAAATGTGGTAAGGAACCAGGTGGACCATAACGCACCAAAGTACTCAATACTTGAGGTAGTAGAGTGGGTAATAGGAACCAGTAAGACCCCGACAGGGACAAAATATGTGTATTGTTATATAATGATTACTTACCTATACTTTTAGTGGGAACAGCAGCTGTAAATACAGAGATATATCTTATTATGATAATGATTAAAAATTATTTTGTTTATTTTCTATAATACCAGTTCAATATACATTATTGAGAGTTACCATAATTCTTAACATTAAGTATCGCATGAGGTGGAGTCTCCGCCTCCTCGAACAGAATCTCGACATCTAACGCCAAGCTCGTTGCTAGTAATCATGTCATAATATTGAACTGTGTGTTAAGCACATTTATTGGCTGGAAATTATCTGACATGCCCATCGTCCTTGTATATAGTTTAAGAACTAATATCGTCAGTCTTATTATTAAATGATATATCAATTTACAGCATATATAATATACAACATTTAATTAGGCAATTCTTTTCTGTTTTATAAACGATATTAATGAATGAATATATTCGAAGGTACATTATATGGCCTTATATTTCGTTATAACGCCTTACCTACTCAAGAAAATTATCTCCCTAAGTCATTATATATATTTTAGTCTCCAGAACGTGATTAGAAATCAACAATGACTACTTTACTCACTCGACAGACTTACTATTGTGCGACATTTTAGAAAACTGAGAAATATATATATAGTGTGTAAAGTATACGTCTAAAAATTCTACTTATACTTACTGTTATTTAATATCATATACATACATGATGGCTGCCCCCTTGTTATCAAGTATGGCCATTGCACGATATAACATTATTAATAATTATTAATTAATACCATTGTGCAATGCGTGTGCGTGAAGATGTTTTTTAAAGTGACGAAATACTGTGCACTGAGCCAATCCCATTCTCTGAGCGACAGTAGCTATAACCCGAAAAGAAGAAAAGATCAACATCATCGGCAACTACTGAGCCGCAGGTTTTATGTCGGAGTTATCCCAGTTTCCTGAGTTGCCTTTTCGTAGAAGAATGCCGTGACAAAGACTAGTGGTCCTTCACTCCCAGGGGTTTAACCGCGCGATATCGTATCCAGCCCGACAATTTCTATGTCCCCACACATATACATATACATGCATATACAGATTTACATATACATATATATGTATAGACATATTTACACATTTTTGGATGGCTGTTGACTCTTAAGGGTTCTTCCGCCCTTTGTAGGTTTTGTTTTTTGTCCTGCAGGGTATCCAAAATCACCCTCCTCACCAAGTAAACTTGGTGGGGTTGCAGCTTTAGTCGTCGACGAATTACATACATGCACACACACATACACACACACACACACACATATATATATATATATATATATATATATATATATATATATATATATATATATATATATATATATATGTGGCTATATATATATATATATATATATATATAACGAAGGAAATGTGGTAAGGAACCAGGTGGACCATAACGCACCAAAGTACTCAATACTTAGGGTAGTAGAGTGGGTAATAGGAACAAGTAAGGCCCCGACGGCTGAGCTCAAGCCGTTTCGACGGCTAATTCTGGACTGAATGAAAATTTATTCTGGTATTTAAATAGCCGAGCTTATCAAGGGGTAATTCCATATATGGTCAAAGAGATAATCACCAGGATTGGTCACATCACAAGTTAGTAGTAAATCTGTGATGTCAAATTGGTGGGGGAAGGGGCAGCTGAACCTGCCGGTAGGAGAAAAAGGGAGAGGGGTTGGAGTAGACCCATTCATGCGATGGTAGTGCCAGCTACAGCTGGGTGTGAGGTCAAAGAAGATACTGGGGAGGGGGGGGGGGGGGGGAGGAAGTCGAAAAGGTAATTAGAACAATGAAGGGTAAAACTATAACAAGTACTGAGAGAGAAAAAAGAAAAAGAAAAAAAAAAGCAAAGTCTGGTTACTAAGACTTAAGTCTCTCGCTGTTGCTAGGCTAAAGAAATACATAAATAAATAAATAAACAAATAAGTGAAAGAATAGCTAAATAAATTTAAAAATATATATATATATATATATATATATATAATGAAGAATAAAAAATAAATAAAAATAAACTAGGTGGGACGGAAATAAAGGGACCCTTATACAAGATATAAGTGCGTGTATCGTACGGTGACGGGTCAACAAAGGGGGGCAAAATACTAAAGAGACTACCACGAAATAATAAAGGTTTCTACCCCAATCACAGGGCCAGCAACCACCCAGAGCAAGAAAGTAAACTAGTACGAGAATATAATTCAGGGTCCCGCAAAAGAATACTCGTGCTAACTCTAAGGGTACCGCCACGAAACAAAAAGTCTTATACAAGCTACATGAAAGATCGTACGAAGTAAAAGTAAAGAACGGAAAATTAATACAGAACCCCCCCCCCCCCCCAAAAAAAAAATGGGAAAAAGAGGAAAGAAATACTGGATAAACGAGAAATTAAAGCAAAGATGCCACTAAGAAATATAGAAGGCACGGAAAAAAGGGACAGCGGTCGGAGAAGGGGGAAAGTATCCGAAGTCTAACACCTCTGCTATAAAAAGCGGAGTCAGCCAAATCTATCATAGAATAGGGGAGGGGGGGGGGGGGTGCTGAAGCTACAAGTGACCGAGGGGCTACCATCAAACTCTCTTTCAGCACTACACCTAACTTCGCACGAAACATCGTCTCCTCCAACAACAAAAAACTCAACCCCGATGGAAGAAACAACCTAAATAGCAGTGGAGAGCCGACCAGGAGGTGCTACTGTCCTGATAGATCCAGTTGCCCCCTCGACAACAGATGCAGAGACCGTAATGTGATCTACCAGTGCAACGTGAGCACGGACACCTCCAACAAAGCTTATATAGGATTAACCGCATGTGACTTCAAGACCCGGCTATACCAACACAGACATACCTTCCGAAACCCGGCCCGGCGTCACGCCACTACACTTTCGGGCCACATATGGGACCTCAAGGACAACAACATCAACTATGAATTTCCCTGTATTAATGCTTTGTGCTGCAGGCAGGTTGAAGTAGTTTGGAGAACAAGTCTAGCATGTCTACGTTAAACTCATAGAGAAGACTATCATAATCATTGCAGAACATATCTAACATGTCTATGTAAACCGCATAGAGGAGACCACCGTAGGCGGGTGATATGTTCATCGTACAGCCGCTGAGGGCTTCAAGTATTTCAGCTTCTGTTATCATTAGCTTCATTATACATTTTATAAAGCAATCCTTATTTGATTTTTCAAAGATTGTAATCGACCAACGAATATAAATTTGCTTGCTATCCTTGTAAAATAATTGATATGGACAAAATATGTGTATTGTTATATAATGATTACTTACTTGTAATTTCAGCGACAGGAGCAGCTGTAAATACAGAGATATATCTTATTATTGTAATGATTAAAAATTATTTTGTTTATTTTCTATAATACCAGTTCAATATATATATTATTGAAAGTTACGATCATTCTTAACATTAAGTACTAACGAAAAGGCGGTGGATTGGCAGTATCCGTAGAGGGTTTGACGCCATACTTTGACGAATAGAGTTACGGCCCTTGCCATTCTGAGTTCAAATCCCGCCGAGGTTAACTTTGCCTTTCCTCCCTAGGGGGTCGATAAAATAAAGTACCAGTTTTGCACTGGATAATTGCTGGCCTTGTGCCAAAAGTAGAAAAAATTATGTACTAAAGAAATTCAAATAAGACAGATCGACTGATATTGTATCAGAAATAACATTGCTTTTATTTATAAATAATTGTTTCTACTTTTGGCACAAGGCCAGCAATTATCAACTACATTACTGGTACTTTATTTTATGGAGCCCGTAAGTTTGAAAGGCAAAATTAACCTAGGTGGGGTTTGAACTCAGAACGGCAAGGGCCGTAACTCTATGCTTCAAAGCATGGCATCCGACCCCCCACCGATACTGCCAATCCACCGCTTTCATTTATCAATAATATATTTCAGAAACATGTATAGTTTATGGAAGTCCTAGCTTCTATACATTTGCTATCTAATACAGATGATGTAATTAATATAATTTTAGAACTAATATCGGCAGTCTTATTATTAAATGATATATCAATTTACCGCATATATATATATACAACATTTAATTAAGCAATTCTTTTCTGTTTTATAAACGATATTAATGAAAGAATATATTCGAAGGTACATTATATGGCCTTATATTTCGTTATAACGCCTTACCTACACAAGAAAATTATCTCCCTAAGTCATTATACTTTTGTCTCCAGAACGTCATTAAAAGTCAACAATGACTGCTTTACTCACTCGACAGACTTACTATTGTGCGACATTTTAGAAAACTGAGAAATATATATATAGTGTGTAAAAATATGAGTATTGTTATATAATGTTTACTTACGTGTACATTTAACGCTACCAGAAGCTGTAAATACAGAGATATATCTTATTATGGTAATGATTAAAAATTATTTTGTTTATTTTCTATAATACCAGTTCAATATATATATTATTGAAAGTTACGATAATTCTTAACATTAAGTACTAAAGAAATGGCGGTGGATTGGCAGCATCCGTAGAGTGTTGGACGCCATACTTTGACGAATATAGTTACGGCCCTTGCCATTCTGATTTCAAATCCCGCCGAGGTTAACTTTGCCTTTCATCCTTAGGGGGTCGATAAAATAAAGTACCAGCAATGCACTGGGTAATTGCTGGCCTTGTGCAAAAAGTAGAAAAAATTATGTACTAAAGAAATTCAAATAAGACAGATCGACTGATATTGTATCAGAAATAGCAATGCTTTCATTTATAAATAATTGTTTCTACTTTTGGTACAAGGCCAGCAAATACCCAGTACATTAATGGTACTTCATTTTATCGAGCCCGTAAGGTTGAAAGGCAAAGTTAACGTAGGTGGGGTTTGAACTCAAAATGGCAAGGGCCGTAACTCTATGCTTCAAAGCATGGCGTCCGACCCTCTACCGATGCAGCCAATCCACCGCCTTCATTTATAAATAATATATTACACTAAGATGGATAGTTTAATGGAAGTCCTAGCTTTTATACATTTGCTATCTAATACAAATGATGTAATTAATATAATTTTAGAACGAAGAACGTGAGTCTTATTATTAAATGAGGCACACATATATATCATAATGTTAATAATTAGCAATTTATTCTTGACTTTCGGATCATTCATCTATTTATATATATATATACTATATAATTTTCTTTATTTCCTACACCAGTTCAATATATAATATTGAAAGTTTCGATAATTTTTAACATTAAGTATTAAAAAAATTCAAATAAGACAGATCGACTGATATTTTATCGGAAATAGAATTGCTTTCATTTATAAAAAATATATTACAGAAACATGTATAGTTTAATGGAAGTCCTAGTTTCTATACATTTGCTATCTAATACAGATGATGTCATTAATATAATTTTAGAATTAATATCGTCAGTTTTATTATTAAATGATATATCAATTTACAGCATATATATACGATATTTAATTAAGCAAATCTTTTCTTTTTTATAAACTATATTAATGAATCAATATATTCAAAGGTACATTATATGGCCTTATATTTCGTTGTAACGCCTTACCTACTCAAGAAAAAAATCTCCCTATAAGTAATTATATATATTTTAGTCTCCAGAACGTAATTAAAAGTGAACGATGACTGCTTTACTCACTCGACAGACTTACTATCGTGCGACATTTGAGAAAACTGAGAAATATATATATAGTGTGTAAAATATTCACTTTAGAATTCTACTTACACTTACTGTTATTTAATATCATATACATACATGATGGCTGCCCCCTTGTTATCGAGTATGGCCATTGCACGATATAACATTATTAATAATTATTAATTAATACCATTGTGCAATGCGTGTGCGTGAAGATGTTTTTTAAAGTGAGGAGCCAATCCCATTCTCTGAGCGACAGTAGCTATAACCCGAAAAGAAGAAAAGATCAACATCATCGGCAACTACTGAGCCGCAGGTTTTATGTCGGAGTTATCCCAGTTTCCTTAGTTGCCTTTTCCTAGAAGAATGCCGTGACAAAGACTAGTGGTCCTTCACTCCCAGGGGTTTAACCGCGCGATATCGTATCCAGCCCGACAATTTCAATGTCCCCACGCATATACATATACATGCACACATGCATATACAGATTTACATATACATATATATGTATAGACATATTTACAGATTTTTGGATGGCTGTTGACTCTTAAGAGTTCTTCCGCCCTTTGTTAGGTTTTGTTTTTTGTCCTGCAGGGTATCCAAAATCACCCTCCTCACCAAGTAAATTTGGTGGGGTTGCAGGTTTAGTCGTCGATGAATTACATACATACATACGCACTCACATATATATATATATATATATATATATATATATATATATATATATATAACAAGGGTTGACGGACCCAGCATATTTTTCAATGCCAGTACCGGTTGTATCTCAGCGCACTCCATGGGCAATGTAAGATACATTCCCAGAGAATACACAAAGTTATTTGTTTCAACACAACGCACGTAAAACTGGTGTCTATAAGGATTCCCGGACTCGGGTTTCTGCCGCACTAAGGCAGCAGTAAGGTGCACTGCACCATCTGTCTGCATATATTATGCAACAATGCACAATCGGCTTATGCAGCTTGATCAGCGGGTATCGCCTAATCAATAACCAATCGATCGACAGAATCCTAAGACCAGTCCATGCCGGCCATGACTGTTTGTGACGACTGACACGGTAAAGCTATTAGCAACTGGCAACCGATAGGACTCTATCTCTCAACTAGCAACTGATTTACAAATTTTACGTGGGGACGGGAAGCTAAACAGAATAAATCTTTTCATTCCTGTCAGAAGAACCCAGCCAACGTGTCTCACACACAAATTTTCAAGGGGTGAGAAGATGGTCTTTAGAAATAGCAGTTCACATTGATATAAAATAGAATGGTAGCTTTCGGTTCATGTCTCCAAGACTAGAGGAAAGCGATGGTAACAATGCTCGTGCCAAGAACCTTTAACGGACTTTAAATGCGATCAACCATTATATAGCAATATAGTAGCGAGCTGAAATGTGTCAGCTGCGTGCGTAGCTAACCAGTCTATTTCACAACTTAAAAGAGTGAGAGACAAAATTAATAGCAGGAAAAAAGGGTGCATATCAAAACAATGCCTTTGTGTGTATATCCATGCTACCTCATGTGTATGTCCATGCTACCTCATCCCAGTCCTTAACCACCTGGAGGTGTAAACACAACCTGACGACCCAAACAAATGTCATTGGTCCGTCCGTCCAGTGTTTGTCAAAGCAGTTGAACTGCATGGATTTGACACTCAAGCAGTGAGCTGGAGACACACTGACTTCTCTGGATTAAGCCCAGAACAAATCAAGTATGTCTGTGAAAACCTCATAGAGGAGACGATCATAACCATCGGAGAATAAGTTTAGCTTGTCTATGTAAACCTCAGAAAGGAGGCCATCGTAACCGGGTGATTTGCCACTTGATCAACCGGCCAGGTGTGCAAATATTTCAGCTTCTGTTATAGTAAGTTTCATTAAACATTTTATAAAACAATTCTTTTCTGATTTATCAAAGATAGTAACAAATCAATGACTGTAAATTTACCTGCTATGCTTGTAACAAACATAATTTATCTTTATGGACAAAAATAAATATTATTATATCATGAGTACTTACATTTAGTAGAAGCAGCCGCCGTAAATACAGATAAATATATATCATTACGGTGATAATGAAAAATTAAATAATATCTTTTAGATCATTTATTAATATATATCACCTTTACTACGCCCCGAATTACAGAACAGAGAATTTCGTTGTATTAATACTTTGTGCTGCATTCAGGTTGAAGGAGTGTCAAGAACAAGTCTAGCATGTCTATGTTAAACTCATAGAGAAGACTATCATAATCATTGCAAAACATATCTAACATGTCTATGTAAACCGCATAGAGGAGACCACCGTAGTCGGGTGATATGTTCATCGTATAACCGCTGAGGGCTTCAAGTATTTCAGCTTCTGTCTTCATTAGCTTCATTATACATTTTATAAAGCAATCCTTATTTGATTTTTCAAAGATTGTAATCGACCAATAAATATAAATTTGCTTGCTATCCTTGTAAAATAATTCATATGGACAAAATATGTGTATTGTTATATAATTGTTTCTACTTTTGGCACAAGGCCAGCAATTACCCAGTACATTACTGGTACTTTATTTTATCGACCCCGTAAGGATGAAAGGCAAAGTTAACCTCGGCGGGATTTGAACTCAGACCGCAAAGGGACGTAACTATGCTGGAAAGCATGGCGTCCGACTCTCTACCGATACTGCCAATCCACCGCCCTGTATTGTTATATAATGATTACTTACGTGTACATTTAACGCCACCAGGAGCTGTAAATACAGAGATATATCTTATTATGGTAATGATTAAAAATTATTTTGTTTATTTTCTATAATACCAGTTCAATATATATATTATTGAAAGTTACGATAATTCTTAACATTAAGTACTAAAGAAATGGCGGTGGATTGGCAGCATCCGTAGAGTGTTGGACGCCATACTTTGACGAATATAGTTACGGCCCTTGCCATTCTGATTTCAAATCCCGCCGAGGTTAACTTTGCCTTTCATCCTTAGGGGGTCGATAAAATAAAGTACCAGCAATGCACTGGGTAATTGCTGGCCTTGTGCAAAAAGTAGAAAAAATTATGTACTAAAGAAATTCAAATAAGACAGATCGACTGATATTGTATCAGAAATAGCATTGCTTTCATTTATAAATAATTGTTTCTACTTTTGGTACAAGGCCAGCAATTACCCAGTACATTACTGGTACTTTATTTTATCGAGCCCGTAAGGTTGAAAGGCAAAGTTAACGTAAGTGGGGTTTGAACTCAAAATGGCAAGGGCCGTAACTCTATGCTTCAAAGCATGGCGTCCGACCCTCTACCGATGCAGCCAATCCACCGTCTTCATTTATAAATAATATATTACACTAACATGGATAGTTTAATGGAAGTCCTAACTTTTATACATTTGCTATCTAATACAAATGATGTAATTAATATAATTTTAGAACGAATAACGTCAGTCTTATTATTAAATGAGGCACACA
>OZ024742.1:139256787-139291787 GCA_964016885.1 Eledone cirrhosa | reverse complement strand
AGGTACATTATATGGCCTTATATTTCGTTATAACGCCTTACCGACTCAAGAAAATTATCTCCCTAAGTCATTATATATATTTTAGTCTCCAGAACGTGATTAGAAATCAACAATGACTACTTTACTCACTCGACAGACTTACTATTGTGCGACATTTTAGAAAACTGAGAAATATATATATAGTGTGTAAAGTATACGTCTAAAAATTCTACTTATACTTACTGTTATTTAATATCATATACATACATGATGGCTGCCCCCTTGTTATCAAGTATGGCCATTGCACGATATAACATTATTAATAATTATTAATTAATACCATTGTGCAATGCGTGTGCGTGAAGATGTTTTTTAAAGTGAGGAAATACTGTGCACTGAGCCAATCCCATTCTCTGAGCGACAGTAGCTATAACCCGAAAAGAAGAAAAGATCAACATCATCGGCAACTACTGAGCCGCAGGTTTTATGTCGGAGTTATCCCAGTTTCCTGAGTTGCCTTTTCGTAGAAGAATGCCGTGACAAAGACTAGTGGTCCTTCACTCCCAGGGGTTTAACCGCGCGATATCGTATCCAGCCCGACAATTTCTATGTCTCCACACATATACATATACATGCACACATGCATATACAGATTTACATATACATATATATGTATAGACATATTTACAGATTTTTGGATGGCTGTTGACTCTTAAGGGTTCTTCCGCCCTTTGCTAGGTTTTGTTTTTTGTCCTGCAGGGTATCCAAAATCACCCTCCTCACCAAGTAAACTTGGTGGGGTTGCAGCTTTAGTCGTCGACGAATTACATACATACATACACACACATATATCTCTCTCTCTATATATATATATATATGTATGTATATATATATATATATATATATATATATATATATATATATATATATATATATATATATATATATATATATATATATATATATATATATATATCGTTTCTGAATATGTTTAGCAAGATTCTGAAAACGTGTGTTGAAACCGATATTGTAATATTTTGGGAGGGTCATGTTGCCAATAAGAAACACACGCACGTGCGTGTGTTTCTTATTGGCAACATGACCCTCCCAAAGTATTACAATATATATATATATATATATATATATATATATATATATATATATATATATATATATATATATATATATATATAAGTATATATATATAGTAATAATAATAAACTTGAAGACTAAAATCCAAAGAGGGCTCGATAAGGATAAATATATATCAAATATATAAGAACCGTAGAGCAAATATTTATTAAAATAACAGATTAAAGTTTAAGCAAAGAATCGCTGCTTTCACCCTTAAGTTTCAGAAGATCCCGTTAAGGGTGAAAGCAGCGATTCTTTGCTTAAACTTTAATCTGTTATTTTAATAATATATATATATATATATATATATATATATATATATATATATATATATATATATATATATATATATATATAACAAGGGTTGACGGACCCAGCATATTTATCAATGCCAGTACCGGTTGTATCTCAGCGCACTCCATGGGCAATGTAAGATACATTCCCAGAGTATACACAAATTATTTGCTTCAACACAACGCACTTAAAACGGGTGCCTATAAGGTTCCCGGACTCGAGTTTCTACCGAACTAAGGCACCAATAAGGTGCACTGCACCATCTGTCTGCATATATTATGCAACAATGCACAATCGGCTTATGCAGCTTGATCAGCGGGTATCGCCTAATCAATAACTAATCGATCGACAGAATCCTAAGACCAGTCTATGCCGGCCATGACTGTTTGTGACGTCTGACACGGTAAAGCTATTAGCAACTGGCAACCGATAGGACTCTATCTCTCAACTAGCCACTGATTTACAAATTTTACGTGGGGACAAGAAGCTAAACAGAATCAATCTTTTCTTTCCTGTCAGAAGCACTCAGCCAACGTGTCGCACACATAAATTATCAAAGGATCAGAAGATGGCCATTAGAAATAGCAGTTCACATTGATATAAAATAGAATGGTAGCATTCGGTTTATGTCTCCAAGGCTAGAGGAAAGCGATGGTAACAATGGTAGTGCCAAGAACCTTTAACGGACTTTATATGCGATCAACCATTATATAGCAATACAGAAGCGAGCTGAAATGTGTCAGCTGCGTGCGTAGATAACCAGTCTATTTCACAACTTAAAAGAGTGAGAGACAACATTAATAGCAGGAAAAAAGGGCGCATATCAAAGCAATGCCTTTGTGTGTATGTAAGTGTATGTCCATGCTACTTCATCCCAGTCCTTAACCACCTGGAGGTGTAGACAAAATCAGACGACCCAAACAAATGTCATTGGTCCGTCCGTTCAGTGTTTGTCAAAGCAGTTGAACTGCATGGATTTGACACTCAAGCAGTGAGCTGGAAACACTCTGACTTCTCTGGATTATGCCCAGAACAAATCAAGTATGTCTGTGTAAACCTCATAGAGGAGACCATCATAACCATCGGAGAATAAGTTTAGCTTGTCTATGTAAACCCCAGAAAGGAGGCCATCGTAACCGGGTGATTTGCCACTTGATCAACCGGCCAGGTGTGCAAATATTTCAGCTTCTGTTATAGTAAGTTTCATTAAACATTTTATAAAACAATTCTTTTCTGATTTATCAAAGGTAGTAACAAATCAATGACTGTAAATTTACCTGCTATGCTTGTAACAAACATAATTTATCTTTATGGACAAAAATAAATATTATTATATCATGAGTACTTATGTTTAGTAGAAGCAGCCGATGTAAATACAGATAAATATATATCATTACGGTGATAATGAAAAATTAAATAATATCTTTTAGATCATTTATTAATATATATCACCTTTACTACGCCCCGAATTACAGAACAGAGAATTTCCCTGTATTAATGCTTTGTGCTGCAGGCAGGTTGAAGGAGTGTCAAGAACAAGTCTAGCATGTCTACGTTAAACTCATAGAGAAGACTATCATAATCATTGCAGAACATATCTAACATGTCTATGTAAACCGCATAGAGGAGACCACCGTAGCCGGGTGATATGTTCATCGTACAGCCGCTGAGGGCTTCAAGTATTTCAGCTTCTGTTATCATTAGCTTCATTATACATTTTATAAAGCAATCCTTATTTGATTTTTCAAAGATTGTAATCGACCAATAAATATAAATTTGCTTGCTATCCTTGTAAAATAATTCATATGGACAAAATATGTGTATTGTTATATAATGATTACTTACCTGTACTTTCAGCGGTAGTAGCAGCTGTAAATACAGAGATATATCTTATTATGATAATGATTAAAAATTATTTTGTTTATTTTCTATAATACCAGTTCAATATACATTATTGAGAGTTACGATAATTCTTAACATTAAGTATCGCATGAGGTGGAGTCTCCGCCTCCTCTAACAGAATCTCGACATCTAACGCCAAGCTCGTTGCTAGTAATCATGTCATAATATTGAACTGTGTGTTAAGCACATTTATTGGCTGGAAATTATCTGACTTGACCATCGTCCTTGTATATAGTTTAAGAACTAATATCGTCAGTCTTATTATTAAATGATATATCAATTTACAGCATATATAATATACAACATTTAATTAGGCAATTCTTTTCTGTTTTATAAACGATATTAATGAATGAATATATTCGAAGGTACATTATATGGCCTTATATTTCGTTATAACGCCTTACCTACTCAAGAAAATTATCTCCCTAAGTCATTATATATATTTTAGTCTCCAGAACGTGATTAGAAATCAACAATGACTACTTTACTCACTCGACAGACTTACTATTGTGCGACATTTTAGAAAACTGAGAAATATATATATAGTGTGTAAAGTATACGTTTTGAAATTCTACTTATACTTACTATTATTTAATATCATATACATACATGATGGCTGCCCCCTTGTTATCAAGTATGGCCATTGCACGATATAACATTATTAATAATTATTAATTAATACCATTGTGCAATGCGTGTGCGTGAAGATATTTTTTAAAGTGAGGAAATACTGTGCACTGAGCCAATCGCATTCTCTGAGCGACAGTAGCTATAACCCGAAAAGAAGAAAAGATCAACATCATCGGCAACTACTGAGCCGCAGGTTTTATGTCGGAGTTATCCCAGTTTCCTGAGTTGCCTTTTTGTAGAAGAATGCCGTGACAAAGACTAGTGGTCCTTCACTCCCAGGGGTTTAACCGCGCGATATCGTATCCAGCCCGACAATTTCTATGTCCCCACACATATACATATACATGCACACATGCATATACAGATTTACATATACATATATATGTATAGACATATTTACAGATTTTTGGATGGCTGTTGACTCTTAAGGGTTCTTCCGCCCTTTGCTAGGTTTTGTTTTTTGTCCTGCAGGGTATCCAAAATCACCCTCCTCACCAAGTAAACTTGGTGGGGTTGCAGCTTTAGTCGTCGACGAATTACATACATACATACACACACATATATATATATATATATATATGTATATATATATCTCTCTCTATATATATATATATGTATGTATATATATATATATATATATATCGTTTCTGAATTTGTTTAGCAAGATTCTGAAAACGTGTGTTGAAACCGATATTGTAATACTTTGGGAGGGTCATGTTGCCAATAAGACACACACGCACGTGCGTGTGTTCCTTATTGGCAACATGACCCTCCCAAAGTATTACAATATATATATATATATATATATATATATAAGTATATATATATAGTAATAATAATAAACTTGAAGACTAAAATCCAAAGAGGGCTCGATAAGGATAAATATATATCAAATATATAAGAACCGTAGAGCAAATATTTATTAAAATAACAGATTAAAGTTTAAGCAAAGAATCGCTGCTTTCACCCTTAAATTTCAGAAGATCCCGTTAAGGGTGAAAGCAGCGATTCTTTGCTTAAACTTTAATCTGTTATTTTAATAAATATATATATATATATATATATATATATATATATATATATATATATATAACAAGGGTTGACGGACCCAGCATATTTATCAATGCCAGTACCGGTTGTATCTCAGCGCACTCCATGGGCAATGTAAGATACATTCCCAGAGTATACACAAATTATTTGCTTCAACACAACGCACTTAAAACGGGTGCCTATAAGGTTCCCGGACCCGAGTTTCTACCGCACTAAGGCACCAATAAGGTGCACTGCACCATCTGTCTGCATATATTATGCAACAATGCACAATCGGCTTATGCAGCTTGATCAGCGGGTATCGCCTAATCAATAACCAATCGATCGACAGAATCCTAAGACCAGTCTATGCCGGCCATGACTGTTTGTGACGTCTGACACGGTAAAGCTATTAGCAACTGGCAACCGATAGGACTCTATCTCTCAACTAGCCACTGATTTACAAATTTTACGTGGGGACAGGAAGCTAAACAGAATCAATCTTTTCTTTCCTGTCAGAAGCACTCAGCCAACGTGTCGCACACATAAATTATCAAAGGATCAGAAGATGGCCATTAGAAATAGCAGTTCACATTGATATAAAATAGAATGGTAGCATTCGGTTCATGTCTCCAAGGCTAGAGGAAAGCGATGGTAACAATGGTAGTGCCAAGAACCTTTAACGGACTTTAAATGCGATCAACCATTATATATCAATACAGTAGCGAGCTGAAATGTGTCAGCTGCGTGCGTAGCCAACCAGTCTATTTCACAACTTAAAAGAGTGAGAGACAAAATTAATAGCAGGAAAAAAGAGTGCATATCAAAACAATGCCTTTGTGTGTATGTATGTGTATATCCATGCTACCTCATCCCAGTCCTTAACCACCTGGAGGTGTAGACAAAACCAGACGACCCAAACAAATGTCATTGTCCCGTCCGTCCAGTGTTTGTCAAAGCAGTTGAACTGCATGGATTTGACACTCAAGCAGTGAGCTGGAGACATACTGACTTCTCTGGATTATGCCCAGAACAAATCAAGCATGTCTGTTTAAACCTCATAGAGGAGACCATCATAACCATCGGAGAATAAGTTTATCTTGTCTATGTAAACCTCAGAAAGAAGGCCATCGTAACCGGGTGATTTGCCACTTGATCAACTGGCCAGGTGTGCAAATATTTCAGCTTCTGTTATAGTAAGTTTCATTAAACATTTCATAAAACAATTCTTTTCTGATTTATCAAAGATAGTAACAAATCAATGACTGTAAATTTACCTGCTATGCTTGTAACAAACATAATTTATCTTTATGGACAAAAATAAATATTATTATATCATGAGTACTTACGTTTAGTAGAAGCAGCCGCCGTAAATACAGATAAATATATATCATTACAGTGATAATGAAAAATTAAATAATATCTTTTAGATCATTTATTAATATATATCACCTTTACTACGCCCCGAATTACAGAACAGAGAATTTCCCTGTATTAATGCTTTGTGCTGCAGGAAGGTTGAAGGAGTGTCAAGAACAAGTCTAGCATGTCTATGTTAAACTCATAGAGAAGACTATCATAATCATTGCAGAACATTTCTATCATGTCTATGTAAACCGCATAGAGGAGACCACCGTAGCCGGGTGACATGTTCATCGTACAGCCGCTGAGGGCTTCAAGTATTTCAGCTTCTGTTATCATTAGCTTCATTATACATTTTATAAAGCAATCCTTATTTGATTTTTCAAAGATTGTAATCGACCAATAAATATAAATTTGCTTGCTATCCTTGTAAAATAATTCATATGGACAAAATATGTGTATTGTTATATAATGATTACTTACCTGTACTTTTAGCGGTAGTAGCAGCTGTAAATACAGAGATATATCTTATTATTGTAATGATTAAAAATTATTTTGTTTACTTTTTATAATACCAGTTCAATATATATATTATTGAGAGTTACGATAATTTTTAACATTATGTACTAAAGAAATGGCGGTGGATTGGCAGTATCCGTAGAGGGTTTGACGCCATACTTTGACGAATAGAGTTACGGCCCTTGCCATTCAGAGTTCAAATCCCGCCGAGGTTAACTTTGCCTTTCCTCCTTAGGGGGTCGATAAAATAAAGTACCAGCAATGCACTGGAAAATTGCTGGCCTTGTGCCAAAAGTAGAAAAAATTATGTACTAAAGAAATTCAAATAAGACAGATCGACTGATATTGTATCAGAAATAGCATTGCTTTCATTTATAAATAATTGTTTCTACTTTTGGCACAAGGCCAGCAATTATCCTGTACATTACTGGTACTTTATTTTATCGAGCCCGTAAGGTTGAAAGGCAAAGTTAACCTAGGTGGGGGTGTGAACTCAGAACGGCAAGGGCCGTAACTCTATGCTTCAAAGCATGGCTTCCGACCCCCTACCGATACTGCCAATCCACCGCTTTCATTTATCAATAATATATTTCAGAAACATGTATAGTTTATGGAAGTCCTAGCTTCTATACATTTGCTATCTAATACAGATGATGTAATTAATATAATTTTAGAACTAATATCGTCAGTCTTATTATTAAATGATATATCAATTTACCGCATATATATATATACAACATTTAATTAAGCAATTCTTTTCTGTTTTATAAACGATATTAATGAATGAATATATTCGAAGGTACATTATATGGCCTTATATTTCGTTATAACGCCTTACCTACTCAAGAAAAATACCTCCCTAAGTCATTATATATATTTTAGTCTCCAGAACGTGATTAAAAGTCAACAATGACTACTTTACTCACTCGACAGACTTACTATTGTGCGACATTTTAGAAAACTGAGCAATATATATATAGTGTGTAAAGTATACGTTTTAAAATTCTACTTATACTTACTGTTATTTAATATCATATACATACATGATGGCTGCCCCCTTGTTATCGAGTATGGCCATTGCACGATATAACATTATTAATAATTATTAATTAATACCATTGTGCAATGCGTGTGCGTGAAGATATTTTTTAAAGTGAGGAAATACTGTGCACTGAGCCAATCCCATTCTCTGAGCGACAGCAGCTATAACCCGAAAAGAAGAAAAGATCAACATCATCGGCAACTATTGAGCCGCAGGTTTTATGTCGGAGTTATCCCAGTTTCCTGAGTTGCCTTTTCCTAGAAGAATGCCGTGACAAAGACTAGTGGTCCTTCACTCCCAGGGGTTTAACCGCGCGATATCGTATCCAGCCCGACAATTTCTATGTCCCCTCACATATACATATACATGCACACATGCATATACAGATTTACATATACATATATATGTATAGACATATTTACAGATTTTTGGATGGCTGTTGACTCTTAAGGGTTCTTCCGCCCTTTGCTAGGTTTTGTTTTTTGTCCTGCAGGGTATCCAAAATCACCCTCCTCACCAAGTAAACTTGGTGGGGTTGCAGCTTTAGTCGTCGACGAATTACATACATAATTACACACACATATATATATATATATGTATGTATATATATATCTATATATATATATATATATGTATGTATATATATATATGTATATATATATATATATATATACATACATACATATATATATATATATATATATACATATATATATATATATATATATATATATATATATACATATATATATATATATATATATATATATATATATATATATATATATATATATATATATATATCGTTTCTGAATTTGTTTAGCAAGATTCTGAAAACGTGTGTTGAAACCGCTATTGTAATATTTTGGGAGGGTCATGTTGCCAATAAGAAACACACGCACGTGCGTGTGTTTCTTATTGGCAACATGACCCTCCCAAAGTATTACAATATATATATATATATATATATATATATATATATATATATATATATAAGTATATATATATAGTAATAATAATAAACTTGAAGACTAAAATCCAAAGAGGGCTCGATAAGGATAAATATATATCAAATATATAAGAACCGTAGAGCAAATATTTATTAAAATAACAGATTAAAGTTTAAGCAAAGAATCGCTGCTTTCACCCTTAAGTTTCCGATGATCCCGTTAAGGGTGAAAGCAGCGATTCTTTGCTTAAACTTTAATCTGTTATTTTAATATATATATATATATATATATATATATATATATATATATATATATATATATATATATATATATATATATATATATATAACAAGGGTTGACGGACCCAGCATATTTATCAATGCCAGTACCGGTTGTATCTCAGCGCACTCCATGGGCAATGTAAGATACATTCCCAGAGTATACACAAATTATTTGCTTCAACACAACGCACTTAAAACGGGTGCCTATAAGGTTCCCGGACTCGAGTTTCTACCGCACTAAGGCACCAATAAGGTGCACTGCACCATCTGTCTGCATATATTATGCAACAATGCACAATCGGCTTATGCAGCTTGATCAGCGGGTATCGCCTAATCAATAACCAATCGATCGACAGAATCCTAAGACCAGTCTATGCCGGCCATGACTGTTTGTGACGTCTGACACGGTAAAGCTATTAGCAACTGGCAACCGATAGGACTCTATCTCTCAACTAGCCACTGATTTACAAATTTTACGTGGGGACAGGAAGCTAAACAGAATCAATCTTTTCTTTCCTGTCAGAAGAACTCAGCCAACGTGTCGCACACATAAATTATCAAAGGATCAGAAGATGGCCATTAGAAATAGCAGTTCACATTGATATAAAATAGAATGGTAGCATTCGGTTCATGTCTCCAAGGCTAGAGGAAAGCGATGGTAACAATGGTAGTGCCAAGAACCTTTAACGGACTTTAAATGCGATCATCCATTATATAGCAATATAGTAGCGAGCTGAAATGTGTCAGCTGCGTGCGTAGCTAACCAGTCTATTTCACAACTTAAAAGAGTGAGAGACAGAATTAATAGCAGGAAAAAAGAGTGCATATAAAAACAATGCCTCCATGCTACCTCATGTGTATATCCATGCTACCTCATCCCAGTCCTTAACCACCTGGAGGTGTAGACAAAACCAGACGACCCAAACAAATGTCATTGTCCCGTCCGTCCAGTGTTTGTCAAAGCAGTTGAACTGCATGGATTTGACACTCAAGCAGTGAGCTGGAGACATACTGACTTCTCTGGATCATGCCCAGAACAAATCAAGCATGTCTGATTAAACCTCATAGAGGAGACCATCATAACCATCGGAGAATAAGTTTAGCTTGTCTATGTAAACCTCAGAAAGGAGGCCATCGTAACCGGGTGATTTGCCACTTGATCAACCGGCCAGGTGTGCAAATATTTCAGTTTCTGTTATAGTAAGTTTCATTAAACATTTCATAAAACAATTCTTTTCTGATTTATCAAAGGTAGTAACAAATCAATGACTGTAAATTTACCTGCTATGCTTGTAACAAACATAATTTATCTTTATGGACAAAAATAAATATTATTATATCATGAGTACTTATGTTTAGTAGAAGCAGCCGATGTAAATACAGATAAATATATATCATTACAGTGATAATGAAAAATTAAATAATATCTTTTAGATCATTTATTAATATATATCACCTTTACTACGCCCCGAATTACAGAACAGAGAAATTCCCTGTATTAATGCTTTGTGCTGCAGGCAGGTTGAAGGAGTGTCAAGAACAAGTCTAGCATGTCTACGTTAAACTCATAGAGAAGACTATCATAATCATTGCAAAACATTTCTAACATGTCTATGTAAACCGCATAGAGGAGACCACCGTAGCCGGGTTGTATGTTCATCGTACAGCCGCTGAGGGCTTCAAGTATTTCAGCTTCTGTTATCATTAGCTTCATTATACATTTTATAAAGTAATCCTTATTTGATTTTTCAAAGATTGTAATCGACCAACGAATATAAATTTGCTTGCTATCCTTGTAAAATAATTCATATGGACAAAATATGTGTATTGTTATATAATGATTACTTACTTGTACTTTCAACGGTAGTAGCAGCTGTAAATACAGAGATATATCTTATTATTGTAATGATTAAACATTAATTTGTTTATTTTTTATAATACCAGTTCAATATATATTATTGAAAGTTACGATAATTCTTAACATTAAGTACTAAAGAAATGGCGGTGGATTGGCAGTATCCGTAGAGGGTTGGACGCCATACTTTGATGAATAGAGTTACGGCCCTTGCCATTCTGAGTTCAAATCCCGCCCAGGTTAACTTTGCCTTTCATCCTTAGGGGGTCGATAAAATAATGTACTAGTAATGCACTGGGTAATTGCTGGCCTTGTGCCAAAAGTAGAAACAATTATGTACTAAAGAAATTCAAATAAGACAGATCGACTGATATTGTATCAGAAATAGCATTCCTTTCATTTATAAATAGTATATTGTATAAACATATATAGTTTAATCGAAGTCCTAGCTTCTATACATTTGCTATCTAATACATATTGATGAAATTAATATAATTATAGAACTAATAACGTCGATTTTATTAAATGATATATCAATTTACCGCATATATATTGACAAACAATTTCTTTTTGAAGAAAACAGAGAAATATATATATAGTGTGTAAAGTATACGTTTTAAAATTCTACTTACACTTACCGTTATTTAATATCATATATATATATATATATAAATATATATATGCCTCAGTGTATGTATGTGTGTGTCTATGCTACCTCGTCCCAATCCTTACTCTATGATGTATCGCATGAGGTGGAGTCTCCGCCTCCTGTAACAGAATCTCGACATCTAACGCCAAGCTCGTTGCTAGCAACCTTTTCATTATATTGAACTGTGTGTTAAGCACATTTATTGGCTGGAAATTATCTGACATGCCCATCGTCCTTGTCGTTATCAGCTTTCCTACACCTCGATTCACAGAACAGGGAATTTTCCTCTTTAACTGCCAATTGCGGCAGACATAGGAGAACAAGTCTGGCATGTTTATGTAAATCTCATAGAGAAGACCAGCATAAACATTTCGGCTTCTGTTATCGTTAGCTGCATTATTAATTTTTTAAAGCAATTCTTTTCTGCTTTATAAAAGATATCAATGTATCAAAGTTACTTGATATGATTCGAAAATAAATTATATATATGGACTAAAATTTGTATTAATATTTCATGAGTACTTACGTTGATTTCCACCTGCAACACCCGCTGTAAATAAAGACACACAAATATATTATAATGTTAATAATTAGCAATTTATTCTTGTCTTTTGGATCATTCATCTATTTATATATATATATATACTATATCATTTTCATTATTTCCTACACCAGTTCAATATATAATATTGAGAGTTACGATAATTCTTAACATTATGTACTAAAGAAATGGCGGTGGATTGGCAGTATCCGTACAAGGTTGGACGCCATGCTTTGATGAATAGAGTTACGGCCCTTGCCACTCTGATTTCAAATCCCGCCGAGGTTAACTTTGCCTTTCATCCTTAGGGGGTCGATAAAATAAAGTACCAGTAATGCACTGGGTAATTGCTGGCCTTGTGCCAAAAGTAGAAACAATTATGTACTAAAGAAATTCAAATAAGACAGATCGACTGATATTGTATCAGAAATAGCATTCCTTTCATTTATAAATAATTGTTTCTACTTTTGGCACAAGGCCAGCAATTATCCTGTACATTACTGGTACTTTATTTTATCGAGCCCGTAAGGTTGAAAGGCAAAGTTAACCTAGGTGGGGGTGTGAACTCAGAACGGCAAGGGCCGTAACTCTATGCTTCAAAGCATGGCTTCCGACCCCCTACCGATACTGCCAATCCACCGCTTTCATTTATCAATAATATATTTCAGAAACATGTATAGTTTATGGAAGTCCTAGCTTCTATACATTTGCTATCTAATACAGATGATGTAATTAATATAATTTTAGAACTAATATCGTCAGTCTTATTATTAAATGATATATCAATTTACCGCATATATATATATACAACATTTAATTAAGCAATTCTTTTCTGTTTTATAAACGATATTAATGAATGAATATATTCGAAGGTACATTATATGGCCTTATATTTCGTTATTACGCCTTACCTACTCAAGAAAATTATCTCCCTAAGTCATTATATATATTTTAGTCTCCAGAACGTGATTAGAAATCAACAATGACTACTTTACTCACTCGACAGACTTACTATTGTGCGACATTTTAGAAAACTGAGCAATATATATATAGTGTGTAAAGTATACGTTTTAAAATTCTACTTATACTTACTGTTATTTAATATCATATACATACATGATGGCTGCCCCCTTGTTATCGAGTATGGCCATTGCACGATATAACATTATTAATAATTATTAATTAATACCATTGTGCAATGCGTGTGCGTGAAGATATTTTTTAAAGTGAGGAAATACTGTGCACTGAGCCAATCCCATTCTCTGAGCGACAGTAGCTATAACCCGAAAAGAAGAAAAGATCAACATCATCGGCAACTACTGAGCCGCAGGTTTTATGTCGGAGTTATCCCAGTTTCCTGAGTTGCCTTTTCCTAGAAGAATGCCGTGACAAAGACTAGTGGTCCTTCACTCCCAGGGGTTTAACCGCGCGATATCGTATCCAGCCCGACAATTTCTATGTCCCCTCACATATACATATACATGCACACATGCATATACAGATTTACATATACATATATATGTATAGACATATTTACACATTTTTGGATGGCTGTTGACTCTTAAGGGTTCTTCCGCCCTTTGCTAGGTTTTGTTTTTTGTCCTGCAGGGTATCCAAAATCACCCTCCTCACCAAGTAAACTTGGTGGGGTTGCAGCTTTAGTCGTCGACGAATTACATACATAATTACACACACATATATATATATATATGTATGTATATATATATCTATATATATATATATATATGTATGTATATATATATATGTATATATATATATATATATATACATACATACATATATATATATATATATATATACATATATATATATATATATATATATATATATATATACATATATATATATATATATATATATATATATATATATATATATATATATATATATATATCGTTTCTGAATTTGTTTAGCAAGATTCTGAAAACGTGTGTTGAAACCGCTATTGTAATATTTTGGGAGGGTCATGTTGCCAATAAGAAACACACGCACGTGCGTGTGTTTCTTATTGGCAACATGACCCTCCCAAAGTATTACAATATATATATATATATATATATATATATATATATAAGTATATATATATAGTAATAATAATAAACTTGAAGACTAAAATCCAAAGAGGGCTCGATAAGGATAAATATATATCAAATATATAAGAACCGTAGAGCAAATATTTATTAAAATAACAGATTAAAGTTTAAGCAAAGAATCGCTGCTTTCACCCTTAAGTTTCCGATGATCCCGTTAAGGGTGAAAGCAGCGATTCTTTGCTTAAACTTTAATCTGTTATTTTAATATATATATATATATATATATATATATATATATATATATATATATATATATATATATATATATATATAACAAGGGTTGACGGACCCAGCATATTTATCAATGCCAGTACCGGTTGTATCTCAGCGCACTCCATGGGCAATGTAAGATACATTCCCAGAGTATACACAAATTATTTGCTTCAACACAACGCACTTAAAACGGGTGCCTATAAGGTTCCCGGACTCGAGTTTCTACCGCACTAAGGCACCAATAAGGTGCACTGCACCATCTGTCTGCATATATTATGCAACAATGCACAATCGGCTTATGCAGCTTGATCAGCGGGTATCGCCTAATCAATAACCAATCGATCGACAGAATCCTAAGACCAGTCTATGCCGGCCATGACTGTTTGTGACGTCTGACACGGTAAAGCTATTAGCAACTGGCAACCGATAGGACTCTATCTCTCAACTAGCCACTGATTTACAAATTTTACGTGGGGACAGGAAGCTAAACAGAATCAATCTTTTCTTTCCTGTCAGAAGAACTCAGCCAACGTGTCGCACACATAAATTATCAAAGGATCAGAAGATGGCCATTAGAAATAGCAGTTCACATTGATATAAAATAGAATGGTAGCATTCGGTTCATGTCTCCAAGGCTAGAGGAAAGCGATGGTAACAATGGTAGTGCCAAGAACCTTTAACGGACTTTAAATGCGATCATCCATTATATAGCAATATAGTAGCGAGCTGAAATGTGTCAGCTGCGTGCGTAGCTAACCAGTCTATTTCACAACTTAAAAGAGTGAGAGACAGAATTAATAGCAGGAAAAAAGAGTGCATATAAAAACAATGCCTCCATGCTACCTCATGTGTATATCCATGCTACCTCATCCCAGTCCTTAACCACCTGGAGGTGTAGACAAAACCAGACGACCCAAACAAATGTCATTGTCCCGTCCGTCCAGTGTTTGTCAAAGCAGTTGAACTGCATGGATTTGACACTCAAGCAGTGAGCTGGAGACATACTGACTTCTCTGGATCATGCCCAGAACAAATCAAGCATGTCTGATTAAACCTCATAGAGGAGACCATCATAACCATCGGAGAATAAGTTTAGCTTGTCTATGTAAACCTCAGAAAGGAGGCCATCGTAACCGGGTGATTTGCCACTTGATCAACCGGCCAGGTGTGCAAATATTTCAGTTTCTGTTATAGTAAGTTTCATTAAACATTTCATAAAACAATTCTTTTCTGATTTATCAAAGGTAGTAACAAATCAATGACTGTAAATTTACCTGCTATGCTTGTAACAAACATAATTTATCTTTATGGACAAAAATAAATATTATTATATCATGAGTACTTATGTTTAGTAGAAGCAGCCGATGTAAATACAGATAAATATATATCATTACAGTGATAATGAAAAATTAAATAATATCTTTTAGATCATTTATTAATATATATCACCTTTACTACGCCCCGAATTACAGAACAGAGAAATTCCCTGTATTAATGCTTTGTGCTGCAGGCAGGTTGAAGGAGTGTCAAGAACAAGTCTAGCATGTCTACGTTAAACTCATAGAGAAGACTATCATAATCATTGCAAAACATTTCTAACATGTCTATGTAAACCGCATAGAGGAGACCACCGTAGCCGGGTTGTATGTTCATCGTACAGCCGCTGAGGGCTTCAAGTATTTCAGCTTCTGTTATCATTAGCTTCATTATACATTTTATAAAGTAATCCTTATTTGATTTTTCAAAGATTGTAATCGACCAACGAATATAAATTTGCTTGCTATCCTTGTAAAATAATTCATATGGACAAAATATGTGTATTGTTATATAATGATTACTTACTTGTACTTTCAACGGTAGTAGCAGCTGTAAATACAGAGATATATCTTATTATTGTAATGATTAAACATTAATTTGTTTATTTTTTATAATACCAGTTCAATATATATTATTGAAAGTTACGATAATTCTTAACATTAAGTACTAAAGAAATGGCGGTGGATTGGCAGTATCCGTAGAGGGTTGGACGCCATACTTTGATGAATAGAGTTACGGCCCTTGCCATTCTGAGTTCAAATCCCGCCCAGGTTAACTTTGCCTTTCATCCTTAGGGGGTCGATAAAATAATGTACTAGTAATGCACTGGGTAATTGCTGGCCTTGTGCCAAAAGTAGAAACAATTATGTACTAAAGAAATTCAAATAAGACAGATCGACTGATATTGTATCAGAAATAGCATTCCTTTCATTTATAAATAGTATATTGTATAAACATATATAGTTTAATCGAAGTCCTAGCTTCTATACATTTGCTATCTAATACATATTGATGAAATTAATATAATTATAGAACTAATAACGTCGATTTTATTAAATGATATATCAATTTACCGCATATATATTGACAAACAATTTCTTTTTGAAGAAAACAGAGAAATATATATATAGTGTGTAAAGTATACGTTTTAAAATTCTACTTACACTTACCGTTATTTAATATCATATATATATATATATATAAATATATATATGCCTCAGTGTATGTATGTGTGTGTCTATGCTACCTCGTCCCAATCCTTACTCTATGATGTATCGCATGAGGTGGAGTCTCCGCCTCCTGTAACAGAATCTCGACATCTAACGCCAAGCTCGTTGCTAGCAACCTTTTCCTTATATTGAACTGTGTGTTAAGCACATTTATTGGCTGGAAATTATCTGACATGCCCATCGTCCTTGTCGTTATCAGCTTTCCTACACCTCGATTCACAGAACAGGGAATTTTCCTCTTTAACTGCCAATTGCGGCAGACATAGGAGAACAAGTCTGGCATGTTTATGTAAATCTCATAGAGAAGACCAGCATAAACATTTCGGCTTCTGTTATCGTTAGCTGCATTATTAATTTTTTAAAGCAATTCTTTTCTGCTTTATAAAAGATATCAATGTATCAAAGTTACTTGATATGATTCGAAAATAAATTATATATATGGACTAAAATTTGTATTAATATTTCATGAGTACTTACGTTGATTTCCACCTGCAACACCCGCTGTAAATAAAGACACACAAATATATTATAATGTTAATAATTAGCAATTTATTCTTGTCTTTTGGATCATTCATCTATTTATATATATATATATACTATATCATTTTCATTATTTCCTACACCAGTTCAATATATAATATTGAGAGTTACGATAATTCTTAACATTATGTACTAAAGAAATGGCGGTGGATTGGCAGTATCCGTACAAGGTTGGACGCCATGCTTTGATGAATAGAGTTACGGCCCTTGCCACTCTGATTTCAAATCCCGCCGAGGTTAACTTTGCCTTTCATCCTTAGGGGGTCGATAAAATAAAGTACCAGTAATGCACTGGGTAATTGCTGGCCTTGTGCCAAAAGTAGAAACAATTATGTACTAAAGAAATTCAAATAAGACAGATCGACTGATATTGTATCAGAAATAGCATTCCTTTCATTTATAAATAGTATATTATATAAACATATATAGTTTAATGGAAGTCCTAGCTTCTATACATTTGCTATCTAATACATATTGATGAAATCAATATAATTTTAGGAATAATAACGTCGATTTTATTAAATGATATATCAATTTACCGCATATATATTGACAAACAATTTCTTTTTGAAGAAAACAGAGAAATATATATATAGTGTGTAAAGTATACGTTTTAAAATTCTACTTACACTTACTATTATTTAATATCATATATATATTTCTTTAAATCGTTTGGAAGCCTCGACAATGCAGATGGGTAAATCTCCGGGTAACAAGATCCGGTGGTGGAGAAAGAGATGTAAGTGCGTGTACGTTGAGCTGCGTGGCGTGTACATGGCGTGTAGAGGAATGAAGGAAAGAACGTAAAGGATAAAAACCTTGGGAGAAATTTAATTGTCCATCTATATTTCGGATTCACATCCATCAACTGGGGTTTTTTCCGGGGTGGGGAAAGGTTGTCTGTCGGAAAGGATCGAAACGTGTCCTCCGCTGTTCGTTGTTTTGAATATCTGAGCCATTCAGCAGAGCGCGCGTGCGCGTGAAATAGGGTCGGTCAGGCAGAGGTCAGCGGCCGAAGTAGTTCTTTCAATTGTAGGAGTGGGTTGGCGCTAGCTGTCAGTCCATTCTCTGCCTGTTTGTTGAATGTTACTGTGTGTGTGTGCGTGTGTTGTTGTCTCGCTTGAGTGTGTGTGTCTGTGCGTGTGTTGTTGCCTTGTTCCTCTGTATTGGCAGTGTAGTATGTTCGTATGGTGGAATGCTACTGTGTGTGTGTGTGTGTATGTGTACGTGTGTTGCTGTCTCGCTTGTGTGTGTGTGTGCGTGTGTTGCTGCATTGTTTGTTAACTTAAACCAACCACCTTATTTCGCTTCCCTCGGTTCGGTTGTTTAATTGTGGCCCTAGGCGTTTGATCCAAAGTGCTTCCTTGTTTTTGTTTCGGTCTTTGACAATATATATATATTCTCTAGGGCGGGTAAAATTCCCGAGATCCATGGATGAGTTCTCTCCAACGGTCTCTGTCCCTCATCATCGCTGCTATGTCCTGCGTCTCCAACAGACCAGTGTCTGTCCTTAGGGCATCAACATACGTTAACATTGGTCTTCCCCTTCAAGTGTGTCCATATCAATGCTAGCAAATATATAGGTTTTGTCTTATTAACAGTGTGGTTCAATGCATGGGGTTGCAGAACAATAATTCATTTGTCGAGCAATATTTGGCTATGACTGCTACTATGGTAGTAAGCTGGCCGCTGTCTTAATAACCACTCGCTTTCCACTGATTGACCTCGATGTCACGTGATTGATTCTTTTTGAATTTGCCACAGACGTAGAGGCAGTGATTTTCTCAATGGCTTGTAATCCAGTCCACGCTTCGCTATTTCCATTCCACTGAATTATTTTTTTAATAAGTTTCCAGTGTCCTCGCTATGCCTGGAGACCTATACGGAAAAAGACTTTCCTGATGACGGAATGATTTTCTATATGTTTCTTCTGAAAATATATTTACTCCATTCCAGAAACTAATTAGTTGGAAGTGATTTTTTAGTAAGTAAGTTAATTTTATAATTTTCTTATTGTACGTCTCTCATATTATTGTTCTGCAACCCCATGCATTGAACCACATTGTTAATAAGACAAAACCTATATATTTGCTAGCATTGATATGCATCTGTGTGTATATAGATGTTACTAGATATGAATTCCTTATATATATAGGTATATATATATATATATATATATATATATATATATATATATATATATATATATATATATATATATATATATATATATATATATATATATATATATATATATATAAATATATATATATATATATATATATATATGTTAGACACGCAGTGACTAACAACAGAATGTTTTAAGTCTGCGTGTTCTGACATATATGCGTAGCTTGTGAATAAAATATTCAAAGGGTTTCGCTGGCCGTAGTGATCCCCCCCAAACATATTTTGTAATGTATCGTCTTATTGGCTAATTTCATCGTCTTATTGGCTAATCAACCAATGAGAGTAATTGTTGCTCAAAAGCATCCGCCACTTTGCTTCCACGTTTATTTATCGTTTCGATTTCGAATCTTCCTCTTGTATTTCGTCGTTTTATCATCAAAATATTTTTCTCGTTTTGGTAAGTTATATTGTTAATTTATATATGATTTTTTTAATTTATATTAACTATTTTTTTTTTCAGTTCGTTATAACCTGCTTATAATATTGGTTGTACCATATTTACTTGTATATTTGTCCATATTATTGTTCATTTTATGTTAGATTATTTTATTATTACTATGTTAGATTATTTTTTTGTTATTATGTTAGACTATTTGTATGTAATATTTAATTTTTATTAATTCGACTATAACAATTATTATGTAAAATATATTTATTTAATATTGATTGTTTTTTGTAGTTGTTTATATTAAAAGTCTGAAAATTGGAAGAATCAGTGGTGCGACGAAGTAACATTTATTAGACATATTACAATCGTTTCTCTGGCGACCAGCTCGAGGCACAATCGATGCGATGATTGAACCTGACTCTGAAATCGCCAGATCCTCAGATACGTCTCAATCTTTCGATGCAGAGTTTCCAAATGGAATTTTAATTCGTCGCACCACTTATTCTCTGTTTCTTATGTGATATATATATATATATAACCCAACCAGGAGCTGGACATATCAGAGTATTGACGGAGCAAAACACTTTAACAACATGTGTACTTGTCTCTACCACACCAATTCGGACTACCTAAACAGGTCACAGACAATGATTTTTAAATCCAACAAGGAGCTGGAAATATCGGAGTATTGACGGAGCAAAACACTTTAACAACATGTGTACCTGTCTCTACCACACCAATTCGCACTGCCTGAAGAGGTCACAGCCAATGATGGCTGTCACCGAAATATATATAGCAGTACATCTTTAATAAACGAAGCCAAATTTTAAATATTTGACTTAATTACTTTATTTTATTTTATATATATATATATATATATATATATACATATATATATATATATATATATATATATATACATATATATATATATATATATATATATATATATATACGACATTTTATTAAGCAATTCTTTTGTTTTATTAAAATATATTAATGGATCAATGAATTCAAAGGTGCATTTTATGTTTCTAATATCCTTTATATATGTGGAAAGAGAAATGTATTAATGTGTCATGAAAACTAGTTCCAGTTTCTGTAAATACATACATATATATTATTGTGTTAATAATGAAAAATTACTTCATGTCTATTAGAACATTTATTAATATATCTCTATCTACATAAAATTCTTTGTCGCTCTGCCTATCTGTCTGTCTGATAGTCTGTTCCTATGCATTCTCAAACGGATAGTATTAGACTCAGGGTGTGTCAACATGTCATTTTTCTTTTCTTTTGGATTAAATAATAATATTTCATCTAAAATAATTATTCTATAGTGAACTATAGTGAACTACCACCACCACGATGGTGCGTCACATTTTGTATATGAGTGTGTATGTGTGTATGTGTGTATGTGTGTGTGTGTTTGCGAGTTCGTTACGTACGTTAAGCCTCAGCATATTAAACACACTCACGCATCTACACATACATATAGCCTTAGTAAGCCGCAAACACATTATCTTCACACTCAAACAAACACACACACACACATCTACACAAGTAATAGGTGTGTGTGCTTGTATGTCTGTGTGTGTCTGTCTTAGTATATGTATGTGAGAGTGTATATGCGTGTGAGTGTAAGTGTGTGTGAGTGTATGTGTGATAATTTTTATTTTAACGTTTGGCCTCATCGAATTAAACACACACAAACACACACATCTACACATACAGATACATATGTGATGGAAGACAGGTGTGCGTGAATGTATGTCTGTGTGTGTCTGTCTTAGTATATGTATATGATTGTATGTGAGAGTGTGTGAGTGTATGTGAGAGTGTATATGTATGTGAGTGTATGTGTGAGTGACTGTATGTGAGAGTGTATGTATGTGTAAGTGTATGTGTGAGGGTATCTGTGTGTGAGTGTATGTGTGTTAATTTTTATTTTCATTTGGACTAAAATAATAGAAAACAACACAGCGACGCTATATTTTCTATACAAATATGAATGTGTGTGAGTGGGTGTGAGCGGATTCATTAGGTACGTTATTAAATACACACACATCTACACATACATATAAATATGTAGTGTTGAATATTGTTTACGCTAAGGTGCTTCAAGATTGACAGATTTTCATTTCTAAATTCTATTATCATTAAAATTTTCACATTTTCTTTTATAAAATATAGATATTTTGCAATAATTATGAGAAGACAACATATCTTCATATTTATTATTTACTAATCTGAATAAGAACATCAGTAACCCGGGCAACGCCGGGTAATTCAGCTAGTATTATATATTTTTCATTTTTTTATAACCTATCTAAAAATATGATGTCAGATGTTGCAATAATTATATACAATATCTTCTAAATAATTACAAATGAGACAAATCAAATAATACTTTATGAGAAATACCATTTCATTTATTTATAAATTCTATTGTGTTCTCAAGTTAATGAAAAATACATACAGATAATGATTTTAGAAGTTTTATAAAACAAAAGACTTTCGTAAGATACGATATTGTACTCAGACATGTGATGGCCTTATAGTTTAGTTGTAACGCCTTACTCTAAAATAAATCTTTCTACGTGGTTATATATATTTTAGTCTCCATAACGTTATTGAAAGACAGCGATGACTGCTTTACTCGCTCATCAAAAAACTTACTATTCTATGATATTTTAGAAAACTGAGAAATATATATACAGTGTCTAGTTCAAATAAGACAGATCGACTGATATTTAAGCAGAAATGGCATTCCTTATATTTATATACTGTATACTACACAAACATTTCAAATTCTACATACACTTACTATATTTTATTATCATCGGTGGATTGGCAGTATCGGTAGAGGGTCGGACGCCATGCTTTGACGCATAGAGTTACGGCCCTTGCCATTCTGAGTTCAAATCCCGCCGAGGTTAACTTTGCCTTTCATCCTTACGGGGTCGATAAAATAAAGTACCAGTAATGTACTGGGTAATTTCTGGCCTTGTGCCAATAGTAGAAACAATTATCATATTGTACATATATGTGACTTTGTGTGTGTGTCAATGCATGTTTGTGTGTTGTGAGTATTTTGTGCGACTGTGTTTGCCAGTATGTATGTTTTTGTGTGTGTTTATGCATGCATAAGTATACATATATGTGCATATACACGTCTTCTTCCTCTGGCTCACATTATGTCTGCGGACTATCAGCCACAGCTAACCCAGCCCTCCACGCAGAGAGTGCTGGTGGAGTGCCTCACTAGTGAAACCTGACTCTTCCACAAGAAGTTGCTGAGCTGGTACTTTAATTTTTTGAGGCGTTGAAAGGTGAAAGACTCGACGGTGAGGCGGTGATAAATAAGGGACGCGACGTACGTGTTCGCAAACTCTGCCCGCCCTTTTAGTGATAGCTTCCCCTCGGTTCATTTCTGGATGAATGTGGTCAACCTGCTCATTACCCCGTCCCAGTTCTTAACCTCCTGGAGATCTAGACAAACTTGACAACGAGCAATTTCACCAATTCGACCGTCCACCGTCCTATGATGTTGTTGAACATCATGGATTTTCTCTCCAGCTGCTGAGTTGCCATCCCAACAACCTTTCCAGTTAATCCCGTTAAATGTCATGTACCAACCACTTCTATTTCCGAGGTTCTTTGGTAGAGTTTTCTGGAAATATTGAAGGTTGCGCATGCGTACATATATAAGAAGTCACATTCGTATGCACAATGTGCATTTCTCATTTTCTGTTACGCCGTCAAAGGGGAAGCAACATTGATCTATCTAAATCGTTTTTTGTGGCTGTTGACTTTATGCCTTTAAATCTGGCCGAAGCGTTGCAGCATCGAGTCATCGTATTAACAACCATTTGTGTCACCAATGACGAACAGATCAAGAGATCTGTAACAGTTCCGAAAGATGGCTATTAACATTGACCATCGAGCAGATGTCGCTGCACATTGCATCAATCCTGCCTCTGAAGACGGGGCCGAAGCCAGCTGCTTTGAGGTCAGCCTCCAGGTATCGATGGTCGACCGTATCAAAAGCTTTCGATTGATCTGAAGTGATCAGAGCCCCACCGAAGCCAGGTTTACACCCTACCCTCTCTATGATGTATCATATGAGGTGGAGGGTATCGTGTATGGACCTGGTCGGGATTGCACAAGTTTACGTCTCCCTTACCATATCCTCGACGACAAGCGCCAACCTCTTCGCTAAACTCTATGTTTAGTAGAGTTATGGGTCTGAAGTTGTCTAATGTATCGCTCTTGTTCACGTCTTTCCTTATCAACGCAACTACGCCTCGGATTTGGGAGCACTCGCGTTCTGTTGCCAGTTGCAGTAGAGCCCTTCGAGGAGTTCGGAGAACACGTCAGGTAAATCTATGCAAAGCTTGTAGGGCAGACCATCCAAACCGGGTGACTTGCGCTTCGTGCAGCCGAATCTCGGCTGCAGTTATCGGCCTTTCGCAGCGCTTAGCATCGGCTGGCGAGAGACGCGGTAGACCGTTGAGGTAGCGACTGGAATCTTCCACCCTCTCCAACACCCCACTACCATTGAACAACCGAGCAAAGTGCTCGCTAAATGCTTTACACATCTACATGGAATCGAATAGCTCGCGTTCGTCTCGGTCTGTCAAAGACCGAATTGTAGTTTTGTTACCACGCTGCGCCTCTGCCACGCGGGCACATCTAATAGCTTTGGTTCCATCGTTTCTTAGAAACGCACCGTGGCTCTGACAATGCAATCTGCGCGTTTCGCATTGAAGAAATGGTCAAATGCCATTATCACCGCTAGCACATCAGTTACAATGCCACTACAAATCGCCTCGTTTAATTTAGCTACCAGCTTCTCCTTCTTTCTAGTTTTCCCTAACGATAAAACATAACGACATTACTCTAATCTCTCACCTGTTGTTGACGGTGTCTTATCTATGTCAACCATACAAATGACAAACTTGTGAGCAGAATAGGCGACCGTTTGAAAGTATTGACAACCGATACTATCCTTATCTATTGACCTAATAAAACCCTATCTGTATACGATCTAGATGACCCTATGCTGTTGGTCCAGGTTCACACTGGCACATTAAGGAAATCTAGTCGGTACCTCTCAGATAGTTGGAACTGGCTGATCAGATACTTGAAGCTTTTGGACCCCACGCTCACATCAGCTATTCTCACACAATCCCAGCGCGCGTCTAAGATGCCGTTCCAGTCTGCCGCAAACAGTAATGAGTGAGACGTTCTCAGAAAGTCTTCTAGGCATCACCAGTCCTGCCACCCGTCTAAAGACACCACCTCACAACCTTCGTTATTGTTTACGTCTAGGACTACCATCTTACCGTCCGGGACCCGAAAGATCAACATTACCTCGAGATGCAGGTTTTTCCTAAACAGCCCTTCCACACCACTTCCCATTCCTGGCCGACTAAAAGATGCGAAGATCTGATAGTATTTGAAAATGGGTGCTAGTGAACGCGTGTCGTTAATCCTGGTCTCGCTGATGGCAATCGCATCCATATCTAATGACCTGAGGTCGTTCAGCAGGCTACCCTGCTTCCAGGACGACCCCAGGCCACGGACATTTAAACATTCTTCCCATATGATCGGCATGTGGAGTCCCCACGTGGTCGGGATAACCCTCTCTATTGTTTTGTAGGTGTTTATTGGCATCCGCACCATATGCAGTGTCTGGGGCACTTTGAAGGTGCAGGTGCCAAATATCTTTCCCTCTTTCTCAATGTCTTGCTTCCTGTTACAGAACCATAATTATTTTTTTTTCATTTGGCCATCCTTAGTAACACAACGTTGGGTATGTCTGTCGTTGTTGGTGTCTGCGTGTTTTCTTTTGTGGCGCATGATTTGCGGTTGTGTCAGTGTTGTTGATGGTGGTAGTGTCTTTGTTGACGGTTGTGGTGTTGGTGTTCTTGTAGGTGTGTCTGTGTTTGTGCGGGTGTATATTGTGTACTTGTTGGTGTGTCTGAAGATGGATTCTTTTTTTATTTTTCTGTCTGGTTTTGTACTTTTTTTGGTTTTTGGGGTTCCTCCTCATCTTTGATTGGGCATGAGGAGGAACTGGTGTCTGTGGATTCTGTATCAGAAGGGCATGGGGGTGTGTTTACGGGGGTGTGAGTGTTGTTCTGTGTGTTTGTGTTTGAAAGAGGGGGAGAGGGAGAGCTGGGTTTTGTGACTCCGTCGGTGGTTTGAATGGTCCTTGTTGGTGTTGTTGCTGGTGCTGTTTCCTTTACTATTGCTGGTGCTGGTGCTGGTGCTGGTGTTGTCTTTTGTCCCAGCACCGGAGGTTTGTGGTCCCCTGCAGTTTTCAGCTGGGGGCAAAAGGCTTGCAGGTGCGTGGCTTTACCACAAACGAAACAGTGCAGCCGTTGGCCCTCTTTGACTACCTGGATTTCGTACCTGTCTGATAGTTTGAGGGGAAGCCCTTCTTCGGGACAAAGACAGATGCCTTATGTTCCCTTAGAAAAAAAAATATTTTAACAATTTCCGTTTAAACAATTTAAAATAACAAACTTACTGGAGCTCAGAATAACACGTCTTCTTATTTCAAACAAAAAATATAATAATAATAATAATAATTGTATCTACTATAGGCACAAGGCCAGCGATTTGGAGCCGAATGTCGATTAAATCGATCCAAGTGCGTTACTGGTGCTTTATTTTACCGACCCGTAAGGATGAAAGGCAAAGCTAACCTAAGCTGGATTTGAACTCAGAACGTAAAGGGCCATAACTCTATGCTGCAAAGCATGGTGTCCGACGTTCTACTGATACTGTCAATCCACCGCCATTACAATAATAATAATAGTTTCTACTTTAGGCACAAGGCCAGCAATTTTAGGGAAGGGGAAAGTCGATTAAATCGACCCTAGTGCGTTATGGGATTTGAAGGCACAGAGCCGGAAAAATTGCTCGAGTCATCTCATCTGACTCGAACAATTTCAGCAACTTTGACATCCATGCATCAGTCCATCCCTCCATCCATCCATACATATATACATATATAAACACATACATCCATTCATCCATCCATCCATCCACCCATCCATCCATACATACATCCACCCACACGTACATACATACATACATAATGGCTGAAACTCGAATTTTGAGTAATGCCATCGCTCGATACTTAAGCATGAGCATCACGGACGTTCCATTTTAGACCCGCTGGGAACTTGCCTATGACCAACAATGCCATGCATCGCAAAAAATGTCATATATCAAGCAATGACTATGCTTGAAGCTTTTTTAAGTGAGGAAAGCACGGGTCCAATCCGACTCTCTGAACATCGAATACATTTACCCCAAATGTAGAACTGGTTTACATCATTGGATGTCGCAGGTTTCAGAGTGACCTTGTCCTAGAGAGATGTCTTAATGATGACTAGGAGTCTCTCGCTCCACAAAAAGAAAGAAAGTACTTTATTGAATAGCCGTTGACTCTCCATGTCGCTCGCTCTTCAACGCCATTGGTAACATGTAACCCACTACAACCGGTGCATGGTCGGGTCGTCGGCGACTAAGCCGGCAACCCTACCAAGCTTGCTTGGTGAGGAAGGTGGTTTTGGAAACCCTCAAGGATGAACAACAAAACTCGTCAAAGGTTGGAGGAACATATATACATACGCATGTACATACATACATAAAATGTTGATCTAGTATCCAAGGTACACGTTCAGCTTCATACCCGTTATTATTGAAGCTACAGCTTATATACCAAATCGCCAAGAGAAAAGTATAACGGAACTTGGATTTGTGGAGCAAGAACGTAGCTACTTAATTTATAAGCTACAAATGGCCATGATAACTGGAACTTTCAACATTTGTAAAACATTCTTACGATTCAAGGGATAAACGCTTACACAAGAGACGATGACAATTTCCTTTTCAATAGAACTTTGCAACCAGGTAGGTCGCCGGTCAGAAATAAGCTAAAAATTAAGAGAAAGCGATAACATACATGGATATATAGATACATTTACTTTTATATAATAAAATATAGTGCATATTAGTAGTTAGTTAAAATAGTAAAAAATTTAGTATCGTACAATACTTACCACAAACTATAACAACGATGAACATACTGAAAATACTTAGAGTCTTCATGATCTTTAATGTAGGAAGATCTTCTTCAGAATAAAGTTACCGGTAAAACTTCCTATTATATATATGTGCAGTGTTATTAAATTCTATTGATGCAACTGAAGATTATTGCTATTGGTTACCTAAAAAATTCCACAATATTTTTCTTCCGAGGATTGACTTAAAACCTTGAATAATTTATGGACTAAACAAAATAACTACTACTACTACTACTACTACTACTACTATGATGTTGACTGTTGACAACGACAACGATATCTGCTGATAAAAATGCCATACACACGATGTTATAAAGCTTTTAATCAAATACTGTATCTTAAGCATTCATTTTTGCAAACAAGCAAGTAGATACATGCTTTGTAGTCTTAAAACTTTTTCAGAAACAATTTCTTTCTGTTCACTATGTGTCCTTTCTCTAACCACTCAGCCACGCGCCTTCACACACACACACACACACACACACACACACACACACACACACACACACACACACACACACACACACACACACACACACACACACACACACACACACACACACACACACACACACATATATATGTATAATTATAAATAAAATAACAGGAGGCTGGACTAGTGTGAATCCTTGAAAAGTTTATTATACTATGATTATTTCAATGACCGGGTTCCGTATGAATCCGATGATATCATCAGGTATTCGAAATATAACAAAGGAATATATAAAATCCATGGGTCCGAAAAACAGAGATTGAGAAGATGACTGACCAACTAGCTGCTTTCACCTCGGTCAGTCGCCCTCAAGTGATGGCAACTCGGTCTACTAATGACCATCTGGTGAGAGGGCGAAGGCTTATAATGTACTACCACCTCTCCGCCAGAGAATAAAAAAAGAAAAGAAAGAAAGAAAGAAAAAAGAAGAAAAGTCAGCGTAAGGGTCACACTACAGTCATGGTAGAAGACGCCGCGAAAAATGTTATTTCAAAGAACCCATATTTTAACAAAGGCATATATATGGGTGTCTGTATGGTCTAATGTGTGAACAGAAAATTGGAACGTTAACTTATGTTATAGGATGAAATTAAATTATTAGAAAATTAATAAAAAATTAAAGGTTTGTGTTGCGAGATTTATTTAATGAAACTACAGAGAGAGTCTTATATGAAAAGGTTAAGTGTATCATAGGGAATCTCGATAAGTTATCAAGGTGGGATATAGAGTAAAGATGAAAGCCTTCGATTGTAAATCCCAGCCAGCACCTCCTAACCACGTGTCAGCCAGTTTCGAATGGTATCGTCTAGCGAAATAAATGGAAATTAATTTTTCCGAGTACTCTAGGAACGTAACTGTGATAGGCTTGGGGTGTGTTAGCGGGAAGTCAACCAGCTTCTACAGGCCATTGTCTATACCAAACGAATACTATTAATTCACACAGGAGGGGTTTATTCACATCCTATAACTCTTAACATAAGTTAACGTTCCAATTTTCTGTTCACACATTAGACCATACAGACACCCATATATATGCCTTTGTTAAAATATGGGTTCTTTGGAATAACATTTTTCGCGGCGTCTTCTACCATGACTGTAGTGTGACTCTTACGCTGACTTTTCTTCTTTCTTTCTTTCTTTCTTTCTTTCTTTCTTTCTTTTTTCTCTTTTTTTTCTTCTCTGACGGAGAGGTGGTAGTACATTATAAACCTTAGCCTTCTCACCAGATGGTCATTAGTAGACCGAGTTGCCATCACTTGAGGGCGCCTGACCGAGGTGAAAGCAGCTAATTGGTCAGTCGTCCTCTCTGTCTCTGTTTTTCGAACCCATCGATTTTATATATTCCTTTGTTATATTTCGAATACCTGATGATATCACCGGATTCATACGGAACCCGGTCATTGAAATGGTCATAGTATAATAACATTTTCAAGGATTTACACCAGTCCAGCCTCCTGTTATTTTATTTATTTACTCCGTATTAGCACCACCAACTACACAAACGAAGACGGGTGAACTGCACTACGTTGAGTACTCTCCATAATATTACATCAAGATTGACCATACGGAAGGACCAATTCTATCTGAACCAACAAACCTAAATATATATATATATACATATATATATATATAGAGAGAGAGGGGTGAAGCGTAGAAAGGGACGTAGAGAGCGTAATTAAATCGCTTCCAAGGTAACTCTATCTCGTATTATTATTTTTTATACTTTTAAGGGTGGTGGTTTGGCTGTATCGGTAGAGTGTCGGACACCATGCTTTGCTGCATAGAGTTACGGCCCTTTAGTGTCTGAGTTCAAATCCCGCCCAGGTTAGCTTTGCCTTTCATCCTTACGAGGTCGATAACATAAAGTACCAGTAATGCATTTGGATCGATTTAATCGACTTTCCCCTGTCTCAAAATTGTTGGCCTTGTGCCTAAATCAGAAACTATTTTTTTTTACACTTTTCCTACGTGCTTTTACGATCCCTACGTCTATTTCTACGCTTCCTCTTACATCCCCCTCTCTCAATACCACCTGCTTTTGTTACCCGATGATTTGCCCATGTGCATTGTTGAGGCTTCCAAAACGGCTATATATAAGGGCGGTGCCCCAGCATAGCCTCAGCCGGATGGCTGGAACAGGTAAAAGAGTAAAAGAGTATATATATATTACATATCCATATATATATATATATATATATATATATATATATGTGTGTGTGTGTGTGTGTGTGTTTGTCTCTGTGTGTGTGATATATATATATATATATATATATATATATATATATATATATAAAATAAGTAAGTCAAACATGTAAAAATGTAAAATTTGTCTTCGTTTATTATAAATTCTCTCTTATATATATTTCGGTGACAGCTATTATTGGCTGTGACCTCTTTAGGCAGTACGAATTAATGTGGAAAAGACAGGTAAACATGTTGTTCCACTCTGTCAATTTATCGATATATTCACCTCCTGTCTGTGTTGTTAGTCCCCGAGGAACTTACTTATTTTACATTACTCTGGAGTAAACAAACCAGCCTGCGTACTTCGGCGATTGCTCCAGTCTCCATACATGATTCCAGTTCCTCGTAGGACTAACAACACACCCAGGAGCTGGACATATCGATGAATTGACAGATTGGAACACATTTCAACAATATGTTTACCTGTATTTTCTACATTAATTCGGACTGCCTGAAGAGGTCACAGCCAATAATAGCTGTCACTGAAATATATTTAACAGAGAATTTATAATAAACGAAGCCAAATTTTACATGTTTGACTTATTTATTATACATTACTCCGGAGTAAAGAAACCAACCTGCGTACTTCGTCGAGTGCTCCAATCAGGTGTCGGTAAACAACCAACATTTACTCAAAATTTATATATATATATATATATTACTTCAAAATATTAATAAATATAGACATTCATGTGATCAAATATATTTTATTATACATATTTCAGAGGTACTGAGCTATTTCATCAGTGCGTCCTCATCAGATAAAATAAATTAATGTTTGACGTACCTCAACTGTGCTGATGTTTCAATTCCAATCTTAGCAGTGATTAGTTATGACAAAACTCAATATTTGTAACATGACAAACTACATATAACTGAGAGGGTTCGTATGAGAACGTGTATAAAAAATATATAAAGACAAGCAAAAAGTATATAAACCTATAACTACATAACTGTTAAAAATTTAAATAATTAGATATGTAAACATCTGTATTAGAGAAGGAGCAAATGAGAGAAAGAGAGAGCTAAATAAAGGAGAGTAAGGAAAAAATATAGAGAGATGATACTAAAAACAAATAGGGGAGATATGTATTGTATATTATAATTATTCAAGGAAAAGAAGAATAAAGGTATGTAATGTATGACCGTTTTTTTTTCAAATATTAAGTTAGGTAGAAATAATCAATTAAATATCAGGAAATTTTTAGTCTATAATATTTGAAAGAAATTATACTATTATATTATATCATAGTTAAAACAATATAAATTGAAAAAGATAATTTGACATAATTTCAAGGGTAAACATGGGTATATTTAAATTAGTAAATATACTCAATAATTTGGTTACAAAAATCAAAATTAAAGATATTATTAACTAACAATGGTGCTTATAAATATAGTAAATATGATACTATAGTAAATATGATATTATTAAACTGGACTTATTTAGATATTAGCATGTGTATAGTTCTTTTATAAACTATATGATTTAAATCTGTCAATTATATATAAGATTAATTATTAGTTATAATTAGAGTAAAGGGTATTATTATTTTGATTTAACTAAATTTTACTGTATCAATTTTACTATAAATCAATTTAGACAAAACGAAACTTATATACGATAAATGTGCGATAAATGTAGACAATATCTTCGTACGACGTATTCAAACATTTAAAGTAATTAAACGGTTTAAGAATCAGAAGATATTACAGATATCAAATTCAAAAGATATAGGATTTAAAAAATGTTAAATCAAAATTAGGGGTATTTAAACAATCAAGAAATTATCATACTTTTTAAAAGAGCAGGTATACAATTCTTAAGGTTAGGTAGAAACATTATACACAATATTAACAGCAGTAATAATAAAAGCGTTATAAGAATTATTAATAAGAGTCAATATATTTTCTCACTCAGAATTATTAATAAGAGTCAGATCTTTTCTCAATCAGTCAATGTTTTTGCCTAATTTTATGTGATGCTAGAAATGTCGATGCAGATTTGTGCAAGCAATTTGAGAATAACTCATTTTTTTTGTTAATTAAATTACCATAATTAGCAATTATTAATAGAGTCTCAGTATTACAACGATTGCAGTTAGGATAGATAGAGTTATTTTGGTAAACTTGACAGTTGCGAAGTTTGGACCAAAATATTGAGTATTTAATATTTTTCTCTTTTAAAGACCATATTAATTGTGATAAAGAAGTAGAAATTTCTTATCCGGATTAGAAAAAGAATGTTTATGATTGGAAAATCTCAGTTTAAAGATCGATATTACCTATGTAGTTATAGGTAATATTATTTGCCTTAACAGTACATTTATATACTAAGTTCTTATCAAGGCAGTTATTTTGCAAAGGGCATGCAGATCTTTTTCTACAGTTACAATTCGATTTACTGTTATTTCTATAATCTAAACTGTTCTCATTATCATTGCTAATATTTGTAGGTGTTCTACTGTAAGTCCTTAAATTAATGTTATTGTTATTCTCTGTAACTATATTATTGTTAATATTAATATTGTCATTATCACTAATTATCTGTAGGTTATAACTAAGAATTCTGCTATTTATTTTTGCAATATTTGGAGCCATATTCATAGTTGTTGAGTAGGATGTCTATTGAAGACAGAGTGGTATTTATGTGTTCTAGGGAAACATTTATCTAAAGCTTTAAACAATAATTGTGCTAAAGGTGTTTTAATAACTAAAGATGCAGGTGGGGCATACTAAATAACAGATTTAGTTCTAATTTTTTTTCCCCGATTTATTCACGAAATTAGTATTTTTATTTATATTTATATTATTTTATATTTATTTTTACCGTCTGCTTTATTTATATTATTGCTATTATTATTTAGTTTATAATTAGACTTACTATTATCTACATATTATATATTATTTTTATATCCTGCCTTATGTAACGCTTCGTTATAATATCCAGCTTTGTTATTAAAGATGGATTTGTTAGCAGATAATCTAGTTAGACGTTGCTGAACATTATTGACTATTGCATTCTTAACACATTTAAGATGATTGGAATAAAAGCTAACATAATTTATGTTTTCATTGGGTTTATGGAAGGGCTAATAAAGTCCTGAATTTAAATTAAGAGTGACATCTAGGAAGTTAACTACTTTAGTGTTACTTTCTACTTCTAATTTGAGGTCGTAATTTTTAAAGAATTCTATAATTGTTTTCTTAACCCTATTTAGTTCACTATTACTATGTTTAACTACAGTAAATAATATATCATCCCTATATAAACCACCGGTAATCTCCGGCAGTTTTCTATTTATCGTATTAAGGATAAGAATTCCCAGAAGATCGGTAACCTGCGCAGTATCAGACGATCCCATGGTAATATCGAAATTTTTATGCCTATCAGAACGAATAAAAATCATTATTAAAATTAATCAAGGTTCTTCTAGCTGTTAATATGATATTAATCTCCTCACTAGATAGATCAGTGTGTTTATATGCGTAAGATAAAGCCTTATTCAAAAGATTAGGAGTTATAGATGAGTAGTAACTCGCTATGTCCATTTGAATAAATTTATGATCTTTCTTATTTTCAATGTTCCTAAACCAATCTATGACTTCACTAGTGTCCTTAAATAAGTTAAGCTTTGACTTCAATTTCAAAGTTGGCAAAATTCTATCTATAATATTTTTACTAATTATTCCAATGTCTGACTTAGAAGGTGCAAGTCTTCTTCGAAATTTCCTTTGTGGTCTTTAAAATTTATCCTCGGTTGCCTTGGTATGAAAGGTTCGGTCTTTCTTTCAATTCCGAGTTTGGCAATTATTTCAAAGGCATCATTATTGATATCTACTAGATCCTCAGTCGGGGCCTCTCTGTAATTCTTTCTCAATTCTTTTAAAATTAAGCCCTTGTATTCTGTTTTATCTATTCCATATAAGTTGTTGGTTTTGTCTGATTTCACCAATATTTTATTTACTATTTTATATCAATAATTTGATATAAAAA
>OZ024742.1:139194287-139254287 GCA_964016885.1 Eledone cirrhosa | reverse complement strand
ATTCGTTAATATCTCATCAGTGACACGGTTTCCTTTGGTCCCTGCATTTTTCTTGTATCCATTGCATAATCATATCTATGGTAGAACGTCCATCAGACAATTCAGGCAGTATTCATTCTTCTAACTTATCTTAACGCTTCTAACTTATGTAACGCTTCATAATGATTTACGTGCAAATGAATGAACATACTTCGAATTTGTCGATAGTAGCTCCATTGTGCCATTTACGGGACTCACACAAGTGAATACCAAGACGAAGAGCAGCTCCGTCGCAAAAACACTTGTCACCGCAATGTGTGTCGGTGAATGAATGGAGTACTGTATTGATGCACGCACAGTTGTTTATTGCGAGTCATCTGAAGTCAGTTAAACAATGTTGTTTAAGTTAAAATTCTATCTTCATTGCACGTGGAAAGACATTTGTTATCGTCCTAAATTATGTCGAAAAGCTGGATCGTGAATAACAGTGCAGCCACCAGTAACCCAAGCAGCCCATGCTGTCTCGTATTCGTGGTCTGCATTTGACTGGGATGTGTTACAAAATGCCTTGTAAAAGATTGTACGACTGGAGACGATGAAGAATAAATGGACCGGCAATGCCACGTCGGAAGCTCTCTAATCTTCGAGTTCAAATCCCGCCGAGATTAACTTTATCTTATTGGGTCGATAAAAGAGTACTAGTCCAGTACTGGAGTTAATTCTTCATCTATATTTCTTTCTAACTTCCTCTTTAACATTCTCTCTCCCTTTCTCTCCATTTGTCCCACTCCCCCTCTCTCTTCCCCCCCTTCTCTCTCTCTCTCTCTTTGTTCCCCTCTTCGGTTGTAAGAAATCGGTGTTGTGTTCAGACCCAGCCAGAGAAGGATGGGTTCTTTCAAATTTAAAATACCCAAGAAACGCTGCAATCGGACAGAATATTTTACGGCGTTTGATGACGTACTGTGTTCAAATCCTCCATGACCAACTTTGACTTTCATTCTTCTGGGAACGATGAACTAAAGTATAAATTAAGGACTTTCACCTTACTTCTAAAAAAAAAAAAAAAATAGATACATAAATAAAAATGACTTGCTTTGTGCCCAATTTGAAACTATAGTTCTGAGAGGAAGGGGAAAACGTATTAATAAAAGAAAATAATCAACAGAAATTATAAAGTGCTGAATTATGTCTTGAAAAACTTAGCTTTACATCATCACTCATTAAATGGAATCCGACTTTAAAAATCTTGAATTCCTACTTCAAGAATTTGGTGTGTGCTTTATTAAGGTGTATAGGTGAGCGGTCTGCGTTCGGTTTGCCGAATTAGTGTATTATTTCGGCAGTCCCGCCCATAATTCAGCGAAGTATCAAAGGTGAGACAGCTGGAAGGAGAAAAGTAGCACCAACACTAGGCTGGTACTTTCTTTATCAACCCCGAAAAGATGAAAGCAAAGTGAATTTTGAAGGACTCAAACTCAGAACTCAGAGAGCAGGAATGACATGCCAGTGCTCAAACGATCCTTTCAAATCAACCAACTTATATAAGGAAGGTATATATACTTTTTTTTGTGGCTCCCTCAGACATACCCCCTGTAGTACATACAACATCCCTCACTAGCTATGCTGATGACACTAAGGTAGCACAGGCAATCAAAAACACGGCTGACGCTGCCCTTTTACAACAAGATCTGGATGCCGGAAGACAAATGGGCGGAAGACAACAACATGCAGTTTAATGCTGGCAAATTTCAAGCCCTACAATACAAACCTGCAAACACAAATACAGTACAACACAGTTACACTGGACCAGGAGGGACCGACATTCCCGTGTCGAAATCGATACGAGACCTGGGTATAGACATGAGCGACGATGCATCTTTTTCCTCACACATCATGAAAGTGGCGACAATGTGCAGACGACTCGCTGGCTGGATCTCGGACAAGGGACCGAGACACCATGTTGACACTATGGAGGACATTTGTCCTAAGCCACCTGGATTATTGCTCCCAGCTGTGGTCATCCCATAGTGTCAAACTAACCACGGAGCTTGAGGCAATCCCGCGTAGCTACACCAAGAGGACTGCGACGATGAAGGAGATAAGATACTCGGAGAGGCTAAAAGATGTGAACCTCTACTCCTTGGAACGAAGACGGGAGAGATACACAGTGATATACATGTGGAAAATCCTGGAGGGACTAGCACCAAACTTTGGCATTGGGACCTGGACCAACCCCCGAAGAGGACGTCATTGTGTGGTGCCAAAGGTCCTGTCTACCACATCTAGAATAAGGAGCAGATATTGCAATAGCCTGGGGTTCAAAGGCCTTCAACTCTTCAACAAGCTGCCGAGGGATCTGAGAGATCTGCATGGTGTGGACGTGGATGTTTTCAAGAAACATCTCGAAATCTTGCTATTAAGGATCCTGGATGAGCCCACAGCAAGGCATGAGGGAAACCCAAGGGAAGCAGCAACGGACTCCCTCTTGCACAAGTGGCCACCCAATATAGGCTGGAGGTAAAATATGTAGCAACAAGGGCGGTGCCCCAGCATGGCCTCAGACAGAACAGGTAAATGTGTAAAAGAGTATATATATATATATATATATACACACATATATATTTTATATATATATATATATATATATATATATATATATATATATATATATATATATATATATATATATATATACATATATATATATATAAGTATGTATACGTACATACATATATGTATATAGACGTACAGTAGTATGTATATACATACATACATGCACACATATGTATATATATGTACGTATGGGTTTACCGAACATTTATTATAATGCTCGGTTTGTTTGTAAACAAACAGCCCGAATTATTAACCGTAGTGTTCGGCAACCAACGTTGCCATTTTGTTCAACACTGACAAAGGAACGATGAACTAGTTTCTAGCTTATTAGCTGTCATCAGCACCATATACCTTCCTGTCAGTTGATTGAACATTTGAAAGTATATACTTTCCTTATGCATATTAATGGTTGAGCAGCCTAATTTGCATATCGAGTGAGTTAGTCGGCCGGGCGTACCGAAAACGTTAAATGGAAAAAAAGGAAATTTCATTTCTCACTCTTAGTACGGCTGATACTTAAATATAAGTATGTATACAGTGTTCGGCAACCATCGTTGCCATTTTGTTCAACACTGACAAAGGAACGATGAACTATATGTGTGTGTGTGTGTGTGTGTGTGTGTGTGTGTGTGTGTGTGTGTGTGTGTGTGTGTGTATATGTGTGTGTGTGTGTGTGTGTGTGTGTGTGTGTGTGTGTGTGTGTGTGTGTGTGTGTGTGTGTGTGTGTGTCTGCGTGCGCGCGCGCGCCATGTGTGTGTTTGATTGTGTCGTGTGTGTGTAGATATATGCATGCATGCATATATACAAATATGTATATTGCAATGTTCAAGATAAGCTCTGACCAATATACCTAGCAACCAATCACCTATACAATCTTACTGAAAACGAATGTTCAATGTTAGAGAATATGTACATCTATTTTGATATACTGTGACACAGCAATTCAACTAGAATAAAATAAACGGATATTTATTTTTACACTCCGTCGTGGTATTCAGCAGGACAAGAAGTGGTCATGCTTTAATTTTATTTATTCTATCATTTACAAAAACAAAGTTGTAAAGCGAATAGATTAATACATTATAGGTTTATGATTAATGCTTGCTTTTGTGTCTGTCAATTGTTTCATTTAATTAAATTATGATAATATAAGTCAAAAGAGTAGTATTGGTTGAATCAACGTTTTGCACTTTGTACTCATGTGTGAAGGTGACGAATTGGCAGAGTTGTTAGAACATCGGGTAGAATGCTTTATGGTATTCGTCCCGGTTCCCTGCTCTCTGAGTTCAAATTCCGCCGAGGTCAACTTTAACTTTTATCCTTTCGATGTCGATAAAAAAGTACCAGTCCAGTACTGGGGTGGATTCTTCCTCTGTACCTAATTCTCATTTCTTCTCTCTTTCACTTTCTATCTTTCTCTGAAAGAAAACTTCTGTATTCAGACCTGGAGAGGAATGGGTTCCACCAGGCTTAAAATGCCCAATAAACGCCGTATGTCAATACGGTGCCCCTACAACTCTATCAGGAGTTACGAGACCATACATACTCATGTGTGAAATCCGTATATCCTGTATTAGTGGACCTGTATCTTCAATAATGAGAGGTATAGCGTTGAATGTACTTTTTGGAATCTAGGAATGATATGCCATATCTCCTGCTTGATCCTTGTCTGTTGAAGAGGGTTAGAGGAATACCATCAGCACAAAAAACAAGAGCTGTTAAAGGACGGATAAACGTTTCAGAGTCAACGGCCACTCACCCCAGCTATGGATTATATAGCCTCCCCAACCCACAATTGACCAAGCGTGGTAAGTACGGCTAAACCTCTGGAGACATTACCAAAGCCGGTGGAGGTCAACCAGGGAGGGGTTCGTTTAATGAGAGCAAGAAGACTCTAAATTTGATTGGATATACCAGGAATACTGGATATATGAACAATCGTACAAACAGAAATTTGCATTCGCTTAACCTAAATCTCTTTTCATCACCTAAATCTCTTTTCATTATATAGGGGATAAAGATCACAGCTTCCGTGACTTTCACCAGGGCCTTCGCGATTGATGGCAGTAAGGTCACAAATTATCTTCAGATCGGAGACCTGATAAAAATGTTGGCAACGGATTGGGCTCAGCTAAAAGACCCCGCTAGATATAGAAGCAGTGTCTATATATGCACACCCATTCTTTTCATAACCCTTTAAGAAGGAACATGACGTCACTTTCGGCCTATATCTGGAGTGTAAAAGACAACCACATCCGATATAGGTTACACTGGGAGATTCTAGCTAAAGCTAGATCGTATAATGGAAACAAAAGACTATGTGATCTTTGCACCACCGAAGCCCTGGAAATACTCAACACCAACGATCAAATCTTCTTCTCGCATCACATGACGACGTAATTATCCTCGCATTTTTTCGTCCATCGGCAGAGTATGTCTACACGAAGCAACGTATCGTCGTCCTGTTTTCCTTCACTTGTAACGTTTTTTAAATATTTACTTCTGCGTCCACAGATTAATTTTTTCAGTTTCAGAAGATCCCGTTATGGGTGAAAGCAGAAATTCTTTTCTTAAACTTTAATCTCTTCTTATAATAAATATTTGCTCTACGGGTTTTTATATATACATGATCCTTATCGAGCCCTCTTCGGATTTTAGTCTTCACATTTATTATTACTATTATTATTACTATTATTATAACTATATATATATATATATATATATATATATATATATATATATATATATATATATATATATATATATATATATATATATATATATATATATAATATATATAGTGGTAGAACACTGGAAGGTAATATCCGTGGTGGTAGAGCTTCTACCTTCAATGAGTTAGGACTTAGGATAACAAAAGCTACCAACCTCTCTAGCGTAGATTTCTTAGACATTAATTTAGACCTTCGCACACACATCTACAGACCCTTCCATAAGCTAAACGAAAAACTCAGTTACATTCACAAAGACTCATGCCACCCTCCCACTGTTTTTAGAAACTTCGTAAATAATATCAGTACCAGAATCTCAAACTTCTCCTCTCATAAGGCTATCTTTGACGGCAGCACCTTATTATAACACGGCGTTAGCTAACAGCGGCTTCTCGCAACCTATCACTTACTCTCCCACTATCAACAACAGCAATAAGAAAAGAAAGCGTAACAATAGACAAACTATCTGGTTCTCTCCTCCCTTCTCACTCAACGTTAAAACCAATGTAGGCAAAATATTTCTAGCCCTCTTAGATAGACACTTTCCCATAGGTCATAAATACCGCTCCATCTTTAACCGACACAAAATAAAACTAGGATACTACTGCACTAAGAAGATGAAGGCCCACATCACCAACAGCCCTAAGAGCAACACCCCACCAGGATGCTCTTGCCGTAGGTCCGAGCTTGTCCCCTTCAACAGCAATGCAACACATCCGCTGTAGTTTATGAAGCTGTGGTCACTTCCAGCCGACCAAATCAACCACAGGAGGTCAAATCCTTTGTGGGTATGGCGGAGAGCCGATTTAAGGAACGCTTCCTGAACCACCAGTCGACCTTTAGGTTCATCCACGAAACTCGCGAGCCACATATGCTCCCTCAAGTACTCAAGTATAGACTACTCGATTCAATGGAAAGCCATCACTAAGTTCAAGTCATACGCAAGGGGAAATCCGTCGTGTGGACTATGTATTGATGAACGAATAAATATTCTAAAGAGATTATGCAATAGTGATTGCCTAAACACGAGAAATGAATTCTTCACACCTTGTCCACACGTCGCGAAACACCTCTTGCGTAACTACAAATATCCGGATTGAATTACAACACCCTAATTTTCTTATCAACTAGAAACTTTTCGGACTTTCGCAGTTATCTCCCTTACACCTCTCGCACGCATTTTAGTATTGCCTGTGTGAAACGTCCGTTTCTGCGCATGCGCGTTCGTACGGTTTTCCTTCCTGTTCCTTATAACCATGTCCATTACGAGCTGAGGATCCGCTAAGGTGTAACCACTTATATATATATATATATATATATATATATATATATATATATATATATATATATATATTTAAAATCAGATTAGAGCAAACATCACGGGCGCTCTATCTCAAAATTATTTTTGAAAAGCATTAGAAATGCGCAACCGGTAAATACTTAAAACTAAAACTGAATACTAACCAATACTTATTACTAATTTTTACTTATTTCTAATTAAACTATTTTTCACTGGGAACAATTTGTCAGCATTTTCTTTTCCTTTTACTAATATATATATATATATATATATATATATATATATATATATATATATATATATATATATATATATATATATATATATATATATATATATATATATATATATAGTAATAATGAAACATGTGAAGACTAAACTCCGAACAGGGCTCGATAAGGATTTAATATCTATAAATATATATAAAAACGGTTTCACTCTGGTAAAAGCAGCGATTCTTTGCTTAAACTTTAATATATATATATATATATGTGTGTGTGTGTGTGTGCATTTGTACGCACATATATATATATATATATATATATATATTTAGAAACACACAGATACATGCGGACACACACATATATACATGAATGCATCCGCACCCAACTGTGAGTTAAGGGTGCCAACTTCACCGATGTTGCTCAATGAATGACTGGGACAGACCAATTCAGTTTGAACCAGACTGAACCAGTATCAGAGTTAAAAATACATTATGAAGAGAGAAGAAACATTTAGATATAATTAGTAATAAAATGTATCATACCTAAACTGCCCCTAAATTCCTCGACTACGTAGTTTCGTGGCATAAACAAAAACAATATATCAAAGATATAGAGTCCCTGCGAGGTCTGCCGACTTATCAAGAGGATACCTCATTTTACTAGTCTCAAGAACGCGTCTACACGACGTGAGAAAGAATCCCAAAAGGCGGAGGGGGAGATAGTCACGCGATATAACGGTCGAGAAACAGAGCTAAGCCTCTTATAACCACGAAGAAAATACCACGGAGGCGGAGGGGGTATTCATATCGAGGCCGTAGAAGAGGTAGTGAAGAAGGCGAGAAGTATGAGTAATGGAAGCTTTCCAGTTGTCCCCACACTTCAAAGATTGCTCGACCAGAGGGAGTTATTAATATATTTAGAAACACACAGATACATGCGGACACACACATATATACATGAATGCATCCGCACCCAACTGTGAGTTAAGGGTGCCAACTTCACCGATGTTGCTCAATGAATGACTGGGACAGACCAATTCAGTTTGAACCAGACTGAACCAGTATCAGAGTTAAAAATACATTATGAAGAGAGAAGAAACATTTAGATATAATTAGTAATAAAATGTATCATACCTAAACTGCCCCTAAATTCCTCGACTACGTAGTTTCGTGGCATAAACAAAAACAATATATCAAAGATATAGAGTCCCTGCGAGGTCTGCCGACTTATCAAGAGGATACCTCATTTTACTAGTCTCAAGAACGCGTCTACACGACGTGAGAAAGAATCCCAAAAGGCGGAGGGGGAGATAGTCACGCGATATAACGGTCGAGAAACAGAGCTAAGCCTCTTATAACCACGAAGAAAATACCACGGAGGCGGAGGGGGTATTCATATCGAGGCCGTAGAAGAGGTAGTGAAGAAGGCGAGAAGTATGAGTAATGGAAGCTTTCCAGTTGTCCCCACACTTCAAAGATTGCTCGACCAGAGGGAGTTATTAATATATTTAGAAACACACAGATACATGCGGACACACACATATATACATGAATGCATCCGCACCCAACTGTGAGTTAAGGGTGCCAACTTCACCGATGTTGCTCAATGAATGACTGGGACAGACCAATTCAGTTTGAACCAGACTGAACCAGTATCAGAGTTAAAAATACATTATGAAGAGAGAAGAAACATTTAGATATAATTAGTAATAAAATGTATCATACCTAAACTGCCCCTAAATTCCTCGACTACGTAGTTTCGTGGCATAAACAAAAACAATATATCAAAGATATAGAGTCCCTGCGAGGTCTGCCGACTTATCAAGAGGATACCTCATTTTACTAGTCTCAAGAACGCGTCTACACGACGTGAGAAAGAATCCCAAAAGGCGGAGGGGGAGATAGTCACGCGATATAACGGTCGAGAAACAGAGCTAAGCCTCTTATAACCACGAAGAAAATACCACGGAGGCGGAGGGGGTATTCATATCGAGGCCGTAGAAGAGGTAGTGAAGAAGGCGAGAAGTATGAGTAATGGAAGCTTTCCAGTTGTCCCCACACTTCAAAGATTGCTCGACCAGAGGGAGTTATTAATATATTTAGAAACACACAGATACATGCGGACACACACATATATACATGAATGCATCCGCACCCAACTGTGAGTTAAGGGTGCCAACTTCACCGATGTTGCTCAATGAATGACTGGGACAGACCAATTCAGTTTGAACCAGACTGAACCAGTATCAGAGTTAAAAATACATTATGAAGAGAGAAGAAACATTTAGATATAATTAGTAATAAAATGTATCATACCTAAACTGCCCCTAAATTCCTCGACTACGTAGTTTCGTGGCATAAACAAAAACAATATATCAAAGATATAGAGTCCCTGCGAGGTCTGCCGACTTATCAAGAGGATACCTCATTTTACTAGTCTCAAGAACGCGTCTACACGACGTGAGAAAGAATCCCAAAAGGCGGAGGGGGAGATAGTCACGCGATATAACGGTCGAGAAACAGAGCTAAGCCTCTTATAACCACGAAGAAAATACCACGGAGGCGGAGGGGGTATTCATATCGAGGCCGTAGAAGAGGTAGTGAAGAAGGCGAGAAGTATGAGTAATGGAAGCTTTCCAGTTGTCCCCACACTTCAAAGATTGCTCGACCAGAGGGAGTTATTAATATATTTAGAAACACACAGATACATGCGGACACACACATATATACATGAATGCATCCGCACCCAACTGTGAGTTAAGGGTGCCAACTTCACCGATGTTGCTCAATGAATGACTGGGACAGACCAATTCAGTTTGAACCAGACTGAACCAGTATCAGAGTTAAAAATACATTATGAAGAGAGAAGAAACATTTAGATATAATTAGTAATAAAATGTATCATACCTAAACTGCCCCTAAATTCCTCGACTACGTAGTTTCGTGGCATAAACAAAAACAATATATCAAAGATATAGAGTCCCTGCGAGGTCTGCCGACTTATCAAGAGGATACCTCATTTTACTAGTCTCAAGAACGCGTCTACACGACGTGAGAAAGGTGTGTTTCTAAATATATTAATAACTCCCTCTGGTCGAGCAATCTTTGAAGTGTGGGGACAACTGGAAAGCTTCCATTACTCATACTTCTCGCCTTCTTCACTACCTCTTCTACGGCCTCGATATGAATACCCCCTCCGCCTCCGTGGTATTTTCTTCGTGGTTATAAGAGGCTTAGCTCTGTTTCTCGACCGTTATATCGCGTGACTATCTCCCCCTCCGCCTTTTGGGATTCTTTCTCACGTCGTGTAGACGCGTTCTTGAGACTAGTAAAATGAGGTATCCTCTTGATAAGTCGGCAGACCTCGCAGGGACTCTATATCTTTGATATATTGTTTTTGTTTATGCCACGAAACTACGTAGTCGAGGAATTTAGGGGCAGTTTAGGTATGATACATTTTATTACTAATTATATCTAAATGTTTCTTCTCTCTTCATAATGTATATATATATATATATATATATATATATATATATATATATATATATATATATATATATATATATATATATATATATATATATATATATATATATATTTATATATATATATATATATAATACAATATGTTGAAAAGATAACACACCAGAGAGATAGTGCGCCATCAATCGTGATCCCACTCTCCAGAGCGTGAAACTAATAAACCTTTGTTTGTACTGCCTCTCTGTCTTTGTTGCCGTTCCAATTTTCACTATATATATATATGCATCATCACTGACTGACTGGAGTGTGTGGATTGCACGACCCTCGTCAGTTAACTCCCTATTAAACTCATTAAATGCTCTGTTAAACTTTGCTATTTCATTACATACAATTTGCTCCACAAGTATATGTATGTATGTATGTATGTTCTTCTGGTTATACATTTTTACCAATAGAGAGAGAGTTGGTTCCTAACATAGACACAAGACTCTCTCATTGGAATTTACACATCAACTAGGTATATATTTATGCATATCAGCAGGTCTGCATGTGTGTGCAGGTATGGATGTTATTGTATGTGTATGTTTTGAGTTTTATGTGTGCATGTTCATATGATTTGTATCTGTACATGTGTATATGAAGTTATCAGATGCAGAATTTTTGGAATGTTTTACATATTTTTACTGTTCTATTAATGGATTGTACTTGCAATTTCCCAAATAGTCGTGTTCTTTCTGTTTCTGTGAAGCCCAGCTTCTCAAGATTTGTATTGAGGCGGTTACTAACATATCTCCGTGCCCCAATAATGACAGGCATAAATCTGAAGGTATAGTCAGGGTGAAGTATCTGCAGATTTCTCATGGGTTCTGCATAAATATTCTCCTTTTCGCTAATCATTGATATTATATTGGCATCTGCTGGGCAGCGAACTTCCACTACTTTGCATGCCTTCTTTTCCCTGTTTCATATCATTATATCTGGTCTGTTATGCCTGCATTTTATTGGTGTTTTTACTGGAACATTTCACCAGTACTCTTTTATATTATGTATATGTATATCTTCTACATTGCTGTAGCTTTTAATGTGTTTATTATCGAGGATATCTTTACTATGGATTGCATTGTACAGTATTTTCGTCACTACATCATGCCTCATAGATAAATGTACTGCGATGACACCTTTAGACAGCTGCTTACGACATGGGTGACATCTTCGATGCTAATTCTACAGAGTTAGCACTTGTTGTCACATCTAGGTGTTTTGACTGCATCCCTATCTCTTTTGTGAATCGGGTATTTCGTATTGATTTCCTGTTCTTGGTTTGCAAAAGCGTATCCTTCAAATTGGGTGCCAATATAGCGATTGTTGGTCCAAGATAAACTACTATGCTTATCTATATTATTCTCACTCTGGCTCCTCCTGGCAACATATCCCTGCATGATTTGTTGCTGTTAAGCATGCAGTTTCTCATCTATGGATTCACTGCGGTACTGCTGAGAAACTTCCCTGGGTGTGAGTTTTTGATTAACACGCAGGGAATATCGTTGAAGGTGTTCCTTCCCAACCCTCATGATCTTATCTGTCTCATGCAGATAGACTTGCTCGAGAGACGAGCTCCTACGCTCGAGGTTCGTAGATGTTGTCGGAGGGATAGGATGCGACATTCAAATGCTGTCTGGACTGATGTTAGGCATCTCCCTTCCTGCTTACGTTTCAAGTAGAGGCGGTCTATGTCACTGTTGATGTGGAAGTTTCCGGTGTTGTTTAGTATTTTTCGAGTCCTAACATCAATTGCTCGGATTTCGTCTATCGTCCAATTGGTGTTAGGACAGGCACAGCAAACACATTGTGAGCCACTGTTTAATTGTGCGCAGAGAGTTCGGATGACCATATTTTTCTTAATCAGGTGTAATATCCGCTGGTTACGCGTTCCTTATTACAAATACCATTATTTTCTCATCTATCCCCAGGTATCTGTAGCAGTCCTCATCAGGTATCGGTGAAACAGTTTGGCCATTGATGACAATGTTGCTAGATTGGGTTGTAGTTTCTTCCTCGCTTTATAGTCATATATGAACACTCTATAACCTTTGAGAATGTTGTAACCTGGTCAAGATTTTTCTTCATCCCATCTATGTTCTTGAGAGACTGTCTCCTTGAAATATACCCCTGTGATATTCTATTTTATCAGTAAAAATAGAGACCTCCTTCTCTGTTTTTAACTTTAGGATAGTAGCCCAAGAAGAAGACAGCTTCTTTATGGCTCTGATGATAATGTCTGGGACTTTAGCAAGTCGGAGTGCCACTATCATCCAAAAGTGGGGAACAGAATCGAAAGCCTTCCTGTAGTCCAGCCAGACTGTAGCCATATTCCTCCTAAGTTGTCGCACCTCCGACATCGCTGCTTTGATGATTAAGAGTTGTTCAGCACACACCCAAATCCCTTTCTTTCCAGCTGCTTGTTCATCTGTGATGATGTTATTATTTTCACAGTGATCTTGGAGGAATATGTTCAGGCAGGCTGTATACATCTTATACATCAAGTTCTGGTATGCAATGGGTCGGTAGATTTTTGCCAAGTGGCTGTCTTTGTTCTTGGGAACCAGTATTGTTTGTGCTGGTATAAGTGTATCTCACTTCAGAACTTGTTGGTAGGGGTCGATAACACACCTCCGATAGAATATCAGTATTTTGTACCAGTAGCCGACAATCATGCCTCTTCCTGGTACTTTCTTATCTTGGAGTTTTCCTTTCATAGTCTCAAGGGTATCCTCATTCATTTCGTATGTTTTTTGTTGTAGAGTAGGAGCAATAGTTCTTTTGGATTTCTTTTAGCCACACTGCATCTTGTTTGAAATTCTTATTTTCGCCCCATATCTTTCTCCAAAGGGAATCTATGTCTTTCTGACACTTATTATTTTGCCCTTCGTATCTCTATAGACTGATCTTTGGTTTCGTCTGAATCTTTTAATAAGCACTTTTCTTTCATCTACCATCTTCAGGTATCGGCGTTTCTCGCTGACAGCTCTCAATTTTTGTTTGAGGGTGATCAGCTTATATTGAAGAGTTCTGGTTCTACTGATACCAAACATCGTTTCTATTTTATTTTTCACTCTTTGTTGGTGAGGAGTGAAGTTCTTTTTGTTTTTGTTTGCATGTAAGGAGCATTGTCACATATCCTAGTTTTTTTTTGTAGGTCAGCAATCTTTTTTTCTATTTTAGTTATATATGATGGTATTTTTGGTGGTGTTTTGTATCTCTATCACCAAGAAAATGCTTCACTGTCGTTGCTAAGGCATATAAGCAGGCGTTGATTTGCTTAAATGTTGGAGTTTTAATCCGTCATAAATATGCATCCCCTATTTCGTCAATAACACGCAATATTTCATTATTTGGTTTTATTTTATTAGATATTGTTGTTTTAATATGTTCAGCAAGAGAAATGTTTATACATGAATTAATTTCTCTCTGGAAGATTTCGTTGAGGGAAATTTTCAATTGTTTATACTTTTGATTATTATTATCGATAGTATTTTCCACAACAGTCGAGGTAGACTCGGATGGTACACGTGGTGTCAAATTTCTTAGATTATTATTATTATTTCTTCGATTGTTATTATTATCGATAGTTTTTTCCCCAGCATTCGAGGTAGGCTCAGATGGTACAGGTGGTGTCAACTTCTTACAGGCATAGCTGTTTCAAGGCTCTGTTTTACCTGGCTGCTAGGAAGTCTAGTAGCATGGCAACCTGTAGCACGTGTTGTTGATTCCATGTTTATTCTGGGGGACTGACAATTGTATGTATGTATGTATGCATGTATGTATGAATGTATGGACTTAAATTGGCAATATCGGTAGAGGGTCTGACGCCATGCTTGCAGAAAAGAGTTACGGCCCTTTATGGTCTGAGTTCAAATCCCGACAGGGTTAACTTTCCCTTTCATCCTTACGGGATCGATAAAATAAAGTACCAATAATGCACTGTGTGATTCCTGGCCTTGTGCCAAAAGTAGAAACAATTATTGATGGATTGGAAGGCGGTGGATTGGCAGTATCGGTAGAGGGTCGGACGCCATGCTTTGCAGCATAGAGTTACACCTCTTTATGATCTGAGTTCAAATCCCGCCGAGGTTAACTTTCAACCTTACGGGGTCGATAAAATAAAGTACCAGTACCCCTCCCACAAAATTGATGGCCTTGTGCCTATATAAGAAACGATTATTAATGGATTGGATTGACAGTATCGGTAGAGCATCAGACACCATGCTTTGCAGCTTAGAGTTATGGCCATTTACGTTCTGAGTTCAAATCCTGCCGAGGTTAACTTTGCCCTTCATCCTTATGGAGTCGATAAAATAAAGCACCAGAAATGCACTGGGGTAATTGCTGGCCTTGTGCTAAAAGTAGAAACAATTATTATTGAATTTAGGCGATGTGGAGATCTTTGCCATCGTTCTTTCATGGTCAGTCGACAAATAAAGTACCAGAACCTGTCGAATACTGCGATCAATTCTTCTTCAACTTCTGATAATTAATTTTTCATTAAGTCACATAGCCATCAAATTTGGAGGACGGGTAAATTTGGTAAAATCAACACCAGTACTTTACTAGTACTTTATTTTATCGACCTACATAGGATGAAAAGCGTAGTCACCCTCGATGGAATTTGAACTCAGGGCGGAAAGAACTGGCAAATACTGCTAGACATTTACCCGACGTTGTAACTGCTAGACATTTACCCGACGTTGTAACGAGTCGGTCAATCCAAGGCTTTTTGAATGACTTCTAATTAATAATTGTTTCTACTTTAGGCACAAGGCCAGCAATTACCCAGTGTATTACTGGTACTTTATTTCATCGACCCCGTAAGGATGAAAGGCAAAGTTAACCTCGCCGGGATTAACTTTGCCTTTCATCCTCACGGGGTCGATGAAATAAAGTACCAGTAATGCACTGGGTAATTGCTGGCCTTGTGCCTAAAGTAGAAACAATTATTAATTAGAAGTCATTCAAAAAGCCATGGATTCTAATTAATAATGAATGAACGAATAATACAAATAGTGAATTTTTTTAATGAGCGTCGTATCAATATTTTAACGATATGTTCAGGACCTTGTGCTATATTTTAGCTCAACCTTACATAGAACTGAATACAGCTGTTTATACAAAAATAAAACACTATCAGACGGAACAGAAAAGAAAGAACAAAATGGAAATGAGAAGAAAAAAAAGATTCGAGCAAGGAAAGAAAAGGAGAGAAGGGACAGACAGTACACTCCCGTGTGGGCGGTGGCTTAGCCGCACTCCAAGGACAAAAATGCAAAGGCGTTACCGCGTAAAATAGCTAGAGACACCCGCTGCAACAGCCACCCCACCTCACGGGACTCCCACCTCAAGCAGGCCCCTATCTGTCCAATTTCACGGAATAAATCAGCCGTGCTGGAACTAAGGACACCAAAGACGGGTACAAAGTAAACACCTAACATTAAATTTCAGAGAGAGGTAAAGAGAAATAGATGGGTGAGGGTGAGTAGTCATAATACTTAACATACATAACCTTAATAGTTGTTTTGGCTTTTAATCATGATGTAAGCTGATAAAGAGTCGTTATGGTTACTCAGTTTCTGTTACTTCTTGAAGTGCATATCGCTTAGAATGCTATGAATATCAGGATATCCTGTTCACCTGCCTTACTCTAAATGTTAGTCACTTTGTCATTATTACCCCCCAGTCCTGGTGGATTAGCATAATTGTTAGAGCGTCGGACAATAAACTGTGCGGTGATTGTTCAGGCTTTTTACGTTCTGACTTCAAATTTCGCCGAGTTTAACTTTTCCTTTCATCTTTCCGAGGTTGATAAAATAAAGTACCTGATTGAAAGTAATCGATTCCCTCCCCCATCCGCCTGTAACATTGCTGGCATTGTGCTTAATTTAGACACCATTATTCGACTCTTATCGGTGGATTGGCAGTATCGGTAGAGGGTCGAACGCCATGCTTTGCAGCATAGAGTTACGGGCCTTTACGGTCTGAGTTCAAATCCCACCGAAGTTAACTTTGCCTTTCATCCTTACGGGGTCGATAAAATAAAGTAACAGTAATACACTGGGGTAATTGCTGGCCTTGTGCAATTATTAGACTCTTATCTTTCACACACGAAAGCAAAATTAAAAAAAAACATCTCAGATCACCAACCCATCGTGGGAAAGAGACATTTTTGACACGTTGACCTGAAGAAATGGGAGAAAGAATGAACTTCCGTCGGTTTCGACGAGGAGCTGTTCTAGTTGTTCGATCAACGAAAACAGTTAGCTCATGAAATTAACATGTATGTGGTCGGGCATTCCACATACACTAGTACACATGAAGGAATTCTCATGGAGATTCACGGTGATACAGTGTTTGACAAGTATGGCCCTTTGTATTACAAGTACAGTCCATTCCACGAGATTCCACACAAGAACAGTCATTTGTTAAGGCTTCCACACATTTCTATCTACCAAATCTTCCTCCCAAGGCTTAGGTTGACCCCAAAGCTATGTCAGAATACACCTACCAATGATACTAACTGCCTAGTTTTTCTAGAAAGTACGTAGCACAGAAGCGAAATTCTTAACTAAAGATGAAGTACGTTGTCTTCACACCGATACTATCCATTTTGTTACCAGTTGAAGTCAACTGACGTCACACTGATACTATCTATGTAATATTAGTCAACGTACCTGTGGTCACCTCAATACTATCATCGTAACACCAGTCAAAGTACATTATGGTCACATCAATATTATCTTCGTAACACTAGTGAAAGTACACTGTGGTCACACGAATACTGTCTGTATTGGTACCAGTAGAGGTATACTGCCGTTATACCAATACTATCCGTGTAAAACTAGCTCAATTGCACAGCTGTCACACCGATACTATCTCTGTAGCGCCAGTCAAAGTACACGGTTGTCACACAAAAACTATCTGTGTAACACCAGTTAAAGTACACAGCTGCCACACCACTACTGTCTATGTAGCAACAGTAGAAGTACACAGCTGTCAGACCAATACTATCTTCGTAAACCAGTTGAAGTACACTACCATCGCATCAATACTGTCTGTGTGACACCAGTTAAAGTACACTGTCACCACATAAATACTTTTATGCAACATTTGTAGAATTACACTGGCATTACTTCAATACTGTCTGTGTAACACAATTTAAAGTACACAGTCATTAGACCAGATGTTTTCTATTGACAACAGTAGAAAAACACTACTGACACACCAAACCAAGACTGTCTGTCCTGATACCAGTTAAATTACATTGTCCTCATACCAAGACGGTATCTGTGTATCACCAGCCGAGATGTACTCTTTTAAAACTAATACTACCTAAGTAACACCAACACACGTACACTGCCATCGCACCAAGACCGTATCTGTTAACACCAGGTAAAGTACACTGTTATTACACCAATACTATCTATGTCACACCTGAAGTACACTGTTGTCGTAACAAGATTATCTCTGTAACACCAGTAAAAGTACACTCTCCTCACACAGATGCTATCTGTGAAACACAAGATAAAGTACACTGTTGTGACATCAATACTATCTACCTAAAACCAGTTACAGTACACTGTCGTCACACCAGTACACTGGTTCACGTACAATCTCCATCATACCTGGACTAGGTAAAGTACGCCGTCGTAACACCATGACTATCTCTGTATTACCAGTTAAAGTACACTGTAGTCACACCTTGACTATCTTTGTAATACCAGTTAAAGTACATTGTCGTCACAACATTACTGTCTGTGTTACACCAGTTGAAGCACAGTACCACCACACCAATAGTATCTCTATAACATCAGATAAAGTACACTACCGTCAGAATATTCTGTCTATGTTACGCCATTTGAAGTACACTGCCGTCACACCAATACTGTCTATGTAACGCCAGTTGAAGTACACTGCCCTCACACCAATACTCTCTATGCAACGCCAGTTGAAGTACACTGCCGTCACATCAATACTGTCTATGTAACGCCAGTTGAAGTACACTGCCCTCACACCAATACTGTCTATGTAACGCCTGTTGAAGTACACTGCCCTCACACCAATACTGTCTATGTAACGCCTGTTGAAGCATACTGCCGTCACACCAATACTGTCTATGTAACGCCAGTTGAAGTACACTGCCCTCACACCAATACTGTCTATGTAACGCCAGTTGAAGTACACTGCCCTCACACCAATACTGTCTATGTAACGCCAGTTGAAGTACACTGCCCTCACACCAATACTGTCTATGTAACGCCAGTTGAAGTACACTGCCCTCACACCAATACTGTCTATGTAACGCCAGTTGAAGCATACTGCCGTCACACCAATACTGTCTATGTAACGCCAGTTGAATTACACTGCCGTCACACCAATACTGTCTATGTAACGCCAGTTGAAGTACACTGCCGTCACACCAATACTGTCTATGTAACGCGAGTTGAAGCACACTTCCCTCACACCAGTTGAAGTACACTGCCGTCACACCAATACTGTCTATGTAACGCGAGTTGAAGCACACTTCCCTCACACCAGTTGAAGTACACTGCCGTCACACCAATACTGTCTATGTAACGCGAGTTGAAGCACACTTCCCTCACACCAGTTGAAGTACACTGCCGTCACACCAATACTGTCTATGTAACGCGAGTTGAAGCACACTTCCCTCACACCAGTTGAAGTACAGTCTACGTCACGTCACATAAATACTATCTGTGTAACACATTGTATTGCTGTCAGCATAAATACATCCACATAGATACACTCATCCTCTCATACCATATACATACATGCACATGCAGGCATACAAACACTCATCCTACCATACACACATATCCTGTCATACACAATAATACACACTCATCCTGCCATACACACTCACTCATATGTACAGTCATACTGTCACTCATACACACTCTCCCTCTCACAAACACACATACATACAGTAATTTGCAAGCACACAGGCATACATACATGCATACAATTTCGCCCGAAAGATTCTAACTTGAGCACAGCTCATCAATAGAGAAGTTGTTACTTCCCAGTGATCGAATCGATCGACAAGATTCCAGGGAGGAACTCGTCAAACATTGTTTTCATTGGTCTTTCCATTGCTAATACGATCGAGCGGTCGCAACCCCAGGCAGAAAGAGCAACGTGAAATAAAAGATATAATGCATCGCCGGGAGATTAAAATCACAATCTCACGATTGCGACTTCAATTCAAAATGATATCAGTGATATCATTTATGGAGAAAAACTCTGCATTTCAATATTACTCAATGTAAAATGTAATGCATGAAAAGTTGCAAAACATTATTTTTTGTAATATATCAAATCAAAATTACATTATTAAATCTTATTCTTATTTTGTTTCTTGTAAATATTTTTCAAAATATCAATTCAAAACTTGATCATTTCAGTTTTGTGTAAAGCATTATTTTCAAATTAGAAATTCAAAGTTTAATTATTTATTTTTTTACATAATAAATACATGAAAATATATTTCATACTTTGTCCTAATGAAGAACTTCAGGGTAAACAACATTTCTTGTCTTTCTTTGATTGGCTAAAATGTAGAGTTTTTTGAAGTTCCAGTCCTTGAAACAGCCACATATAACATGCCATGACTGAAACATGGGTTTGTCAGATCTATACCAATAGTTTTGAAAGTTTGACCTTGACTTTTATTGATGTTCATGGCAAAGCATGACCTCACTGGGAACTGCAGCCTCTTAAATGTAAAAGACAACTCGCTATCTCTTGGCATAAGTAGAATCCTCGGAATAAGAAGAACTTAACCTTTGTAAGCCCCGAATATGATGGTTGCTTCAATCAAGTTCTCATGCAATCTTGTTACAACACATCTTGTTCCATTTATTCGCCAAATTTTTCACTGTAGGGGGTTTAACCCCTATTAGAGTGTTTTAATATTGAAATTTGCTGAAATTTTGTGAATAGGCATCCTATTTTGTCATTTACATATGGTTTAAATTTCATATAAATCGAAGGGAAAACATTTTCAGCAGGCGTGTGTGCCCCCGGGGAACCCTTTGATTAAAATGAAATATACTTATCCAAGTACCCTGGACAATGTAGTTTCAGAATACATATGGTTATAGGGGTCTATCTCCAAAACCATAGGAGGAGTTCGTGAACAAACAAACAAACAGACAGGAACTACAACTTTATATATATAGATTACCATTTTATTTATTCTAACTTATGAAAAATTATGATAGATCCACACCCAAGTCTTAACATGCCGTCCCAATTAATATCACTTATCTTCATCGACAAAGCCACTGATTTTACTGGGATCAACGGTTGACAGGTGTTTATTGCTTCGTGCTTAATTACATCACAATGTGTGACAACAACCTAGTGTTATGTATGAAAATGGGTGTAAGTGTAATGAGATAAAACGATGATGATGATGTTTATGGTGGTAATGTTAGTGGCGGAATTGGTTATAGTGCTGGTAGTAGTATTGATGTTGGGGGCGAGGATGACGACGATGATGATGATATCTCCAGTGATGCAATGTAAAAAAAAAACGAATCAAGAGAAATCAGCGCGAAATAAGATTCAACAAACCAAATATAAATGGAAAAAGACGAACTGACGATACACTAAATACACAAATACCTATGTGATATAAGCTATCACATAGCTTATATCACTATATATATAGCCCGAATATATATATATATATATATATATATATATACATATGTCCCAAGTCTCTGATACCATCAACACCATAAACACAGAGCTGGCATATATAAGATATATAAGAACTGACTAACTGCCTGATGAGGTCATAGCCATTCAATGGCTATCATCAAAATATATATAGCAGTAAATAAAGGATTATGAGTTCATGCAATTGACTTATGTTTCGTCACTATATATATATATATATATATATATATATATATATGCTTAATTAAAAACATCTTGAAGACCTTACGCTACTGTTTTAAAGTAGTGACTATGTCACTTACTTCCCTTTTCAACACACAAAGGGAGATAAGCTGACAGATTTCTGTTTCATACTGTTGGTATTGTCAGAGCCTAGCACTCCCCTTATTTATTGAAAATTATGAATGTTGGATTCTTATAGAATTCCTGTAATAATCAGGAACTGATTATACAGAGCGGTTGCCGGTTCAGCAAAAATTGAAAATTAGAATTGGTACTCTGAAATATACCAATTCTAATTTTCAATTTCTCACTCTTAGGAAAATCTTTCAAACGTTCAATCATGTGACAGGAAGGTATACGATGCTGACGATAGCTAATAAGCTTGAAACTAGTACATCGTTCCAGTGTCAGTGTTGAACAAAAAGGCGATGATGGTTGCGGCGTAATTCGGGCTGTTTGTTTACAAACAAACCGAACATTATAATAAATGTTCGGTAAACCCATACGTACATATATATATATACATGTGCATGTATGTATATATATACATACTACTGTACGTCTGTATACATATATGTATGTACGTATACATACTTACATTTCTATATATATATAAGTATGTATATGTACATACATATATGTATACAGACGTACGTATATATATACATACATGCACACATATATATATATATGTACGTATGGATTCACCGAACATTTATTATAATGCTCGGTTTGTTTGTAAACAAACATCCCGAATTAAGCCGTACAGTGTTTAGCAACCATCGTTTCCCTTTTGTTCAACACTGACAAAGGAACGATGTACTAGTTTCAAGCTTATTAGCTATCGTCAGCAGCGTATACCTTCCTGACAGATGATTGGACGTCTGAAAGTATATACTTTCCTTATGCATATTAACGGCTGAGCAGCCTAATTTGCATATCGAGTGAGTTAATCGGCCGGGCGCACCGAAAACGATAAATGGAAAAAATGAAACGTAATTTCATTTCTCACTCTTAGTACGGCTGTACGTAAATATAAGTATGTTTCAGACGTTTAATCATCTGACGTTCAATAAACTTTCTTGTATATACTCTTATCCCAATCCTGTACATACTTTCCGATTGTCACTTTTCGTTTTTTTTCGTGTGATACGCGAAGGTACCAACCAACAAACATCTCTATTTTATAATATGTATAGGTTACTATATCTCTTTTATTTGTTCATTCAAAATATTTTTCAGCTAATTCTGTCGTACAATATACATCAGCAATCGTTATCTAATCTTTATCTAATGTTTTATAAATTTCCGGTTGGTTGGTTCCACAACCGGACGGTTGTTCATATATTGTCAAAGCTCTTTCGTCACCCATTCTGTGACCTCTTCAGTGACTGGGGATTCTTTTCTTTGTTTTGTGCCTCTCCTTTGTTCTGTCCTACGCCATATTGTTGTAAAAACAAGATGACCCTCCCAAAGTATAACAATATATATATATATATCCAAAATTAAAATTAAGGGTTGTCATGTCTGAGAGACATGCGCCATATCCACTGTATAATAAGCTCCAAGATTCCAATGAACAGATCTGAGCATTACATATCAACTAGAAATAGTTCGAGTCATTCACAGATTTGCATTTGCTTTGTAAACGCAGATAGTTATCTTCTTCTCCTTTGGTGACCATCCAGGATTTGACTACTGTGATTTACGGATTAATTGGTGAAATATATTTCTTACTTAAAGAAATATATACAAAGGAGATTAATCATTTTAAAAGGTATCTATATTTGAAGTTCTAGTTAAACTTTAATTAGTTACCTACCTAGCTCTGTGTGCTGACATTCTTTACAAATTATTCCCTGTGACCGTTTCATATGTTTATTTTATATATATATATATGTCAATCTATTTCTAGTTGATATATATATATATATATAACGAAGGAAATGTGGTAAGGAACCAGGTGGACCATAACGCATCAGAGTACTCAATACTTAGGGTAGTAGAGTGGGTAATAGGAACAAGTAAGACCCCGACGGCTGAGCTCAAGCCGTTTCGACGGCTAATTCAGTACAGAATTAGCCGTCGAAACGGCTTGAGCTCAGCCATCGGGGTCTTACTTGTTCCTATATATATATATATATATATATATATATATATATATATATATATAATAATAATAATAATAATAATAATAATAATAATAAAATGTGGAGAAGGAGCACACGAGTTGGAATATATATATATATTTATGAACATAGGGAGAAAAGACGATTATTAGGAAGAAAAATTTTTTTTTTTCCTTTTTATTCTTTTCTCTTTTTTCTAGGTTAGAAAATGTTTAAAACAAAATATTTTACTTTGTGTGAAGTCTTAATGTATTAGTTAATTTATTTATTAATTAACAATGGCATTTATTTATTTATATATTTTTCTTCCTAATAATCGTCTTTTTCTCCCTATTTTCATATATATATATAAGCAAAGGGATATCCAGACGGAACTTGAACCGTTAAGGTCTGATTCCTGGGTATGTCACTATTTATAAAAAACAAACTTTGTATTTTATCTGATGAGAACGTATCAAAGTTTTGGTACCCTTACCATAAACCTAACCAAAACTTACATTACATACACTCACAATCCAATCACCCTAGATCTATCCTTAAAAACCTAGCATATAATATCTAACTCAGAATTTCTAACCTTTCATCTAACCAGGATGTATTCGATAAAAATGCGCCCTTTTATAACGAAGCTTTAGCTAGAAGCGGCCACAAAAACAAATTAGTCTATATACCTTCCACCAATAATACTTCAAACATACAGCCCAATATTACCAACAAACACCAAATGAAAAACACACACCTAAATGCCACTCACACTACACCCCAAAACACCAACTTAAAATTTAATTTCTCTACCTCTTCTCACATAAAATATAATAACTTTCAAAAAACCATTCATCCTAATACTCCAATATACGTTAATAACATTACTAACAAAACTCCTAATAATCAGACTAAAACACCTAAATCAGTTAATCTAACTAAACTTATATATAATAAATTCCACTAATACTAACACTCTTGGTAAACATCCTGATACATCGTATAAATATAAAAAACAACATCGAAACCGTAATAGACGAGTTACTTGGTATAATGCTCCATTTAATCTACAAATTAAAGATAATATCCCTAACAAATTTTTTACTATCCTAGAGAAAAACTTCCCGCCAAACCATAAATACCATTAAATTTTAAATAGATCAACTGTCAAATTTTCCTACTCCACTACCAAAAATATACAACAAAAGTGCGTACAATGCATATAAATGTTAAAAAACCACGAATATACCACCAACACATCAAACCAACCATAATACTAAAATAAACTGCAACAAACCACCATCTCCTTCACATATAACAAGTCGAGTAAATTCCACACCAAATTTGACTAACTCCCCTGATATAATATTCACGAATGGTTGTAACTGTAGAAACAAAAGAAATTGCCCATTAAAGGGAAATTGTCTTATTAATAACATAGTATATAAATGTAAAATTAGCACTAAGGACTCAACTTATTGATATATAAGAGCTATTTCTAACCAATTTAAAGTAAGATTTAATACCTACAAACATAGTTTTTAAAATGCCGCATTAGCTAATACAACATCCTTGGCTGAAACAATTAATAATTATAGAAAAAAGAATATCGATTACAACCTGACCTGGAGTGTGCTCAAAAGGCCATCCCTTATCAAAATAACAGATATGAGTGTAGATTATGTTCACAGGAACTTTTTGAAATAATGAAATTTAAGGATATCCTATTAAATAAGCGACAAGAATTAATTATATCTTGCAATCATAGAATTAGAAGAACTTTCAAATATTATAAACCTAATTAATATACACCTTACAATTATATTTTACATATTATTATAATTAGTTTTTTTAATTTAGTTAACCTATAATTAGTACTTTACTACAGAGAACATCATAATTTTATTTTCCTTTTACAGCTCTCTTTTCCTAAAATTAATACCTATAAGTATACATATAAACTATTTTAATTTCCTGTTATGAATCTAGATTCCTTGTAGTCTATATAAGATTGGTACTTCTCACTAATACATTTACCCCAAAATTTTATTTTCCTTCATTTTTAACAACATTCTTTAATAACATCTAACTCTTATTTATCACATCCATATGAATTAATATAAATTTATCCCTATAAGTATACCTATCAATCAATTTAATTTCTTGTTATAGATCTAAATTCCTTGTGTTTTAAATAAGATTGGTATTTCACACTAACACCTTTACCCTAAAATTTTATTCTCCTTCGATTTTAACATTAGCATTATTCTTTAATAACATCAAATTTTCGTGTACCTTTCACCGGCTTGATCTCTTTTCATCCCCAAAGTATTCTTTTCATTCAAAGTATTCTTTCCATTCAAAACTTAGTCTGCATTCCTCTAGCCCTAAATTAAATTTCTACTACTACTATTCTATCAACTTGACCACTTACTACTTTTCTATTGGTCAATTCAAAACCTGTTCCCAAACAGACCTATTATATTAAATCTTTGTTCGTTTTTTTCAATAAACAAATATCATTATTTCTGATGACAGCATATATATGTGAAGGTATGTATATTTCCTCTGATAGTTTGTAAAATGTTTACATAGATCTATATGATATACATACCAACACACATATATATCCTAGAAAGGATCGTAAAATTATGAATTTTTTAATATAAGGAACTTGTTCTTTGTTTTTATTCATTGTTTTTATTAATTTATCTTGACTCTGTTTTCCTGTGATTTTCATCGAAAAATTTTTGAATGCATCTTCTCTTTTCATGATATTTGGATTTCATTGAGTTCTTCATACGGATTGGACACCACTATATATTTTGGTAGATTTATCTACATATATATATATAAATGATATATATATATCATATATATATATATATATATATATATATATATATATATATATATATATATATATATATCATATATATATATCATATGTACATATCATATATATATATATATATATATATCATCATCATCATTTTTATGTACATATTATATATATATATATATATATATATATATATATATATATATATATATATATATCATATATATATATCATATGTACATATCATATATATATATATATATATCATCATCATCATTTTACGTCCGCTTTTCCCTGCTTGCAAGGGTGGGACGGGTCCTATTCATTACACCATCTCTCCACTTTTCACGGTCCTTCGTCATTTCCACAGTGAGCTTCAGCGATCTGAGGTCTGGTCTCACCACCTCCGCCCATGTTTTTTGTTGTCTTCCTCTACTACGTCTTCCTACAACTTGCATTTGTTGGCACCTCTTCACGCATCGGTCATCCTCCATGCGCATCACATGTTCATACCATCGCAGGCTCATCTCCCGCACAAAAAGTTTATACCTCTCAGACACAGTTTCTCTCTCAACACATCCATGCCCAGCCGTTCACGCACATTGACATTGCACATCCAATGGAGCATTCTTGCCTCATTTCTCTCCAGCCGTCGCATATCCTCTGCAGTTGCTGCCCATGTCTCACTACCATGAAGAATCGCGCACCTCACACAGGCATCATATAACCGGCCTTTCGTACGCAGGGAAAAACCCTTCTTCGTCAGCAGAGGAAGCAGCTCCCTAAACTTCTTCCAACCCGACCTTATTCTAGATACTATGGCATGCGAACACCCCCTCCTATGCTAATCTGATCACCTAGGTACTGGAAGCTATCAACCACTTCTATAGAACCCACCTGCATTTGAAAAATGTTTCTATCAATGCGACTTCTACTGTCAAATTTACCTGTACATCTACTGTATACTTAATTCTCCCTACCTGTAAGTTTGCCTACTATCCCACTACATCTCTTATGTACCCAAGATCTGTACCTCTATCCTAGAGCTGTCCAACATGACCATTGAAGTCCCCTGCTTGCATAACGATGTCTCTGTCCTCTGTGATTGTGGCTGTTTCAAAAGTTTCTCATAAAAGCAGTCTTTCTCATCTTTCTAATCTAATCTTAATTATTATATTACTGACTTTAACTACCTCTATTGTCTTATCGATCCATCTCTCAGCCAGTAAAATGCCTACCCCACCTAACTCATCATCATTATCTACCCAGAAAAGCATATAACTAAGATGTTTGCCTCCGATTAGTCTTTCTGAGGCACCTCTCCATCTCACCTCTTGCATACAGCACACATCCACATGTCTTCTCTCTGGCAACTCCACTATCTCATCAAATCCACCTGTTAGAGTGCCAACATTAAGTGTGGCAACTCTGAGATTCGATGTCTTCATATTCTTGTTCTTGTTGTGCGATTGCTTGATGACAGACAGGGGGTTCTCGCACATGGCCACACTAGCCACCCCTCTACCATGCGCAGCCCTAACAAGGTTAGTGTTATTGCTGTTTACGCAGTTATTGTAATACTTATTTGTTGTGCTCATAATTTTTTTTTTTGGCATTAATATATACTGGTTGGATGCCCTTCATAACACCAGCACCACTTTACAGCATGGACTGGGTGTTTTTATTCGTGCCACCATCACCAGAGAGGTTGTCTTACTGGACTTACTATAAGTATATCATATATATATATTATATATATTATATATATGTATATCATATTTATATCATATATATATATCATATATATCATCATCATCATCATCATGATCACCGATTTACGTCGATTTCTCCACGCTAGCATGGGTTAGACGGGTTGTCCTGTTGTGGGCAATGCCAGGTCAGGTGACAGTGTCTTGCTCATACAGGACTGATTTTGGATCGGTTTCTACAGCTGGATGCCCTTCCTAACACCAACCTCATTTAAAGTGAGTACTGCGTGCTTTATTACAATGGTGCCTACACGACCACGTTACAGTGTGGACTGGGTGCTTTTTGTCATGTCACCTACACAACCACTTTACAGTGGGAGGGGCATGGGGGCATATTGTCCATTTGCTTCAGCTTTGGCTTGTCTCTGTGAGAACTCGTGTCTTCTGAGGTCTCGGTCCTATGTCATCGCCTTTAAGAGGTGCAATTGGGCAAGATCAGTTTTTATCACCTCATTCCAGATCTTTCCATCAACTTTTAGTGATCTGCACCTTTTTATGCAACTGTCATCATTCATCACATGTCCACATCAACGCAATCTCCTCTCCTGCACACAACATTTAATTCCTCTTATGCTTAGTCGCTCTCCTAATCCATTTTTGCTTTGCCGTTCGCATATATTACTATTACACATCCATCGGAGCATGCAAGCTTTGTGTCTTTCTAATTTACGCAATTCTTCTGCACACAACGCCCAGGTCTCACTACCATGAAACATTGTCGTTCGTATGCACGGATCATACAGTCTGCCTTTCCTTTTGAGGGAAAAGCCTTCTGTTGCTAGCAGTGTTTTTAGCTCCATGAACATCATGTATTATTACTGGAAACTAACCGCGTCCTTACCAGCGCGCAAGGCCTACAGAGACCGGATTAGCGAACTAGTTAAGCGGGCGTTGACGGGGGTCATCGTCAACAACAAGTGGTGGTTTGCTCTGAAAAGAGCAATTAGAATAGAGTCCATTAGGTTTAGTAAGGCTTTAGCAATAGAGAAAAATAGAGCAGAGGGAGAATTAGTTAGAAAATTAGACGAGGCGCTTAGCAAAGGCATCGCGACCGACGTACTTGCGGTGAAATTGGCCCTTGACCAATTCTTCAATGCAAAGCACGAAGGCTGCGTTTTCAGAGCTAGGGTGCGTGCTCTCAGACACGAGGGGACGAAAGCCGTTCAATGGGCCCGAGTGGCGGAGGCGCGTCGTGGCAACAAAGCCACGATCCGGTCTTTGGTGGACCACGACGGGCGCATGCTACTCGATCCCGGGCAAATGTGTGAAGCTTTTCAGCGACACTTGGCACAGCTGTTCGGGGGCAGCAGCGGGCCGGATCGAGGGATGGACTTTAGTGTCTACCTTGACGGACTGCCGCGGCTCTCGGCCACTGAGGCGGAGTGTTGCGAAAAGCCGATAACAGCCGCTGAAGTACGGGAGGCAATGACTGGCTGCACAAGGAGTAAATCGCCTGGTTTGGATGGTCTGCCCTATGAACTTTACGTACAGATGCCAGACTTGTTCGGAGGCCTCTTGGCGGACGTCTACTGCAACTGGTAACAGAACGGGAGAATTCCCAGCTTTGTGAGCCGAGGAGCTGTGGAGCTGCTGAGAAAGGATCCGAACAAGGGGGATAACATAGATAATTTTAGGCCCATAACTCTGCTAAACACAGAGTTCAAGATTTTGGCCAATGTGCTAGCAAAGAGGTTGGTGCTTGTCGTTGGTGGTCTGGTGCGAGAGGCGCAGACATGCGCCATTCTCGACAGATCCATCCACGACAACCTCCACCTCATGCGATACATCGTAGAGAGGGTAGCTAGGCAACCTGGCACAGGTGGGTCCTTGATCAATTTAGATCAGTCGAAAGCTTTCGATAGGGTCGACCATCGTTACCTAGCGGCAGTCCTGAGGGCGGCTTGCTTTGGGCCCAGCTTCAGAGGCTGGATCGCTGCCATGCACAGCGACATCTGCTCTGTGGTGAGAGTGAACGGTCACCTTTCGGAACCGTTCAACATCATGCGCTCGGTCCGCCAAGGATGTCCCCTCTCGTCCCTCTTGTACGTATTGACTCTCGAGCCATTACTGCACAGACTGGAGACGCTGAGGGGGGTCCCACGCGAACTGGGATGCGGAAGATCCGTATCAGCATATGCGGACGATGTCAGCGTAGTGGTGTCGAACGCCAAACACATCGAGGCGATCGGCACTACACTAAGAGAATACGAAGCGGTGACAGGAGCTATGATCAACCAGGAAAAGTCAGTGGGCCTGCAGCTCGGCACCTGGAGAGGCAGATCCATGCCGTCCAACAGCGTCGTCGGGCGCTGGACGGAGGGACCGGTTAAATTGCTAGGGTCTGGTTCGGTCCGGACCTCCAGACGGACAAAAACTGGGACGAGGTGACGAGCAGGGTGGCTTCTCTCACCCAGAAATGGGCGGAGAGGAAGCTATCCCTGAAACGTCGAGCGGAGGTGGCTAACGCGTATATCGCGTCCGTCATCTACTACCACCTGACCGTCGTACCTTGTCCTAAGCCCCGCCTAACTGCGCTGGAGCGTTTGCTCTTTCGCTTTTTGTGGAAGAGACGCGCTCCGATGGTCAGGCGGTCCATCTGCTGTCAACACCCGCTACGTGGAGGGCTGGGAATGCCGTGGCTGATGATGCGCAGACACGCGCTCAGGCTACGACATCTCCACCTCTTCCTCGACGGTGATCAGGTGTGATCGCCGTTTGCTAGACGCGTCTTTCCTCAGCTCGTCTCCTTGACGGATGCAGTCCTGGGTCAAGCGAAGACCGAGAGGGAGCGCTTGGAGACTGGAACGTATTCAGGCGCTCACAGCCCTCGACCAATCGGGCAATGTGATCGGCGGAAACTCCACCTTGGCGTTATATAGAGGATTAGTGGAGGGGAAGAGCGACGACGTACTTGGGGAAACTCTAGGCGTCGACGAAAATCAACTAGCCAATCTCTTCGGAAGAACTTTCGGGCCAGGGCCTATGAACAACTTCCAGAAATCTCTGGCCTGGCAGTGCTACCGAGGAGCCTTGCCAGTTCGGGATAAACTCTACAGGCATGGAGGTGCCGTCAGCCGGGCATGTCCGAGATGCCCACAGGGCGACGAAACCGTCCTGCACGCACTCGTCCAGTGTCTGAGCATTGCTGACTTGTGGGTTTATGTCGAACACCTGTTGTCGCGTGTAGGACGGACCCAGCTATCAGCTGAGTTCATCGTGAGGATTGCCCCGCCCTCTTCCTTTAGCCGGGAAGGCAGTTTTTATCTGTCTGGTGGCCATGGCGAAAGAGATAGTATGGTGGACACGTTTGAAAGGGCTGAAGACGAGCACTTACCTCTTCGGTGATGCCCTGATTAACTTTTTCAAATTTCATTTGAAAAGAAAAATCAGGGTAGAGAGGGAAGTGCTCTCTTCCCAGCATTTTGTTGAAAGATGGGTGAGAGAGGCAAGAATGGCCCGAGTGAATGGCCCTACTCTGAGTATGTGTCTCTAAATTAAAGGTGGAAAACTGGGAGAAGGCACTTGCCCTGGTGGTCAGGGTCACTGTGGATTTTTAATGGGCTTTCTCCACGAATGTCCCTCGGAAGTCTCCCCCCTATTGGGGAATTGTTTCATTGTTCTATTTTTACATCCTGTTTCTTGTTTTTTTTTTTTTATTACATCCTGTTTTTTTTACACGCAGAAATGCCCATTTGTACCGCCCTGTATTGTCCTGTACTGTCCTTAATGTCTACTTTATGTAAACCCTTGTGGTAAATAAAGAAAGCATTATTATTATTATTATTATTATTATTATTATTATTTCATTTATCTTGCTTTATGTTCATACGAGTTATCACCAAGTCACAACCAGTGATCTCAAGAGACAACAAGGTCCGCCATGTTCAAGAAAGGACACATATACATACCGATGCATCTTTAGTGATGTACCTATGTTGTGATGTACAATATATTGACAGAATCTTCCTTAGTACATGGACAGTTCCTATTAGTACTATCTTTTGTATTTTTCTATACGCGCGTTTCCTGGGATTTGGGATAAGGAATCAGTAGACCCCTTAGGTATCATTCCTAGAGCGCCCACAACCACTGGTATTGTTTTAGTTCTCAACTTCCACATTTTTCCAATTTCTATCTCCAGGTCTTTATCTCCAGCTCAATATTTCAAATGTTTTTATAGATACATTCTTGTCTGTTGGAACGGACATATCAATTAGCAGGTATTCCTTCATTTTAAAGTCCTTCAGTATTATATCAGGTCTATTTGCATCTATTTGACGGTCTGTTTGGATGCTAAATTTCTAGAAGACTGAGATGTGATCTTTTTCAAGTACGGGAGGTGGTTTATGCTCCCACCAATTCTTTTGATGGGGCAGGTCAAAATGCTTACACATTACCCAGTGTATGTATTGTGCAGCTCTGTCGTGCCTGTTTAGGTATTCGGTTGGAGCTATAGGACTGCACATTGAAATTATATGGTCAATGGTCTTAGGTTGTATTTTACATACACGGCATAATGGGTTGCATCCATTTTTTATGATGTTGGCTTGATCATTTTTTGTTGGCGGACACTGATCTTGTGCTGATATAATCAGTCCTTCAGTCTGGAAGGAGTGATTATATCAGGAGTGCCCCCCCCCCCCCAGTGTGAACCTGTCTACAGAATTTGTTCTGCCTTTGTTAAATATAGTTTTTAAAGAATTCCTCCACCCATACCGATCCCCACCCTCTCCTACCACTAGAGAATAAATAACACCATATTACTTGGACAGTTGGCTTCCTGATGATTTCTCCATAATGAAACAGTTCTCGACTTGTAGAAACCATTTCTATATTAAACCATTTCTATATTAATGATACATATATATATGATATATATATATATATATATATATATATATATATATATCATATATATATATCATAAATATGTATCATATATATATATATATATATATATATATATATATATATATATATATATTATATTTATATATCATATATGTATGTCACATATATATATATCATATATATCATATACATCATATATATATCAAATATATATCATATATATATATATATTCATGTCTTACTTATAGACAGGATAAAAATGCTCAATAGCAAAGTGCATTTTAAATATTCATTAATGATGTGTAGCTGCAGCTTACACATCATAATTGAATTGAGTATAGTGATTATTTGATTATAGTGCTTATCATGTATATAAACATGATTTTGTGACGTTTCATTTATTACTCTTGTCTTCTTGTTTTGCCAGATATCCAAACAGAGAATTTGATTGGACGATTTTGTGGACCAGAACATGTTAGTATAATTTCTTCATCCAATAGAATGTGTATTTGATACTCAACTAATTGAGCAGCTCTTAGCCGAGGATTTATGGCTGCATATTATTCAAAAGATAAAGGTAAATATGATATCAATAATTATAAAATAAAATACAAAATACCTTCCACACACACACACACACACACACACACACACACACACACACACACACACACACACACACACACACACACACACACACACACATATATATATGATGCGTGTATACGAACAGTAATGTTACATGGTAGTGAGACCTGGGCGCTGTGCCTAGAAGACTTGCTCTAGATTAGAAAGAAACGAAGCTTGCATGCTCTGATGGATATGAAATAGTAATATACGCGAACGGCAAAGCACAAACGAACTGAGAGAGAAACTGAACATAAGAAGGATTAAATGCTGTGTGCAGGAGAGAAGGGTGTGTTAGTATGGACATGTGAGGCGTATGAAGGATGACAGCTGCATAAAAAGGTGCAGAGCACTAAATGTTGATGGAAGCCGTGGAGTGGGAGACCCAAGAAGACCTGGAACGAGTTGATAAAAGCGGACCTTGCCCAATTGCACCTCTCAACGGCGATGACACAGGACCGTGATCTCTGACGTCACGCAGTAATACAGAAGACCTGGCTTCCCACAGGAACAAGCCGAAGCCGAAGCATATAGGCACTATGCCCCCATCCCCTCCAACTGCAAAGTGGTCGTGGAGGTGCCACGACAAAAAAGCACCCAGACCACACTGTAAAGTGGACGTGTAGGCGCCACAGAAAAAAAGCACCCAGCACACACTGTAAATGAGGTTGGTGCTAGGAAGGGCATCCAGCTGTAGAAATCAAGCCAGAATCATCAGTTACCGTATGAGCAATAGAAGGTAGGTCATCCGACCTAACATTGCCCACAAAAGGACAACTTGTCTAACCCATGCTAGCCTGGAAGAATCGACGTAAAACGGGGATGATGATATATATACTAGCAGAGGCACCCAACAATGCCCAGGTATTTTATGAAAGCAACAATATAGCTTGGTGCATATTACAAAATATTTGACCAATAAAATAAATTTGTTGTATTTTAACTAAAGTAGGAATTATAGCAGAATATTTATTGTTACTTGTTCAAAGCAAATCATCTAGATAAAAATATTATTAGTTTTGTCCAGTGGAGATTTTTTAATACAGCACCCTATTATAACCAGCATATATACTACTTCACACCTGGATAAATCATTAGGTATGTTGTCAGTGAAAAGGTCACGACCAAAATTACATTTGGATTTTTTAATTTATCTTTTTTTTCTTTTTGCACAGTCAGAACCTCTGAAATTCAAACAACATGTGAAGGTTATTTTGAAAACCATAAATAAAATAAAATAAATAATAAATCTAGCATTGGTTTATAAATGAATGAAGCATTTACTTACTCATTTCTGCAATTTAGGAAAGTGTATTTAGATTTTAACGCTGTAGCTTTCACCAAACTTTTGCCTCTAAGGCATTTATATAACCCTGGAGGCAATTTTTACTCCAATGATATTTGAACTCTGATTGAAGGGGAAGTAAAATCATTAATACTAGAGAGCATCTAATTGGGAATTTCAAAATTTTCACCAACTCAGAGCGCTTTGTCCCCACTTTATGTTTAGACTAAAATATTTACAAGCAATGGAGAAATGTCAGTCCTGGTTTTTAATTCTGTACTTCACTTAAATTGGTATACTATCCAGTCATATACAGGTGTTTCTCTCTTCACAAATACACACACGCACGCACATATATATATGTATATATGTGCTGTTGGACGGCATGGATATGCCTCCCCAGGTGCCGAACTGCAAGCCCACCAAATTTTCCAGGTTAAATTTTGCTCCCGTCAACCTTTCATATTCCTCCAAGAAGGTGCCAACCACCTCAATATCTGAGGTGTTCGACACCATCACGGTAATGTCGTCTGCATATGCTGACACAGCCTTTCTGAGCTCCAGCGTAGAGAGTCAATACGTACAGAAGGGGAAGGAGAGAGGTCACCCTTGATGGACCAATCGGGAGATCTCAATGGTTCCGAAAGGTGGCCATTAACTTTAGCCACCAAGCTGATGACGCTGTGCATTTCAGCAATCCAGCGTTTGAAGATCGGACCGAAGCCAACTGCTTTGATGACAGCCTCCAGGTATCGATGGTCAACCCTATTGAAAGCTTTCGATTGATCTAAATTGATCACAGCCGTACCGAAGCCAGGTTTACACCCTACCCTCTCTATGATGCATCGCATGAGGTGGAGGTTGTCGTTTATGAACCCGGTCGGGATAGTACATGTTTGTGCTTCCTCTACCAAATCCTCGACGACAAGTGCTAACCTCTTCGCTAAAACCTTAGCCAAAATCTTAAACTCTATGCTGAGCAGAGTTATGGGCCTGAAGTTGTCTGACGTTTCCCTTTGTTCTCATCTTTCCTCATCAGTACTCCCATTGTACTGTCAGTTGCAGTTGAGTGCTTCAAGGAGATTGGAGAACATATCTATGTAAAGCTCGAAGGGCAGACCATCCAAAACAAGGTAATATGCGCCTCTTGCAGCCGACTTGGGCACCTGGGATCTTCGTTTTCCCCCTGGGTGACCAAAGTTGGTGGTGGCATTTCCGCTGTTGTTGCTGCTGGTTGTATTGCCAGTGCTGGTGTTGGTCTCCGCCCCGGCCCCGGCATCAGTGTAGTTGATGACCTCTTGCGCTTTTCAGTTGAGGGTAGAAGGCTCACAAATGGGTTGCTTCGTCGCAAACGAAACAGTGCGACGTTTTGCCCTCGGTCATTACGTGCATAACAATCCTGTTTTTGAAGAAAGACGTGTTCTAGGATTTTTCTCAAGTCTTCAGGCCAATCCTCCCTGGCTGTTCTCGTAACCTCGAGCTTCTATGGCTTCGGCCGGGACAGTTAAGTTGGCCTAGGTTTGCTCTTGTTTCATGAGCTTCCAGGCCTGCAAAAGAAATTCATTGCCGCTATACACACACACGCGCGCACACGCACACGCACACGCACACACACACGCACACACGTATATATATGGGCCTTCCAGTTTCATTTCACAGTATATATACATGTCTGTGTATATTTTAATTTAAAAATTATTTTTAAGAGAACATGATTTTAAAAAAAATATTTTGAAGTGAACGTGACCCATTGGGTAACGGGTGGTCTAGTATACTACTAAAACTCTGTGATTGCTTGCTTGCTTGTTTGTCTGTAATGTAATACAGCCAAAAGGGCGCATAATTGGAAAATAGTTTATATATGAAACATATTTATTGCGTATCGACCTGTTATGCGCGTTTCGCAGAGGATTGGCTGAAGGTGACCCTTAGGAGCCGACTCCAGTATTGATCTGCTCATCAGACTGGTGATGCGATAAAAGATATATCTTTTCAACAGTGAAAAAAATGAAATGAAACACTTTCAACTATTCCTCCGTACACAGAAAATAACTTAGCAGATTTAGATTTGTGTCTCCTCATTAGACAATAACTACTTTTATGATTCTCTATATGGAGAAATATTGCTAGAGCATGGCTATGCAGAATATAATAAATACTTAAAACTCTCAATCAATTTTGCATGACATACACATATTTTAGTGTCGTAATTAAATAAATTATAAATAATTATGCTAGATAAGAGTACATGAAATGCAGGCCTAATAATAATCTCTTATGTTTCTCTGTGTACGGAAGCATAAATGATAGCGTTTACATTTCACGCTTTATTTCTTTCGCAGCTAAGACTTTTTTTTTTTGAATAGCTAAAGTGTAACCTTTTACTTTGCAAGCTGTTATACAAAAACAAAAAAAAAACAGTAAAGGAAACAAAAAAAAAAAAGGAAATTATAAAAAATAAAAAATAAAGAATTAAGCAAGGAAAGAAAGGGAGAGGGAGGGACAGGCACTACACTCCAATCTGAGTGGTGTTTCAGCTGCGTCCCACCGACAAAATGTCAACGGCAATACTGCGAAGAATGGCCAGAGACACCCACTGCAACAGCCATCCCACCTCATCGGGCTGCAGTTTTTCCGATTTTACTGAGGTAACGAGCTGTGTTGAGACCACGGACACCAGAAGTCTCGATGGAGACCTGTACAAAGAGGAAGCGATAGGTCAGGCACCGGTATATAACTATCTTTCTCTTCTCTGCATTGCTGGCAACGGAACCCGGGTTTGTGGCCGAAGCAGCAAGGTTGGAGGAAGAGAACAAGTCGTAACACTTTGCATCCCAAGATACAAAATCAATTGTTATCTTAAAATCTTCAAATATACTGCGTTCTAGTATAAACATATATGATATATGTAATTTCGTCACACAAGTTAGAAAGATAATTTCAGGTATTTTCTAAATTTTGTATGACTTATATAACATTGCTATAGCGATATTCCTTCATAGGGGTGGTTATTTTCTGACAGAGAGACAGAAATCAACCGATTTCTTCCAGAGTAGGGGAGACGAGAAGTGGGGAAGAATCGACCCCAGTATTGAACAGATACGTTTTTATTTACCTCGAAAGGATGAAAGGCAAAGTTGATTTTAGGTGGATTTGAAGTCAGAGAGCAGATAGGTGCAGCGAATAATGCAAAACATTCTATCTGATGTTTTAACGAGTCTGCAAATTCGCTTCCTTATATTGATAAGTAATATTTACAAACAATATGACACAAGCGTTAGACATGCTAGAAAACTACTCTATTAAGTATACAACTCCTTCCACCCTTCAAACTACAAATTTTTCACGTTGTGCCAAATTGAAAAATGAATTTTGTCAGCTGATATTGAGATCGAGACAAAATGAATCACAAAGATGTATATCTACACCTTTCTTCGTAACCAATCTCTTAAATCTAATGGATTTGTCAGTCTTTATTACAGTCAGCGCAAAATATATAGTGCAGTAGAATGTGCTAATAAAGAGTGAGTTGTGGCAAACGTTTCTATTGAAACATTAAGATCAAATCCTGAGCCAAAAAGTTACGGAAATAATTCTCAACAACATATGCGGGGTTCGGCTGAAAAGTTCATAGGCTGACTATGAAGGAGTGATGCTAGAAATGTGAAATCTTGCCTGCATTAATTTCAACTCTTCTTATTAATAAGTGCATTGTTTCTTTCCAGGGACTATGTTGAAAAATAAACCTTATTTGGTTATTCCATGACAGTAGTTTGGTTTGCCTATGAACTTTTCAGCAGACCCTCGTGTAAGCCTACACCTATATGGTACCAATTTATAATAGTATGGGTTGAGTTGTGGAGATGTCTTGCCAAATAAACACCGCAAGGTCAATCTTATGATAAAAGTTGTCGCTTCTTTAGCTTGCTAAACAATTTCTAAATGTTACATTCAACTGCATCGAATATAATACGTCATTATTGAACATCGATGGAAGAATGGTATTTAACTAATGTATTTGTACGCGATGGAGCCCACCCACAGCCCCGGCGGACAGAATGGAGAAGGCGTTTCCCCGGAGGACGGCAAGGGAGACGCGCTGGAAAAGCCACTCCAACTCGCGGGGCTCACACCTGCGGCTGGCCAGCTCAGCGCCTATGGTGGTGAGTAAGGAGATAGCCCTGGGGCCGAGGACATCAGAAGTTTCCACTGCCAGGGGAAGGACCGCAAACCTGTCGGAGAGGGACCGGTATTTGAGGAGTTTGGCCCCCTCAGCCCGACGTGCAGCAGAACCTGGGTCAGTCGTAGACTGCACCAAGTTGCGGCTGCAGAAAGTTTCGGGAGAGTCTGGAGCTGTTGTAGCCTGGACCTGATGGTGGAGCGGATGGCCGGCGGATGGATCAGTGACTCGAGGATGAGGACATCCTCTTTGGGGGTCACCTGAACCTGGCGGAGAATGGACCGCACGTCCAAGACAGAGGCTGCAAAGCTCGCAGCATCGAGGCTGACGTTCACCACCTCCGACTTGGCCGAGTTGACCTGGAGGCCGATTCCCGCCAGGGCAGGAATCACCGATTGAAGGTCTTGGCAGACTGTCCGTACGGGCCCGCCCAACGTAGCATCATCCAGATACCAAACGTTGAGAGGGGCCGTGATACTCCGGGCGATGTGGTAAATACCAAGGGCGAACAGGAGGGGTCCCAAAGGGTCACCCTGCTGGACCCCAGTAGCCGAGAGTATGACCGTATCAGCAGCGAGGAGTAATGCTCGGGGCTCCATATGACAGGTAGGCCAGCGGGTAGGAAGAGGGGGCTCGGCTGAGGCAGGCCTTGAGCAGATGATCCCGGCGTAAAGAGTTAAACGCATTCCTCATGTCAAGCTTGACAATGAGGTGCCTGGAATCCCTGGATGCCTGTACCGATGAAGAACTGCCTGATTGCATGAGGGGCTCCCTCACAGCCACCGGACACGCCGACACCGTTGCACCGGACTAAACTCCTCACCCAGTTCGTGTGTGACGGACTTGCAGATCACCTTGGCAGCCAGCCTCCGGAAGACATTGCCCACAGCAATGGGGCGTATGCCACCCTCTTTCTTCCTGAGAGGGATGAGGGTGGCCGAAAAAAAGAGGCTTCGGGCGTAAGGGTCGAGGGCACCATGAATGAGCCTATTGGCGGCGCCCGGCCTCAGCGGAGAGGGGAGATGTCAACTCCTTGAGGTGGCCTGGTCGGAGACCATCAACACCTCCGCAGCTGCTAGCTGGGAAGGACCTGATGGCGGACATGATATCTGCATCAGTAGCCACAAGGAGCAGGTGGGGGTATGGGTCTGAGATCAGTGGGTGGCTCAGGGTGTTTGAGCCGTAGAGCAGCCAGGATCTCCTCGGTGGGTTGGAAGACAGTGTCCTCTGAGGCAACAACTCTGACTGCGGCCGAGACATCACCCATGATAAGCTTTGCGTTTACCTGGTCACGCAAACGCTTGGCGATGGCCTCGGGGTGAAGGATAGGGGAACCTGAGGGTGGGGCGTGTGGCGTCCCTTGGCACGCTTGGAATGGGCGCTCGCCCAAATGACGAGACATTGGCCTTGACGAAGGCCGCTGTTGACCTTCCTCCCCGGTCAGCACCAGAGCTGGGAGGGCGAGGGCGAGTGGGGCGAAATAGAACAGCCGCTCCCAGTCACTGGCTCGATCGGAGTCCAGGGCGCTCTCAATCGAGGAAGCGAGGGCATCGGTTACCGGCACCCGTGCTGCTCTCGGGATCCTGAGTGGGATCTTCCGGAGCCGCCTGAGTCGAGCGATGTTGACCAGCGAGGCTCGGACGTCAGGCAAGCTCGCTGTCCCATCTGGTGGTGTGCCAGACGGCCGTGGCTGGAAAGACGTGGGGAAGAGGCAGCTCCTGCACCTCCACGCTGCGAGGGCATTGGAAGCTCGACGAGTCAAGCCAACGCAGGTGAAGTGGTGGAAGCAGCCGCACCCCAAACAGTTCCGGCCCCTCTTCCGTTTGTTAGTGGTGTCGCAAGTGCTGCAGGTGTCGATTTGGAGGGGTGGGGGTTGGGGTGTGGGGCCAGGGAAGGGGAACCGAGCGGCATCAGGGGTGGGTGGCTGGTGTGTGTGGGTGGAAGGAAAAGTGCTGGTAAGAGGGCAGCATAGTTCACCTATATATATGGAGGTGCCAGAAAACGAGAGCGAAAAGGGGCTGCATGGAGGGGGAGACACAGGAAGGTAGAATGGCAGTAAATGAATGAGTGAATGGATGGATGTACACAAAAAAGGGGGGGGGGAACAAGGGGTTGTTCCCAGCGGAAAGACCCAGAGTTCAGCACGCACACATGCGAGCAAGTGAGCAGTTTGTCATAGACGATATTCTCAATGGACGCGCTTACAATATAACTGAACCGTCGTGTCATTTAATTTGAAAAGTGGAGCAAAGTAAAAGGAGAATAGTGAATTTGGAGTGTCAATCCCTTGTGATTTTTTTTTTTTTTCATACCGGACTTACAGTTTTCCAGGATTTATACTCTTTTTTTTTTTTTTTTTTTCCTTCAAAAGGATGGAGGCGTTTTATCTCCTCATGAAACTGACATTACTTAATGATGTTCGTCATCTATGGCTTTCATCCTTACGGGGTCGATAAAATAAAGTACCAGTAATGTACTGGGTAATTGTTGGCCTTGTGCCTAAAGTAGAAACAATTATTTCATAACTCTATAGAACTATTAGAATGTTTGTGCAGTGTTCTGTGTCCAGCCAGGTTTGTACAACAGGTAAGAAAAATGATGATTCGGTGACGGTTTCTTCTGATAGGAGCCTCTTCTACGTCGGAAATCGAAGTGTGTTTTCTTGTCTTCTTTAGTACTTTCATAAACGACTTGGGAGATTTAAAACTTATGTTTCAATTGGTGCTTCCATTTCCACACGGTTCTATTGTCTTATTTACAAAAATATATATTCTTGTAGCATCAAACATTGACGACGTTACAATTCACTCACATTCTAAAGATTTGTAGTCTTGTCAACTCCCAAAATAATAATTGTTCGAAATCTCTCATGTCATGAAAATTCATCGACATTGTAGACCAACGAATACCAAGTAAACGGAGCGTTGACAAGAACGGATTATTTGGAGCGGTGAAAAACAATTACACGCAAAGACAAAACCACGTGAAGTTCTTGCAGAGCTTTTACTTTGTCAGGCAGTGGTGAGATTCCCTCAGAAGACAAGTGAAGACGCACCGAAAACACATTTCGCCGGGTTGATTCGCACCTGATACTGCTGAAACCGCTCAAACAGTAGACGGAGGTGAGTGACATGTTCCTCGGGTGAGGCACTTGCCACGAGAATGTCATCAATGTAGTTATACACGAAGTCCAAATCGCGCACAACGTCATCCATGAAACGTTGGAAAGTACTGGCTGCGTTTCGCAAACCGAAAGGCATAGTCAGAAATTCGAACGCTCCGAAAGGAGTTGTTACGGCAGTTTTAGGTATATCTGCCGGGTTCATTGGAATCTGGTGGTAAGCCTTGACCAAATCCAATTTGGAGAATGTCTTACATCCATGAAGCGAAGACGCGAAATCTTGTATGTGTGGGATCGGGTAGCGATCGGGTACTGTCATCGCGTTTAACCGGCGAAAGTCCCCAGTGGGACGCCAATCGCCGGAACGCTTCGGAACCAAATGCAAAGGAGCGGCCCATGGACTTGAGGATCGGCGTATGACTCCCAGCTGTATGATGTGGTTAAATTCAGCCTTCGCTGCTTTCAATTTCTCCGCAGGGAGGCGGCGAGGGCGAGAAAATACAGGAGCGCCAGAAGTTTCGATATAATGTTTTGTGGAGTGAGTAGGCTTGCTCACCACAAAATTCAGATTTGTCAATTCCGGGAAGGAATTTAGAAGCGACTGGAAAGGGTCCTCTGAAGCGGCGATGAAGAATACCGGGCTGATAGATGAGACAGTAGATTTCAAACCCGGAGCGGAGAGTTCCGTCTTAGCATCCAACAACCGGCGTCTGCGCATATTCACTAAGAGGTTATAGTGGTGCAGGAAATCCGAGCCTAGAATAGGGTAAGGCAAATCAGCGACCGTGAAAATCCACGTGAAGTCTCTTCGCAATTCCAGGTTCAAAGAACGAGAAATTTGACCATACGTGGAGATAGGAGAATGATTTACGGCTTGCAAAGAAATGGATGAAACTGGCGGCTTCTCTTTCAGAAGTTTTAGCGGCCATATGCTGCAAGCAGCGCCTGTATCCACTAGACATCGAGCTTGGGAAAATGTGTCAGTTATAAAGAACGCATAATTATTTGGGAGCGTCAGAGGAGACTGTGCCGTGCTCAGGTCTCCTGAAATCCGTTTCCCTGGATGGAAAACGAACAGGGCTGTTTACAAGAGCGTGTCGCCGCGCCAAAACGGCTGTGGTAGTAGCACAGTCCTGGCTTGCTTGTGTGGCGGCGGCGTGGCGAGGGCGAACGGCTCTGGAAGTGACGTCTGGGCGATTGAGCCCTGGAGATACTCCTTTGGTGAGTTGCTCTATGGCTTGAAGTATTGCCACAGACGCAAGTGAGTGATCGGTGTGGACGGCAGCTGCTGGAGAGAACGAAGAGACCGCAGCCAGTGGCTGAGGTGCAACATAGGAGGCAGGGTTTCCAGTGAAACTTATAATTTTGTCGGCCGAAGCCGCTAGCTGGTCGACTGTGGCAGTCTCCATCATAGGCGCTAAAATCGCCTGAACACCGGGCGGCAGAGAGGAAAATGTTAAGAATAAAAAAAAAATTTTCTTATATTTTTCAAAAAGGCGTTGCCTTTAAATCAAATTGGCTGGCAAACAAACGCAGAAAACGTATAATGGCCATTCTGAAATACAGGCAAATCTTTGAAGATTGCAAAATACAAATTTTGAGACGCAGTGAAAAAAAAATTATAACGCACGATGGAATAATTTACCGATAATTTTTTTTTTTTTTTTTTTAAATTTTTTTTTAAATAATGCATTTCGATGTAATACATGTCGATACAAAATGTGTTTGTGCATGCAGGCAAATGATAAATATAATGATAATGAAATAATTGTTCTAAACAACAAAACGTTGTTTTTTTCTTCTTTGTGACAGCGTTCTTTCTTTCTTTTATATTTGTTGTACAAAAATGCTTGTTTGTATCACGTCGGGGTCACCATTTATAATGAAGAATGTAAGTCGTTAGATCAGAAGGCATTAAATAGACAAACTCCATTACAAGTATGTACTTCTTTTATTCTTGCTTTACACTGTGAAACTCATTTTGCCTATATTTCCATGTGTGAGATACGACAGGATATGGCGTATCGAAGAATCGACGTTTTGACGATAGCAGATTTTTCTGGAGACTGGTCTTCTGTTTTAACTTCCGTTCTCTTGCCTAAGTAGTCCAGTTACTTGCATCGCTACGCCGAAGGTTTTGATTGGCTCACACTTCAGCCGATTTACTTCCGTAACATTTTTCTTCCGCTGAAGGAAAATACATTTAATTACGAAGGATATATATTACTGCTACATCAAGTCGTTAGATCAGAAGGCATTAAATAGACAAACTCCATTACAAGTATGTACTTCATTTATTCTTGCTTCACACTGTGAAAGTCGTTTTGCCTGTATTTCCATGTGTGAAATACGACAGGAATGGCGTATCGAAGAATCGACGTTTTGACGATAGCAGAGTTTTTCTGGAGACTGGTCATCTGTCTTAACTTCCGTTCTCTGGTCTTAGTAGTCAAGTTACTTGTATTGCTACGCCGAAGGTTTTGATTGGCTCACACTTCAGCCAATTTACTTCCGTAACATTTTTATCGAATTGATAAGGTGAATTTACCTGCCTTTCATGCTTTCAAGACCGGGAAAATAACGTACCAAATCAGTGTAGTGGATTGGCAGAGTTGTTAGAACGTCAGGCGAGATGCCTTGTGGTGTTTGTTCCGGCTGTTGTTAAAACATTGGACGAGATGCCTTACGGTGTTTATTCCGGCTGTGTGCGTTTTGAGTTTAAATTTCGCTGCAGCTACTGTAACACCACCACCACCACCACCCCATACTTGGATGCCTAGAGTCTGAGAATACCTTCTGTTCGACCTGTTTAGAGGGTCCTGAAAAGGGCTATACGCACTGTCCTACCCCCACTAACCAACAGTAAAAAAAAAAGAAACAAGAAAATAAAATATTAATTCTGCACAATTAAATAAAGATGAATAATCACAACAAGGGGTTGGTTGGCATTGTCGGTAGAGCGCCGGACAAAATATTTTGCAATATTTAGTTACAACTTTCTGTTTTGAGTTCAAATCCAGGCAGTGTCAACTTTGCTATTCATCATTCCTGATACGATAAAATAAAGTACCAGTTACGTACTGAATCGATATGTTCGACCTCCACTCCCAAGTCAGATTGCTTGCTTTGTGTCAATGCTAGCAGGAATAATTACAACAACAAGAAATTATAAAATGCAATACATTTATTGTATTAGTTATTTTAACAATCATTGAGTTTCAAATCAATAAGAGAATCAAGAACATAATTTCACATATTACACATATCATTAGAATGGCATTATTTAATCACATTACGTTTTCGGATCAATACAAGAAACGAAAACAAAATTATATTGAATGAAAATTATGTTAAATTTCACTTATTTTATCATCGGTATATTATTCTTTTAATACTGATTTTTAAATTTTAAGAAGTTCAGGGGAAGTTATGACTTTCATACCTTTCATAAGAGAAATGTGGCTTGAGGAATTGACTACGACGAGTAAATCACATTAATCAAAGGCTAAGGCCCATAAGTTGATCCTAACATTTGTGTTACCATACTGACAATATTCAGCTTTTATTGAGTAAATGAAGGAGCAACTATACTGTCACTGGAGAAGCTACAAATAGCAGGTCAAATCAAACAGAATTTCTACTGTTTTAAAAAAGTAAGGGCACATTGGATATAGTTCTTCTGTTCTTTAGTTCATTTAGCATCATGATAAACACTGCTGGAGCACTGTCTACAGTAGTCACAAATAAAAATTAAAAAAAGAATTCATGATCATTGCTGGAATACTTTTCATCATAGGTCTCTTCACGTAGGGATTATTTGAGGTTAAACTACAACTACTTAATTGTTTTTACATGATGGCCTGTAATTGTAACGTTGGGGAAATATAAGTGCCAAATTAAAAAATTTAATTGCTTTCATCTGATACTCTCCTAATTCTGCCACCACGACACCTAAACTGACTTCTTATTGATAAAGGCAAAACCCGTAGATTTAAAGTATAGAGAGCGTAGTGGATTGGCCGAGTCATTAGAGCATCGGACAACATGTTTTGTGGCATGTAGTAACAGCCCATTACGTTCTGAATTCAAATCCCGCTGAGGTTATCTTTGCTTTTCCTTCAAATCATTTGTGGCCATTGTCTTCCTTTTTGTTTTTGTCAGAACATTTTACTTTATATGGTGGAAGATAGATTTCTGAATTTCTGAGAAAAATAATAGAGATGGTGTGTTGTGGTTCTGTTTCTCCTGGTGGAGTCGTAGGGTGCCGTAGTGACATACGGTGTTTCTTGGGTATTTTTAAGCCTGGCGGAGCCCATCCCTTTTTCCAAGTCTGTAGACAGCAGATTACTTCCAGATAAGGATAAAAAGTGAGAGAGAGGAAGGGAGAAAGAAATATGAAAGAAGAATCGACCCCAGTTCTAGAGTGGTACTTTATTTATCGACCACGAAAGGCAAAGTTCACCTCGACGGGATTTGAAGTCAGGAAGCAAAGATCCTGAATGAATACTGCAAAACACTATCCGACGCTTCTAACTACTCTGCCAATCCGCTACCTTCCAATAGAGATGGTCCCCTATGTATATATAGATCTAAACAATAGGGATTATCACCATTATATATATAGATCAGATCACAAATGGGTAATAGTTGATTCTATTCAATGCATCAGTGCTTGTGTCATGAATAAATACTTAGGAAAAGACGAGACCCAGTATTTGTATGTTTACTTAGTGATCAATATTATTAGTTATATTTGGCTTCAGATCAACCTTAATTAAAAAAACTTATGAAAAAGGACATTCCAGCCTTGACCATTCCATAATTATAAGAATTATTTGAGACTCCATTACCTATTGCGTTTTTTTTAAATGTCTATTAAGACAGTTGGGGTTTGGGATGAACTAAGTCAGCTGACCCCCCCCCCCCATAACGAGTAATCACGTACAGGCTTACTCATTGTTTCGAATATGGGAACAAAGTGAAAATATCTGAGAGACAATAAACCTCAAACTTAATGCTATATTTTTTATTCTTTGGCAAATGTTAGTGGTAATCTTAAGTCTGTCATAATCAACTTTCTAATTTATCACTCAATGAGTTTATAAAACAAATACCAGTAATAGTCTGGTGTTAATTCTACAGACTCCCTCCATCCCTTACAAAAGTCATTACAATTAATGTCTAGTCAAATGAAAACTTTCCCAGAAATTAAATTAAATTGATATGAAATTAAATATAAAAGAAAAAACGCAATTCAGGTAATAATTCAGTAATTGTTGACCAGTAACGCCGACGTCATCAAAAACAGGAGACTTGTTGAAGAAATCTGAACACCTGCAAAGAAATAATATCAAATCTAATATTGAATAGAGTAAGACACACACACACACACACACACACACACACACACACACACACACACACACACACACACACACACACACACACACACACACACACACACACACACACACACACACACACAAATATATATATATATATATATATATATATATATATATATATATATATATATAAGGAAAAAAGATGAAATCGTAAATGCAACTGGAGTCTTTTTTAAAAATATATATATTTATTTGGTTCCTTTGCCGGTTTCGCAGTTCTTCTGCTTTTCAAAAGTAGAGTTGAGATGGAGGGTCTGTGGTTTTTCTCACATCTGATGTTGCATTTTCGATTTCATCTTTTTTCCTTATATATATATACACCTCGGTTATTTTTTATTTTTCATTTTGTAAAATAAACCTCACTTTCTAATATATATAGATATATGGGAGAATGTTTAACCCCGACGGCAGAGCTCAAGCCGTTTCGACGGCTATTTCTGTAGTCCAGAAACGGCTTGAACGTCGAAACGGCTTGAACTCTGCCGTCGGCGTTAAACATTCTCCTATTACCCACTCTACTACCCTAAGTATTGAGTACTCTGGTGCGTTATGGTCTATCTGGTTCCTTACCACACCTCCTTCGTTATATATATATATATATATATATATATATATATATATACATTTTATTTTATTTTTATATCTTTTTATATATTTTTTATCCTTATTGAGGACGCCTTTTTATGTAAACTCCCCCCATTGTACTTGTCCCACTTTTTGATGCCCTGGTGGCAAATAAAAAGAAAGTAATCTATCTATGTATCTATATATATATATATATATATTAGGGTAAACATTGATGCAATTCAATTCAAGCACACAACGTACTTTTTCCACATAGGAGTGAGGGAGTAAATATCGAATAAGGAAAAGCGAAGTAGTTTCAGATGTTCAAGTCCTTTAATAATAATGCTGTGATATATATTTCAATGACGACACTGGCACACTGTTCTGTGTGCGAGTGTCGTGACATCATCAGACAGCTTGTTACATAATAAGGTTATGTTTCCGAGGCAATCCGAATTGAATCGACAAGGGAACGGATGAAATGCGTGCATTTGGGTTTTTCATCCGTTCCCCTGTGAGTACCAATTCACCCCCACCGGTCTTCGCAGGCGCATGTCCGAAGGAAGTTGACCATTAGCTACCGCAGATTTCAACGAAATTCGCTTAGTCAGTTCACCCTCTCAGCCACACAATGGCCCACCTAGGCCTGTACCATAGTTTACTGCTACCCATCCCGACTGTGGCAGTCAGCCGAAAGCCAGAGGGGATGGGAGAGTGTTAGTTTTTACAGGTCATAATACTACCTCTCACCTAGCGTGGACAATACGACTGACCATCAACTCATAAGGGAAAATAAACTTAATTCTAGGTATCATGGTTTTACATTGGAAGTTAAGAGTGAGAGTTGGAAATAAAAATTAAAATCCTAAATTAAATATCAGAAATTATAAATTAAACAATTAAAAAATTAACAATTAGAAATTAAAAGTTAAAATATTTTTCAAGTGAGAATTCGGATTGAGGTGAGTAAAAAAAATATAGATTGAAGTGAGTAAATAATATGGAGAGAGATGTTTAAGTAAGAAGTTCTGAGAGGGGTTCTAGTGTCACAGTTACTCTATCCACATATTGAACGACAGTGCCGTGCATTAGACGGTGGGTAAACTACAGTATTCAAGACATTAGTCAATCTGGTACACAGTCATAATTTCCATCACATGGAACAACACCAAAGAAAAACAGACATAAAGTACACAAAAGAAAAGAACCAATAATGAATAAATGCAAAAACACAGAGTACATATATGCAAAATGATCCATATGATTGTCAACCTGTCAATGTATAGATTGAATTGAGTGGGCTTCTGTTCAAATGCGATTTGGTACAGGAAAATAGGGTTTTATCTTATTTTTTGTTTCCGCGTATTTATCCTGCCGAAAGTTACTATTATGTCCGTAGAGTGTCAGGGGTTTCCATCCCCATGGTAGAGGGAATTTCCGGGGCAGCTCATGGTTGGTTCCTCTCTTCTCCACCATATCGGTTACATCACAGAGCGCTCAACTATGTAACAAGCTGTCTGATGATGTCACGACACTCGCACACAGAACAGTGTGGCCAGTGTCGTCATTGAAATATATATCACAGCATTATTATTAAAGGACTTGAACATCTGAAACTACTTCGCTTTTCCTTATTAAATATATATATATATAGATATAATATAAAACGAAAAATCAGTGATGCATCTGGACTCAATTTATTGTGTGTTACAATTGTTTCGCCGGCAGACAGCTCGAGACACGATCATTGTATGGATCTGTCTGATTCTAGAACTGCAGGTTCGTCGGTCACTTGCAATAATTTCAGAACAAATTTTCTCACTGGGGTTTTAGCTTCAGAAAACATCTTCCTCGCTTGTTCTGCTGTTGGCTGTTGTTTTTCTATGTCATCATAAATTCTGGCCAATATTTGCTACCATACTGCCCATCAGCTACTCTCCGCCCGTCACAATTCAATGAATTCATGCTGTTTTTGGTATTTCACAAGTCACTCACACACACACATACACACACACACACACACATATATATACATACACATACATACACACGCGCACATACATATATACATATATATGTATACACACATATACATACACACATATACATACACACATTGTAACACAATAAATTGAGTCCAGATGCATCACTGATTTTTCGTTTTATATTATATCACACTCTGCTCTGTAAGAAGATAGAGTGCTCAACTGGCATACCGCCTATGGAAGCATCATAGCTACCATTCAACACACATATATAATAGGCTCCTCCACAAGTAGAGCGTTTACAGCGATTCGCCATGGAAAAATTCAATTACTCTTCCTACCTAAAGGACATCCCGATCCCGTCTGACAGCACGTACATGTGTTTACTGATACACCACACCAACTCTTTCGTTAGACGCATGAGATGGCGCGCATTTCACCACGACAGAAGGACACAACAACACGCACCTGATATCCCCCAGGACCACCTAAAGCGGATCTTTAGATCTAGACCACACCCACCACATAACGCACAGCTGGAAGAATTTGAGAATCATATCATCAACATCGTCCGTAACAACAAGTTCCGTAGGTATAGTACACGACATACGAAATACCTCAGGAGTCTCAGCTCCACAATCAAAAGCATGAAAGAATGCCAGGATTTACTTGTGCCCTCGGACAAAACTGGTAATGTATACATGCTTGACCGTCTTACATACAACGACTGCATCGGGAAAGAGATTAGGAAAAATTACAGGACCACAGGACAGGACAACTTAGATAACATTAACGCCACGACCAAAAAAATAATGACCGGGCTAGGAATAGATGATAGGACCGAATTATATGTACCTAGAAAACCTCGGATATCTCTTAAGGATCATAAATTAGACTTTAGAACTAACCTACCGGTTAGGTTAATAGCACCCTCCAAATCCGACATAGGTAGGACCAGCAAGAATATCATAGACAGGATACTACCGGTACTTAGAAACAAAACTAGGCTTAGCTTATGGACCTCCACTAAGGAGGTAATTGACTGGTTCTCGCTAATAGATAGCAAACAGCAGGTAAATTTTATTCAATTAGACATAGATAATTACTACGCGTCAGTATCCCCTGTAATAGTGAACAAGGCCCTCATGAGCGCCATGGCCAAGTCCAACCTCACTAGGGAGGAGGCTAACCTCATAGTAGCAGCTAGAAAGACGCTGGTTAGATTCGAAGACAAGTTATGTGAGAGGAGGGACAGACCCGACAGTTTCGATATCACCATGGGGTCGAGCGACTCGGCGCAGGTGACCGATCTGGTGGGGATCTATCTCCTCCATAGGTTAGCGGAGGAGATCCCAGGGATCGGCGGAGGAATATACAGAGACGACGCACTTTTCACCTTCCGTTCCCTAATCGCCAGCCAGATGGAGCGTATGAGGAAGAGCATAGCACATTTTTTTAAGCAACACGGCTTATCCGTGACGATAGATCCTAGCACTAAGACGGTGAATTTCCTGGACGTAACCCTGGAAATGAATACGGGCATCCACCGACCTTATCACAAGCCCAATGAGAACCTGCAATATGTGAGCAGGCAATCGAACCACCCCAGGTCAGTCATAGAAGCAATAGTTAAAGGGGTATCAAAACGCAGACGTGTTTAAACAGCACGCCGAATATTATAATGAGGTACTGCGCAGGGCCGGTTACACAGATAGCATAGTGTACACCCCAGACAGGGAAGAGCCTAGCGCCGAGGCATGCAGATACGGCAATAGCGGGGTCACTTCCATAGGTAGAAGAAATGACCCGGTACTAGTCTCTAAGAACACGAGTAGCGACACAGTTTACCTTAATGACACAGAGCGACAGTAGGACGCACGAAGGCACGCATGGGAGCTAGACCACCAAGTACACGTAGGCATGGGCCCGACACGCACACTACATGCATCGCGGTAAATGGGACTAGGGACAGGGTAACGACAAGTACGGCCGTGACATCCGATAGAGAGAGCACCCGGCCTGGTAGTAGTGGTATAGCCCCGACAGCAGCACCACATAGCTTTAAAGTGACTAACAGTAGAACCGACAATATAGAACGGAATACCTTAGTAAGTGATAGGCACAACCTTGACGCCCACAGCGGACACACAAATAGAGACAACATAGAAGACGTAATTATGGGAGGGGAAAACCCGAGATGGACATCAGACCCAGAGCACACTCCCGCGACTACACACACACACGAAAGAACAAGACTAGATCTAAGGCCGTTACATGGTTTAACGCGCCATACTCTAAGCATGTACGCAACAACGTGCCAGGGATTTTTTTCCAAGCGTTAGACGAGAGCTTCCCGTCGTCGAACAAATACCACAAGATTTTCACCCGCCACACGGTGAAGTTTTCCTTCTCCACAGCACATAACATGGCCGACTACATGGCCAAAACCAACGCGGTAAAGATGGGGAACATCGACCGTCAACCGCGGCGGCAGAACGACCGTCTGTCGGAGTGTGGAGGACCCCTCGGTGACCTACCTTCAAATAGCAGCCCGGCTCCCGAGGCGGCCGCCACGCCCGCGGAAGGCGATGCGATCCAACGCCAGGTGGGAACGAGTGGCGAGGGGGAGATCACCGTGCCGGCGGAACAACACCCTGAGAATTGTGAGAGGGCCATAGCAGATCGAGGGCCAGGCTTCCGAAGCGAACAAAATAACAACAGAACTTCTAACTGCAGAGCGGGAACCCAGTTTCCCCTACAGGGAAAATGCCTGACGAAGGGCCTGGTATACAAATGTGTGGTTAGCACGCACAATGTAAAGCGCACCTACATCGGCGCAACATCCACGACTTTTAAATCGCGGATTTATAACCACACGATCTCCTTCAAAGACAGAAGCAAGAGGCACTCCACTAGCCTAGCGGACCTGGTGTGCGACCTGAAAGACAAAGGCCTTTGACTGGAGTATCGTTCGGCACGCGAATGCATACTCGGCTGGAAGTAGAAAATGTAGCCTATGCCTATACGAGGCCATAGAAATAGTCAGACTGAAGGATGACGCGGTCAACCTGAAATCAGAAATTATCATGACCTGCAGACACCAGAAAAGGTGCACACTCTCCGCATGGAATCCTCCGGGAAGCCCAGGCTAAAGGCATGCGGAAGAGAACGCATCGACCAGAGCGACGAAACGGGTTCAAGGGATCAGACACCATACCCTGATGACATTATATGCCCCGTGGAGTAAACCAAAATAACCCAAGATGCATACCCGACTCTGCACGTCACCCTAGGCAGGAACATCGCCTGAGCCGATACAGGTTGACCTGGATTCCACGGTCGCTCAGTCAGGTACCTTGTAACTATAGGACAACACACCCCAACCGCAGTGACAGATCCCAATATGACCAGGCTACGCGCCCCCATGCATATGTACCTTTTCAATCGTGAATACATACTCTCCACGTGATCCATTTTGGAACACATTATTTGTTCCGTACACAGATCTAAGTGTGCATCTTATACTCCCCATATGTACTATATTACACGTATACACATACCTTCTCCTTTCTCCTCTCTATTATATATCACTATGTGACGTTATATGCAAATTTTAATATATTGTAGATTTATTTTATTGTTTTTATGTGTGTATATGCGTAGGCGTGTGTGTATATGTGTATATATATGCGTGTGTATGTAGAGATATCTATCTATCTATCTATCTATCTTGATAGAGTAAGACACGCTTCGCATCGGCTCCGCTATTCCATCGGGATTTACCCTTACTATTGTAAGTACCGGATAAATTTTTTAGTGCAACACATTTGGAACACTAACCCCTGTTATTTAGGGAAACATTTTTGCATTTACCCCCTTTTTAGGGGGTAAAATAAATATCTATTTTTGCCGAAAAATTTCTTTCTTGGCAGCATGGCGGAAAAGATGGCAGACATGTCTGCCATTAGCTCTGCCACGCCCCCCAAGTCTGAAGAACAAAAAATAATTACAACAAAATTAGACATTGAAACAAACAAACAAAATGAAAAAACAAATGTTAAGGAAAATGAGCAAACAGAAAACAAACAAACAGAAAATAATACAAATAACGACAGGGCAACTTTCGCCCAGAAAACAAAGCAATCCATTACATACACACCAATTGACCTAACTGCCGCCAGAGAAAAACTGGCCGAAGCAAAGAAACATATTGTTTTGGGGGAGAACGGAATGTTTTCCATTAACTCCCCCCCAGAATTCAAGAAAGCCAGAGCAGAAAACACAGTTATATACAGAACTATACTAAACCAGTCAAGAAAGCCAGCACAGCCCAGCCAAATGGAAATAGAGTTAGTCCTAAAAGACTATATGAAGAATATTCTCTTCATACGAAAGGACCGACTCTATGGCAGCATTTCGGTCCTAACAAGAGACAAAGAAACGGCGGTTCAGCTTTCCCTAAGCCCACTCTCGTCGACAACATATAGCTTCTATCCCTCCTACATGGGTAGAAGAACACAGAGAATAAAAGTAAAAACAATGCTGCCCACAATGGACTTCTGGTGGGCTATTGCTGGCTTCATTGATATGGGCGAAGACACTATGCTGTCAATGGGGAAGGCAACTGGAGATGCGTTCCTGGGAATGGGCCTCGACATACTAGTCCAAATGAGGCCCGAAAGAATAGCACAAATCCCGGATCGCATCTGGCTGGATGACCTTACCCCAATAGACATAATTGTAGAGGGGAGAAGACCAGCATGCTATTTATGCATGGAAAGGGGACACGTTAAGGCTAACTGCCCGAAACGTATCCCCCAAAAAGGACTATTGCCCACACCCACCACAAACAGTACACCAGCACCACCCACCTCCAAAAATACACTAATACCACACACAGCAAACAAAATACAGACACCACCAACCACAAACACAACACAAACATCACCACCACCAGCACCAAACACAAGCACGACACAAAAATCACCACCACCAACCACAAGCACGACACAAAAATCACCACCACCAACCACAACACAAACATCACCACCACCATTACCAACCACAAGCACGACACAAACATTACCACCACCACCACCACAAAACCCATTCCAAACAAATAATAAAAAAAACAGTAACAAATCTACCCCTCCCGCAAAAAAAAACAACCACACAACACGTCCCTCCCACCTAGCGCTGAAGAGTTTCCCCCAACTTCTGAAGAAGAAGGAGGAGAAGCCTTCAGACAAGTTAAAAGAAAAAAAAGAAAACACACACCCAGCACACCACAAATAACCCACACACAAACACCAACTCCAATCAAAAACACCCCACCCTCAACAAACAAAAATAAATCTGCGCCTCCCCTCTCCGAAACATTGACAGCATCACAAAAAAAGACGTTGCAATACACATATATAAATAAAGAAAACAAAAAACTGGTTAAATTAATAAACAATAACCCTATGGTGCAGACCGAAGGGCCAAACTTTATCTCAACAGAGAACTTCACCCATTTAAAAATGATAAAGGTCCCTCTGGACCTTTATCGTTCCTTAAAAGAACAATTTAGACGGGACGTGAGCCCCCCCTGTTTAAAACCGTTGAATCGCGTCCTCTTGAAAGATTTCCCCATAACCGCCCCTCTCCCTGACACAACTCCAAATACCCCAACCCCACCACACACGTGTACCCCCACACCACCACAAAACATCCCTCCACCCAACACACCTGATGCCATGGAAATTACGCAACCCGGAGAGGTAAGTGCTTTTCTTTCTTCACTTTCAACACCAAAATAGATCAATTGAGAGTTGGCTGTTTGAACGCGCGTGGCCTGAGCTCAGCTTGGAAGCAAGCAAAGCTTCTAAGTGACCTCAGGTCACAAAGTATAGATGTGATGGTTGTTTGCGAGAGTCGGATCAGCAGCGTGAGACAGCTGGCGCCCGCCTTCGATGACTTTGAGATGCACGCATCTCTCTGTCAACCCGGAGGCGGGGGGGGGAGTTGCCGTACTGCTGGATAAACGTCTGACTCTCGACGTACAGATTGTTCACTCGGACCCGGGGGGTCGATTACTGGTGCTGGACGTCGGAGGTGGTGAAGGCGGGGCTTTCAGACTGGTCGGTCTTTATGCTCCCTTCGGGGCGGAGAGAGCCGACTTCTTCCAACGTCTGGAGACTTTTCTAGGAACGTCGCGTTCCCTGCTTTTAGTGGGGGACTGGAATGGAATCCTAGATGCGCGTTGGGACTATGCAGGGGCATGTCCCGATAGAGGGGGGTGTAGCAGCCTCAAGGGGTTACTCGATCGATTCGACCTGGTCGATAGATTTCGACTAGATTGTCCAACTGCGCCAACCTGGACCTGGGCAAACCGCAGTGGACAATCTAGATCGTACCTAGATAGGTTTTTGGTTAGGAGTAAGGATAGGGACGTATTTAGTTGTCCAGAACTGATCATGGTTGGCTATTCAGATCACAAATTAGTGACCTGCGTGGTCAACCTTGATAGAACGCATAGACAGGGTCCCGGTTACTGGAAGATGAACTTGTCCTTACCGACAAAGAAAGATTACAGAAACCGGATTAGTAGCTTAGTTAAGATGCGGTTGACGGGAGCGATCGTCAACAGTAGGTGGTGGATATCTCTAAAGAGAGAGATTAGAGTAAGTTCGATAGGTTACAGTAAGGAACTAGCGGCGAATAGAAATAGGAGGGAAAGGGAGTTAACAGATAAACTAGAAGAGGCGATTAGGAGCGGAGACGTAGCCAGAGTATTAGCGACGAGAACGGCATTGAGCCAGTTCTTTGACGCGAAGCACGAAGGCTGCGTTGTCCGAAGTAAAATACGTGCTTTAGGAAACGAGGGGACCAAAGCTGTTAGCTGGGCCCGCGTGACAGAAGCCAAGAGTGGGATTAAATCCACCATTCGGTCTTTGCGAGACCAGGATGGACGGGTGATCCTTGAACCTGAGCGAATGTGCGAGACCTTTCAAAGGCACTTTGCTCGACTGTTCGGAGGTGGCGGGGGGCCGGACGGGGATGTGGACTTCGGTCCATACCTCGACGGTCTACCGCGTCTTTCGAGCGGCGAAGCGGAGTGCTGCGAAGGGCCAATCACAGCCACTGAAATCGGGGAAGCGCTCAGCCAATGCAGCAGACGCAAATCCCCGGGTCTCGATGGTCTACCATACGAACTTTATTTAGCTATGCCGGTCTTGTTCTCCGAACTCCTCGAGGCTGTCTATTGCAACTGGCAACAGAACGGGAGAATTCCCTGTTCTGTGACCAAGGGCGTGGTCACGCTAGTGAGGAAGGACGAGAGCAAGGGGGACGACTTAAGTAACTTTAGGCCCATAACTCTGCTGAATGCAGAGTTACAGATTTTGGCCAAGGTGTTGGCGAAGAGGTTGGCGCTTGTGGTGGGTGGTTTGGTGGGAGACGCGCAGACATGCGCTATCCCGTCCAGGTCCATTCACGACAACCTCCACCTCATGCGATACATCATAGAGAGGGTTGGCTACGAACCCGGCTTTGGTGGGGCCCTGATCAACTTGGATCAATCTAAGGCGTTCGATAGGGTCGACCATGGTTACCTGGATGCGGTGCTAGCGGCGGCGGGCTTCGGACCCGTTTTCAGGGGCTGGATTTCTGCCATGCACAGTGGCAACATCTACTCTAGGATTAAAGTAAACGGCTACCTCTCGGAGCCGTTTCAAATCACCCGATCCATCAGACAGGGGTGCCCCCTCTCCTCCCTTCTGTACGTATTGACTCTCGAGCCACTGCTGCGGAAGTTGGAGTTGCTGCGGGGCATACCCCTGGAACCGGGATTGCACAAAGCGGTCTCGGCCTATGCCGACGACGTAACAGTAATGGTGGCGGACGCCTCGGAAATCGGGGCGATCGCCACCCTACTGGAGGAATACGAAAGGCTGACGGGGGCTAAGCTGAACCAGGACAAGTCAGTCGGTTTGCAACTCGGAACGTGGAGGGGCAAACCGATGCCGTTAGACGGTGTCGTCGGGCGGTGGACGGAGGGCCCGGTGAAGCTGCTCGGGGTCTGGTTCGGACCGGACCTCCAGGTGGAGAAGAATTGGGGCGAGGTGACGAGCAGGGTGTTTGCGCTGACCCAGAAGTGGGCCAAGTGCAAACTATCACTGAAAGGTCGGGCGGAGGTGACGAACGCTTACATAGCGTCCGTCATCTACTACCGCCTGACCGTCGTGCCTTGCCCCAAGGAAAAGCTCACCATCATGGAACGCATGCTCTTCCAGTTCCTCTGGAAGAAGCGGCCTCCCATGGTGAGGAGATCCATCTGCTGCCAGCACCCTTCGAAAGGAGGGCTGGGTATGCCGTGGCTGTTGATGCGTAGGCACGCATTGAGGCTACGGCATCTACAGGTATTCCTCAACGGTCAGCCGGTGTGGGCCCCGTTTGTGAGGCGAGCCTTCCCACAGCTCGTCTCGCTCACCGAACTGCAATCCTGGGTGAAGCAAAGACCGAGAAAACTGGGCAACTGGCACACTGAGTGTGCCCAGGCGCTCACGGCTATCTGGCAAGCGGACCCGACTGTCAGTGGAGAATCCACCTCGACATTCTATAGAGGGTTGGTGGCTAGCAGGGGCGACGACACCCTTGGAGAGTCGCTAGGCATGGAGGAGGACGAACTGGCCAGCCTGTTCGGTAGAACTTTCGGCCCGGGACCCATGGACAACTTCCAGAGGTCCCTAGCCTGGCAGTGTTACCGGGGGGCTCTGCCCGTTCGAGAAAAGCTCTACAGACACGGGCGCCCGGGCAGGGATCCCGCGAAAAAGATCTGTCCCAGATGCGTGCGCGACGAGGAAACCGTTGCGCATGCACTGGTACACTGCCCGGGCGTTGCCGATCTGTGGGGCTACGTCGAACGACTGCTGTCGCGTGTGGCGCCGATTCGATTAACCGCCGAGTCTGTGGTGAACATCAAGCCGCCTCCTCCCTTCAGAAATGAAGCAGAGGCGGTCTTTCTGTGCGTAATAGCCATGATGAAAGAGGTTGTGTGGTGGACGCGCCTGAAAGGTCTGAGGTCGGGTGACTTTCTCTCCGGCCATCACCTGGTTTACTTCTTCCGATACCACTTCGGAAGAAGAATCAGGATGGAGAGAGAAGTGCTTGGTCCCAGACAGTTTTATGAAAGGTGGGTGAAAGAAGCGAGAATGGCCCGTGTAAATGGGCCTTCTCTCTACATTGTTCTGTAGGTGAAGAAGTGAAGAGGAAAGGGGGAGCGCCTCCTCTCTGGGCTTCCCCCGCGAAAAGAGTTGCACACTTTTCGGGGGTATGTGCAATCCCCAACACGCCCCCTCCCTTTTGAGGACTTTTTATTGTTATATTATTATTGTTATTCCTTTTTTCTTTACTCGATTTATGTAAACTCCCCCCACTGTGTAAATGTCCCCTTCTTTTGTGCCCTCGTGGCAAATAAATAGAAATTTATCTATCTATCTATCTATCTATCTATCTATCTATCTATCTATCTATCTATGTGTGTGTGTGTATATATATATGTATATGTATACGTTACGTGAATGTGTATGGATGTATTGTATATTTATTTTATTGTTTTTATATGAGTGTATATGTGTAAGCGTATGTGTACACATATATATATATTCACTACCAGAAAGGGACACAGCAGTCAACCTGTTGTTGCTACCAAGATGAAAACTGCTATGAAATCCCACAATGAATTTTATACTTGAATTTTCAAGTCTCAAATTTTAACTCTTCGTATTATTAATCTTTCTTAATATTAATCAACATTTGAAAAGATGGCTTTTGCAGACCCATCGAAACCGGTCATTTTTTATACCCTTTATTATTTCCTTACCTTATAAAATTATGTTTTTTCACAAAAAAGTATTCTGTCTCTTATATATTCCATGTGCCATTACCAACCTCAATTTTCTCTATAACCC
>OZ024742.1:139156787-139191787 GCA_964016885.1 Eledone cirrhosa | reverse complement strand
GTACGGACAGGCGTGTGTATGTGCGTGTGTGTGTGTTTGTACGTGTTTGTGTATATGTGTAGATGTACGCGGACGCATGTGTGTGTCCTTGTATGCGTGTCTGTGTATGTGTGTGTGTGTGTGTGCGCGTGCGTGTGAGAGTTGATGTACGAGGGCATGTAGGCAGGCGCCTGTGGGCGCGTATGTTGTAAGTTATATGGTCGTGGGCGTGTGTGTGTGTGTATGTGAGAGCGTGTGTGTATATGTATATGGGTGTGTATATGTACATGTGTGTGTATGTATATATGTGTATATATATATATGTATATATGTATGTGCGTATGTATGTGTATGTATATATGTGTGTGTGTGTATGTGTGTGTATATGCGTGTGTGAGTGACTTGTGAAATACCAAACCCAGCATGAATTCATTGAAGTGTGTCGGACGGAGAGTAGCTGATGGGCAGTATGGCAGCAAATATTGGCCAGAATTTATGATGACGTAGAAAAACAACAGCCAACATCAGGACAAGCGAGGAAGATGTTTTCTGAAGCTAAAACCCCAGTGAGAAAATTTGTTCCGAAATTATTGCAAGTGTCTGACAAACCTGCAGGTCTAGAATCAGACAGATCCATACAATGATCGTGTCTCGTTTTCGTTTTATATTATATCACACTCTGCTCTGTAAGAACATAGAGTGCTCAACTGGCATACCGCCTATGGAAGCATCATAGCACCATTAAACACACACACATACATATATATATATATATATATATATATATATATATATATATATATATATATATATATATATATATATATATATATATATATATATATATATATATATATATATAGAGAGAGAGAGAGAGAGACTCGTGTTTTCAATTTCCCGCCAACGTGTTCCTTAACAATGGTTAGTTTTGACTTCCTTCCTGTTTGAGCAGAGCTCACGTGTCACAAGTTTAGAACCACTTCATGCAGAGATTGATAGATAGATAGATAGATAGAAAGTGTTCACGTGTCACAAGTTTAGAACTACTAAATTCAGAGAGTGATAGATAGACAAACAGATAGATAGATAGATAGATAGATAGATAGATAGATTGTGGATAAAATCAGGTGTCTGCGTTTGATCTACGTTGTTAAATTTATTCTTTCACTTCCGTTATATTTAAATCGAAATATTGCCGAGAAGATCGCTCAGTTCCTCAAACAACTGGAAGAACATGCGTCGTTGTCGATAGGAGAGTCCATTCTATATCTCACAAACATGCCAGTTGACTTACCGTTACTCTTTCGTAGATAGAATAATATATAGTGTATACAGCCTCCCTAAAAGAACCTTACTTGGCGCAGCCTCATAAGTAAAGTTGCAATACGATCTGTGAAATACTAAAGCTATCACGCGAAAATGTAGTTATCAGCAACTCTAGGGTATATCCATAAGCGCCATTGTTGTCATCATCCGTATGGCTGAACATCAGAATATTTAACATATAAACCAATTGCTTATAGTATAAAGGAAGCTGACATAGTGGTAGAACCGAAGGTGGAAACAACACGCATAAATGCAAGCACATCTAACGAATTCTTTTTATGGAATCCCGCATGGGGTTGAATTACAACATAGACACACGGGGTATTGGCTCGGAGACCTCACAGGTTTAGAAATCCGATGCTTAGCTATACAATCTATGGCTTGCTGTCAATGAATGAATATTACAATCCACTAAACTATAGATATTTGTTATAACTGAAAAGTTCATATTTATTTTTAGGAGTGGCTTAATTTTAACGTTAGACAATGATAGTTGTCTAACCTTAAATTTAAGCAAGTCATTCAAGAAATATAGCAAATCCATTTACATCCACACCTGCATCAAATAATCCGGTTACAGCAGATATACCCATGGTAACGTTGCCTTTCTTTGTCTACTGCAAGACACATTCCACAAGACAAAATGGTCAAATGTTGAACAGCAAAGGAGGAGGTTGCGAGTCAAGAAACAGATCCAACATTGAATAAACATGTATACTTTAAAGGGAGACCTAGCTGATATACAGCTGCTAGCTAATACAGTCGATGTACTTAATATAATTTAAGATGGAACTATTATCGTTACTCTTATTATTAAAATAAATATATCACATTGCAACACACACACACACACACACACACACACACACACACACACACACACACACACACACACACACACACACACACACACACACACACACACACACACACACACATATATATATATATATATATATATATATATATATATGTGTGTGTGTGTGTGTGTGTGTGATCTTTCGCTGTAAATACAGAAAGAGATATATTATTACGGTAATAAATATTGCTACTTTCGTTAATTTTATGAATTGAATAATATGAAAAACACAAAATATTGTCATAAAGTTAACCATGAGTATAAATACACATGATATCCTTGTAAAATGGACAAAAAAATGTATATTATTATGTCATGATTACTTACATGTACTTCCAGTCGCTGTAAATGCAAAGAGATATATATTATTAAGGTTATAATAATATATAATTACAATATAATATATAATTACAAAAAATTCCAACAAATGTTCCAGCTTCTGCAGTTCAGGCTCGAGATACAGAACTTTCAAGAGGAGGGGAGATGTCATTCTTGTTGTAAGAAGTGATTGATATAGAACACTTAAGATAGGTGCTCAATTACTTTGAACTGTGTAATACCGCTGCGCATTACAACGATCCAACTTCTGAACACGTGACCAGATCCAGCTACCTTGAGAACACTCTCTAGGTATCGATGTTGGACAATATGGAAAAGTTTCGATTGATCCAATTTGACGAGAACCCCACCGAAGCCAGATTTAATCTCTACTCTCTCTACGATATATCACCTGATGTGGAGGTAGTACTGTATAGACCAGTCCGGGAACTCGCTGGTCTGCCAATCTTCTAACACAATTTCCAGGTCTAATGCCAACCAGGTTGTTAGCAAATTGGTCAAAGTATTGAACTGTATGTGAAGCACATTTATGGGTTGGATATTATCAATAACAATCCCTTTCTTCACCCCCTTTACTACACCCCTAATTACAGAACAGAGAAAATCCCGGTATAAATGCTTTGTGATGCATGCAGGTTGAAGGAGTTTGGAGAACAAGCCTAGCATGTCTATGTTAAACTCATAGAGAAGACTATCATAATCATTGCAGAACATATCTAACATGTCTATGTAAACCGCATAGAGGAGACCACCGTAGCCGGGTGATATGTTCATCGTACAGCCGCTGAGGGCTTCAAGTATTTCAGCTTCTGTTATCATTAGCTTCATTATACATTTTATAAAGCAATCCTTATTTGATTTTTCAAAGATTGTAATCGACCAATAAATATAAATTTGCTTGCTATCCTTGTAAAATAATTCATATGGACAAAATATGTGTATTGTTATATAATGATTACTTACTTGTACTTTCAACGGTAACAGTAGCTGTAAATACAGAGATATATCTTATTATGGTAATGATTAAAAATTATTTTGTTTATTTTCCATAATACCAGTTCAATATACATTATTGAGAGTTACCATAATTCTTAACATTATGTATTAAAAAAATTTAAATAAGACAGATCGACTGATATTTTATCATAAATAGCATTCCCTTCATTTATAAATATTATATTACATAAACATACATGTATACTGTAATAGAAGTCCAAGCTTATATACATTTGCCATCTAATACAGATTGATGAATTCAATATAATTTTAGAAACGTCGATTTTTTTAATTAAATGATATATCAAATTACCGCATATATATATATTTATATATATATGAGAAAGTTTAAACCCGACGGCAGAACTCAAACCGTTTCGACGGCTATTTCTGGAGTCCAGAAATAGCCGTCAATAATTAGAGCACTCAGCCAAAATTCGAGAGATACGGAATTCGATATATATATATATATATATATATATATATATATATATATATATATATATCAATATATATATATACTCAAGTTTTCAATTTCCCGCCATCGTGTTCCTTAACAATGGTTAGTTTTGACTTCCTTCCTGTCTGAGAAGAGCTCATGTGTCACAAGTTTAGGACCACTTCATGCAGAGATTGATAGATAGTTAGACAGATAGATAGATAGAAAGAGCTCACGTGTCACAAGTTTAGAACTACTAAATTCAGAGAGTGATAGATAGACAAACAGACAGAACAGACAAACAGACAAACAGACAGACAGATAGATAGATACATAGATAGATAGATTGTGGATAAAATCAGGTGTCTGCGTTTGATATACGTACAACCTCTCTCTGCGGAACGAACACGAGAACAATTCGCTTAATTTCGTATTGCTATTGTATCAATGCCGTCTAATCCACATTACAAACAGAAAAAGCTTTGAGCAACAGGCGGTGGAGTAACTGAGTATGTGTTTCGGCCCATTGCACCTTGATACCAAAGCTACTTGATTATGTACGGATGTTGTTAAATTTATTCTTTCAATTCCGTTATATTTAAATCGAAATATTGCCGAGTAGATCGCTCAGTTCCTCAAACAACTGGAAGAACATGCGTCGTTCTAGATATGAGAGTCCATTCTATATCTCACACACATGGCAGTTGACTTTCCGTTACTCTTTCGTAGATAGAATAATATATAGTGTATACAGCCTCACTAAAAGAACCTTACTTGGCGCAGCCTCATAAGTAAAGTTGCAATACGATCTGTGAAATACTAAAACTATCACGCGAAAATGTAGTTATCAGCAACTTTAGGGTATATCCATAAGCGCCATTGTTGTCATCATCCGTATGGCTGAACATAAGAATATTTAACATATAAACCAATTGCTTATAGTATAAAGGAAGCTGACATAGTGGTAGAACCGAAGGTGGAAACAACACGCATAAATTCAAACACATCTAACGAATTCTTTTTATGGAATCCCGTATAGGGTTGAATTACAACATAGACACACGAGGTATTGGCTCGGAGACCTCACAGGTTTAGAAGTCCGATGCTTAGCTATACAATCTGTGGCTTGCTGTCAATGAATGAATATTACAATCCACTAAACTATAGATATTTGTTATAACTGAAAAGTTCATATTTATTTTTAGGAGTGGCTTAATTTTAACGTTAGACCCTGACAGTTGTCTAACCTTAAATTTAAGCAAGTCATTCAAGAAATATAGCAAATCCATTTACATCCACACCTGCATCAAATAATCCGGTTACAGCAGATATACCCATGGTAACGTTGCCTTTCTTTGTCTACTGCAAGACACATTCCACAAAACAAAATGGTCAAATGTTGAACAGCAAAGGAGGAGGTTGCGAGTCAAGAAACAGATCCAACATTGAATAAACATGTATACTTTAAAGGGAGACCTAGCTGATATACAGCTGTTAGCTAATACAGACGATGTACTTAATATAATTTAAGATGGAACTAACATCGTTACTCTTATTATTAAAATAAATATATCACATTGCAACACACACACACATATATATATATATATATACACAATTTTATTAAGCAATTCTTTACTGTTTTATCAAAGATATTAATAGATCAATGAATTCAAAGGTAGATTTTATGAGTGAAAAATAATATATTTCTATCAAGTAAAATGTGTATTGATATATGAGAATTACTTACAATTGTTTTGAACTGGATCTTTCGCTGTAAATACAGAAAGAGATATATTATTACGGTAATAAATATTGCTACTTTCGTTAATTTTATGAATTGAATAATATGAAAAACACAAAATATTGTCATAAAGTTAACCATGAGTATAAATTCACATGATATCCTTGTAAAATGGACAAAAAAATGTATATTATTATGTCATGATTACTTACATGTACTTCCAGTGGAAACAGTCGCTGTAATGCAAAGAGATATATATTATTAAGGTTATAATAATATATAATTACAATATAATATATAATTACAAAATTCCAACAAATGTTCCAGCTTCTGCAGTTCTGGCTCGAGATACAGAACTTTCAAGAGGAGGGGAGATGTCATTCTTGTTGTAAGAAGTGATTGATATAGAACACTTAAGATAGGTGGTCAATTACTTTGAACTGTGTAATGCCGCTGCGCATTACAACGATCCAGCTTCTGAACACGTGACCAGATCCAGCTACCTTGAGAACACTCTCTAGGTATCGATGTTGGACAATATGGAAAAGTTTCGATTGATCCAATTTCACGAGAACCCCACCGAAGCCAGATTTAATCCCTACACTCTCTACCATATATCACCTGATGTGGAGGTAGTACTGTATAGACCAGTCCGGGAACTCGCTGGTCTGCCAATCTTCTAACACAATTTCCAGGTCTAATGCCAACCAGGTTGTTAGCAAATTGGTCAAAGTATTGAACTGTATGTGAAGCACATTTATGGGTTGGATATTATCAATAACAACCCCTTTCTCAACCACCTTTACTACACCCCGAATTACAGAACAGAGAATTTCCCTGTATTAATGCTTTGTGCTGCATGCAGGTTGAAGGAGTTTGGAGAACAAGTCTAGCATGTCTATGTTAAACTCATAGAGAAGACTATCATAATCATTGCAGAACATATCTAACATGTCTATGTAAACCGCATAGAGGAGACCACCGTAGCCGAGTGATATGTTCATCGTACAGCCGCTGAGGGCTTCAAGTATTTCAGCTTCTGTTATCATTAGCTTCATTATACATTTTATAAAGCAATCCTTATTTGATTTTTCAAAGATTGTAATCGACCAATAAATATAAATTTGCTTGCTATCCTTGTAAAATAATTCATATGGACAAAATATGTGTATTGTTATATAATGATTACTTACTTGTACTTTCAACGGTAGTAGCAGCTGTAAATACAGAGATATATCTTATTATGATAATGATTAAAAATTATTTTGTTTATTTTCTATAATACCAGTTCAATATATATTATTGAAAGTTACGATAATTCTTAACATTAAGTACTAAAGAAATGGCGGTGGATTGGCAGTATCCGTAGAGGGTTGGACGCCATGCTTTGATGAATAGAGTTACGGCCCTTGCCATTCTGAGTTCAAATCGCGCCGAGGTTAACTTTGCGTTTCATCCTTACGGGGTCGATAAAATAATGTACCAGTAATGCACTGGGTAATTGCTGGTCTTGTGCCAAAAGTAGAAACAATTATGTACTAAAGAAATTCAAATAAGACAGATCGACTGATATTGTATCAGAAATAGCATTCCTTTCACTTATAAATAGTATATTATATAAACATATATAGTTTAATGGAAGTCCTAGCTTCTATACATTTGCTATCTAATACAGATGATGTAATTAATATAATTTTAGGAATAATAACGTCGATTTTATTAAATGATATATCAATTTACCGCATATATAAATATACATTTAATTAAGCAATTCTTTTCTGTTTTATAAACGATATTAATGAATGAATATATTCGAAGGTACATTATATGGCCTTATATTTCGTTATAACGCCTTACCTACTCAAGAAAAATATCTCCCTAAGTCATTATATATATTTATTCTCCAGAACGTAATTAAAAGTCAACAATGACTGCTTCGCTCACTCGACAGACTTACTATTGTGCGACATTTTAGAAAACTGAGAAATATATATATAGTGTGTAAAGTATACGTTTTAAAATTCTACTTATACTTACTGTTATTTAATATCATATATATACATGATGGCTGCCCCCTTGTTATCAAGTATGGCCATTGCACGATATAACATTATTAATAATTATTAATTAATACCATTGTGTAATGCGTGTGCGTGAAGATGTTTTTTAAAGTGAGGAAATACTGTGCACTGAGCCAATCCCATTCTCTGAGCGACGGTAGCTATAACCCGAAAAGAAGAAAAGATAAACATCATCGGCAACTACTGAGCCGCAGGTTTTATGTCGGAGTTATCCCAGTTTCCTGAGTTGCCTTTTTGTAGAAGAATGCCGTGACAAAGACTAGTGGTCCTTCACTCCCAGGGGTTTAACCGCGCGATATCGTATCCAGCCCGACAATTTCTATGTCCCCACACATATACATATACATGCACACATGCATATACAGATTTACATATACATATACATCTATAGACATATTTACAGATTTTTGGATGGCTTTTGAATCTTAAGAGTTCTTCCGCCCTTTGTTAGGTTTTGTTTTTTGTCCTGCAGGGTATCCAGGGAATCACCCTCCTCACCATGTAAACTTGGCGGGGTTGCAGGTTTAGTCGTCATCGAATCACACACACACACACACACACACACACACACACACACACACACACACACACACACACACACACACACACACACACACACACACACACACACACACACACACACACACACACACACACACACACATATACATATATATATATATATATATATATGTGTGTGTGTGTGTGTGTGTGTGTGTGTGTGTGTGCGTGTGTGTGTGTGCGTGTGTGTATGTGTGTGTATTTACACTTGGGTTTTTACCTCGAGTGCTTACATTATTTGTGACTAATCCCGGTTTTTTTAATAAAAAACTGCGATAATATTGCTTTTTGCTGAACTCCTTATTGTAGAGTTTTTTTCGGAATGTTTTTGACTGCTGTTTCTTGTAAACAAACATTCGTCTCATTCTGACGTCAATAGCCATGTATTTCCTCATGTGCTTTTTTCATAATCACGCATGATGTTGAACAGGCCAGCTTTAAAATTCCCTTTTTGGCATATTAATCTGTGAGAGTCCTGGTTATCGAGTTGAGCTCTGCTGATGGTGAACTCCAACCGTGACCATCTCCACTGAAAGTTTTCATGAAATAGTCTTTAAGACTATACAGAGCATTTGAAGTTTTTCCAAATTGAAGGATAAGTATTTTAGACTTTATTTTATCATGAATGAAGGTTCTATTGATTTTTCCCTGGATTTCACTAAATTCTGTGGATGAATTCATATCCCGATTCTCTTTGAGATGAGTTTGAATTATTTTTCCCACATCTTACGTTAACTATTTTCCCATTTTGACGCTATAGTCACTTATATATTATGGAATGCTGTTCGCTTTTCGCTGCAGTGTTTTCTATACCTTTCATTTATATATATATATATATATATATATATATAACAAGGGTTGACGGACCCAGCATATTTATCAATGCCAGTACCGGTTGTATCTCAGCGCACTCCATGGGCAATGTAAGATACATTCCCAGAGAATACACAAAGTTATTTGCTTCAACACAACGCACTTAAAACATGTGCCTATAAGGTACCCGGACTCGAGTTTCTGCCGCACTACAGCAGCAGTAAGGTGCACTGCACCATCTGTCTGCATATATTATGCAACAATGCACAATCGGCTTATGCAGCTTGATCAGCGGGTATCGCCTAATCAATAACCAATAGATCGTCAGAATCCTAAGACCAGTCTATGCCGGCCATGACTGTTTGTGACGACTGACGCGGTAAAGCTATTAGCAACTGGCAACCGATAGGACTCTATCTCTCAACTAGCCACTGATTTACACATTTTACGTGGGGACAGGAAGCTAAACAGAATCAATCTTTTCTTTCCTGTCAGAAGAACCCAGCCAACGTGTCGCACACACAAATTATCAAGGGGTGAGAAGATGGTCTTTAGAAATAGCAGTTCACATTGATATAAAATAGAATGGTAGCATTCGGTTCATGTCTCCAAGGCTAGAGGAAAGCGATGGTAACAATGGTAGTGCCAAGAACCTTTAACGGACTTTAAATGCGATCATCCATTATATAGCAATACAGTAGCGAGCTGAAATGTGTCAGCCACGTGCGTAGCTAACCAGTCTATTTCACAACTTAAAAGAGTGAGAGACAAAATTAATAGCAGGAAAAAAGAGTGCATATCAAAATAATGCCTTTGTGTGTATGTATGTGTATGTCCATGCTACCTCATCCAAGTCCTTAACCACCTGGAGGTGTAGACAAAACCAGATGACCCAAACAAATGTCATTGTCCCGTCCGTCCAGTGTTTGTCAAAGCAGTTGAACTGCATGGATTTGACACTCAAGCAGTGAGCTGGAGACATACTGACTTCTCTGGATTATGCCCAGAACAAATCAAGCATGTCTGTTTAAACCTCATAGAGGAGACCATCATAACCATCGGAGAATAAGTTTAGCTTGTCTATGTAAACCTCAGAAAGGAGGCCATCGTAACCGGGTGATTTGCCACTTGATCAACCGGCCAGGTGTGCAAATATTTCAGTTTCTGTTATAGTAAGTTTCATTAAACATTTTATAAAACAATTCTTTTCTGATTTATCAAAGATAGTAACAAATCAATGACTGTAAATTTACCTGCTATGCTTGTAACAAACATAATTTATCTTTATGGACAAAAATAAATATTATTATATCATGAGTACTTATGTTTAGTAGAAGTAGTCGCTGTAAATACAGATAAATATATATCATTACGGTGATAATGAAAAATTAAATAATATCTTTTAGATCATTTATTAATATATATCACCTTTACTACGCCCCGAATTACAGAACAGAGAATTTCCCTGTATTAATGCTTTGTGCTGCAGGCAGGTTGAAGGAGTGTCAAGAACAAGTCTAGCATGTCTATGTTAGACTCATAGAGAAGACTATCATAATCATTGCAAAACATATCTAACATGTCTATGTAAACCGCATAGAGGAGACCACCGTAGCCGGGTGACATGTTCATCGTACAGCCGCTGAGGGCTTCAAGTATTTCAGCTTCTGTTATCATTAGCTTCATTATACATTTTATAAAGCAATCCTTATTTGATTTTTCAAAGATTGTAATCGACCAATAAATATAAATTTGCTTGCTATCCTTGTAAAATAATTGATATGGACAAAATATGTGTATTGTTATATAATGATTACTTACCTGTACTTTTAGAGGGAACAGCAGCTGTAAATACAGAGATATATCTTATTATGATAATGATTAAAAATTATTTTGTTTATTTTCTATAATACCAGTTCAATATACATTATTGAGAGTTACGATAATTCTTAACATTAAGTATCGCATGAGGTGGAGTCTCCGCCTCCTCTAACAGAATCTCGACATCTAACGCCAAGCTCGTTGCTAGTAATCATGTCATAATATTGAACTGTGTGTTAAGCACATTTATTGGCTGGAAATTATCTGACATGCCCATCGTCCTTGTATATAGTTTAAGAACTAATATCGTCAGTCTTATTATTAAATGATATATCAATTTACAGCATATATAATATACAACATTTAATTAGGCAATTCTTTTCTGTTTTATAAACGATATTAATGAATGAATATATTCGAAGGTACATTATATGGCCTTATATTTCGTTATAACGCCTTACCTACTCAAGAAAATTATCTCCCTAAGTCATTATATATATTTTAGTCTCCAGAACGTGATTAGAAATCAACAATGACTACTTTACTCACTCGACAGACTTACTATTGTGCGACATTTTAGAAAACTGAGAAATATATATATAGTGTGTAAAGTATACGTCTAAAAATTCTACTTATACTTACTGTTATTTAATATCATATACATACATGATGGCTGCTCCCTTGTTATCAAGTATGGCCATTGCACGATATAACATTATTAATAATTATTAATTAATACCATTGTGCAATGCGTGTGCGTGAAGATGTTTTTTAAAGTGAGGAAATACTGTGCACTGAGCCAATCCCATTCTCTGAGTGACAGTAGCTATAACCCGAAAAGAAGAAAAGATCAACATCATCGGCAACTACTGAGCCGCAGGTTTTATGTCGGAGTTATCCCAGTTTCCTGAGTTGCCTTTTCGTAGAAGAATGCCGTGACAAAGACTAGTGGTCCTTCACTCCCAGGGGTTTAACCGCGCGATATCGTATCCAGCCCGACAATTTCTATGTCCCCACACATATACATATACATGCACACATGCATATACAGATTTACATATACATATATATGTATAGACATATTTACACATTTTTGGATGGCTGTTGACTCTTAAGGGTTCTTCCGCCCTTTGCTAGGTTTTGTTTTTTGTCCTGCAGGGTATCCAAAATCACCCTCCTCACCAAGTAAACTTGGTGGGGTTGCAGCTTTAGTCGTCGACGAATTACATACATACATACACACACACATATATATATATATATATATATATATATATATATATATGTATGTATATATATATATATATATATATATATATATATATATATATATAAATTGCTGAATTTGTTTAGCAAGATTCTGAAAACGTGTGTTGAAACCGATATTGTAATATTTTGGGAGGGTCATGTTGCCAATAAGAAACACACGCGCGTGCGTGTGTTTCTTATTGGCAACATGACCCTCCCAAAGTATTACAATATATATATATATATATATATATATATATATATATATATATATATATATATATATATATATAAGTATATATATATAGTAATAATAATAAACTTGAAGACTAAAATCCAAAGAGGGCTCGATAAGGATAAATATATATCAAATATATAAGAACCGTAGAGCAAATATTTATTAAAATAACAGATTAAAGTTTAAGCAAAGAATCGCTGCTTTCACCCTTAAGTTTCAGAAGATCCCGTTAAGGGTGAAACCAGCGATTCTTTGCTTAAACTTTAATCTGTTATTTTAATAAATATATATATATATATATATATATATATATATATATATATATAACAAGGGTTGACGGACCCAGCATATTTATCAATGCCAGTACCGGTTGTATCTCAGCGCACTCCATGGGCAATGTAAGATACATTCCCAGAGTATACACAAAGTTATTTGCTTCAACACAACGCACTTAAAACATGTGCCTATAAGGTACCCGGACTCGAGTTTCTGCCGCACTACGGCAGCAGTAAGGTGCACTGCACCATCTGTCTGCATATATTATGCAACAATGCACAATCGGCTTATGCAGCTTGATCAGCGGGTATCGCCTAATCAATAACCAATAGATCGTCAGAATCCTAAGACCAGTCTATGCCGGCCATGACTGTTTGTGACGACTGACGCGGTAAAGCTATTAGCAACTGGCAACCGATAGGACTCTATCTCTCAACTAGCCACTGATTTACACATTTTACGTGGGGACAGGAAGCTAAACAGAATCAATCTTTTCTTTCCTGTCAGAAGAACCCAGCCAACGTGTCGCACACACAAATTATCAAGGGGTGAGAAGATGGTCTTTAGAAATAGCAGTTCACATTGATATAAAATAGAATGGTAGCATTCGGTTTATGTCTCCAAGGCTAGAGGAAAGCGATGGTAACAATGGTAGTGCCAAGAACCTTTAACGGACTTTAAATGCGATCAACCATTATATAGCAATACAGAAGCGAGCTGAAATGTGTCAGCTGCGTGCGTAGCTAACCAGTCTATTTCACAACTTAAAAGAGTGACAGACAACATTAATAGCAGGAAACAAGGGTGCATATCAAAGCAATGCCTTTGTGTGTATGTAAGTGTATGTCCATGCTACCTCATCCCAGTCCTTAACCACCTGGAGGTGTAGACAAAACCAGACGACCCAAACAAATGTCATTGTCCCGTCCGTCCAGTGTTTGTCAAAGCAGTTGAACTGCATGGATTTGACACTCAAGCAGTGAGCTGGAGACATACTGACTTCTCTGGATTAAGCCCAGAACAAATTAAGCATGTCTGTTTAAACCTCATAGAGGAGACCATCATAACCATCGGAGAATAAGTTTAGCTTGTCTATGTAAACCTCAGAAAGGAGGCCATCGTAACCGGGTGATTTGCCGCTTGATCAACCGGCCAGGTGTGCAAATATTTCAGTTTCTGTTATAGTAAGTTTCATTAAACATTTTATAAAACATTTCTTTTCTGATTTATCAAAGATAGTAACAAATCAATGACTGTAAATTTACCTGCTATGCTTGTAACAAACATAATTTATCTTTATGGACAAAAATAGATATTATTATATCATGAGTACTTATGTTTAGTAGAAACAGCCGATGTAAATACAGATAAATATATATCATTACGGTGATAATGAAAAATTAAATAATATCTTTTAGATCATTTATTAATATATATCACCTTTACTACGCCCCGAATTACAGAACAGAGAAATTCCCGGTATTAATGCTTTGTGCTGCAGGCAGGTTGAAGGAGTTTGGAGAACAAGTCTAGCATGTCTATGTTTGACTCATAGAGAAGACTATCATAATCATTGCAAAACATATCTAACATGTCTATGTAAACCGCATAGAGGAGACCACCGTAGCCGAGTGATATGTTCATCGTACAGCCGCTGAGGGCTTCAAGTATTTCAGCTTCTGTTATCATTAGCTTCATTATACATTTTATAAAGCAATCCTTATTTGATTTTTCAAAGATTGTAATCGACCAACGAATATAAATTTGCTTGCTATCCTTGTAAAATAATTCATATGGACAAAATATGTGTATTGTTATATAATGATTACTTACCTGTACTTTTAACGCCAACAGCAGCTGTAAATACAGAGATATATCTTATTATGGTAATGATTAAAAATTATTTTGTTTATTTTCTATAATACCAGTTCAATATACATTATTGAGAGTTACGATAATTCTTAACATTAAGTACTAAAGAAATGGCGGTGGATTGGCAGTATCCGTAGAGGGTTGGACGCCATGCTTTGATGAATAGAGTTACGGCCCTTGCCATTCTGAGTTCAAATCCCGCCGAGGTTAACTTTGCCTTTCATCCTTAGGGGTCGACAAAATAAAGTACCAGCAATGCACTGGGTAATTGCTGGCCTTGTGCAAAAAGTAGAAAAAATTATGGACTAAAGAAATTCAAATAAGACAGATCGACTGATATTGTATCAGAAATAGCATTGCTTTCATTTATAAATAATTGTTTCTACTCTTGGTACAAGGCCAGCAATTATCAACTACATTACTGGTACTTCATTTTATCGAGCCCGTAAGGTTGAAAGGCAAAGTTAACCTAGGTGGGGTTTGAACTCAAAATGGCAAGGGCCGTAACTCTATGCTTCAAAGCACGGCGTCCGACCCTCTACCGATGCAGCCAATCCACCGCCTTCATTTATAAATAATATATTACACTAACATGTATAGTTTAATGGAAGTCCTAGCTTTTATACATTTGCTATCTAATATAGATGATGTAATTAATATAATTTTAGAACGAATAACGTCAGTCTTATGATTAAATGAGACACACATATATATCATAATGTTAATAATTAGCAATTTATTCTTGTCTTTCGGATCATTCATCTATTTATATATATATATACTATATAATTTTCTTTATTTCCTACACCAGTTCAATATATAATATTGAAAGTTTCGATAATTCTTAACATTAAGTATTAAAAAAATTCAAATAAGACAGATCGACTGATATTTTATCGGAAATAGAATTGCTTTCATTTATAAAAAATATATTACAGAAACATGTATAGTTTAATAGAAGTCCTAGCTTATATATACATTTGCTATCTAATACAGATGATGTCATTAATATAATTTTAGAACTAATATCGTCAGTTTTATTATTAAATGATATATCAATTTACAGCATATATATACGACATTTAATTAAGCAATTTTTTTCTTTTTTATAAACGATATTAATGAATAAATATATTCAAAGGTACATTATATGGCCTTATATTTCGTTGTAACGCCTTACCTACTCAAGGAAAAAATCTCCCTATAAGTAATTATATATATTTTAGTCTCCAGAACGTAATTAAAAGTGAACGATGACTGCTTTACTCACTCGACAGACTTACTATCGTGCGACATTTGAGAAAACTGAGAAATATATATATAGTGTGTAAAATATACACTTTAGAATTCTACTTACACTTACTGTTATTTAATATCATATATATACATCCATACATACATATCACCCAACCCTCAAGCGTGACCCTAATACCAACACTGTTCGTACTGCAGTCCTTGTTTTTGTTTCGGTCTTTGACAATATATATATATATATTCTCTAGGGCGGGTAAAATTTCCGAGATCCATGGACGAGTTCTCTCCAACGGTCTCTGTCCCTTATCATCGCTGCTATGTCCTGCGTCTCCAACAGACCAGTGTCTGTCCTTAGGGCATCAACATACGTTAACCTTGGTCTTCCCCTTCAAGTGTGTCGATATAGGGGCTCCCACAGGAGCCCTGAGTGCAATGTTAACTCCAGATGTCAGTGAGCACATCCAGCTAATCTCAATCTCCTCTGTGTCACTTTTGAGCTGACTTTTGGGAGGCTCCCATACGGCTATGAGTTTTTAATCCTCAGTGTATACTGATCAATGTTCAGAGCCATCCTGAGCATTCTCGTGTAGCACCCATCCACCATCTGAGTGAGTTTCTGTGTCAGTGTCCAAGTCTCAGACCCGTACAGCAGCACATACTCCACTACAGCAATGAAGAGGCGGATTTTCAGGTCTTTACGTGGTCCGACTTCCACACCGATCTCAAGCTGTGGCAAGCCGCCTAGGGTTTGCTCATCCTCTCAACCACATGATCTTCCGTATTCCAAATCTTTGCTCCCAAATACAGGAAGTCCTCAACCAATTCCAGCGGCTTCCCCCCTACATTAGTGATCCCCTCTGGCTTCTCAACATTGTCCACCAGATATTTTGTTTTAGTTTCATTCATTCTCAGCCCCACACTCATCGACACAGTCTCAACCTCCTGCATCAAATCCTCTGCCTCCTTCACTGTATTTGTCACCAAAACTATGTCGTCGGCAAATTCAGCATCCGATATCTTTTTCGCCTTAACTCTCCTGCTCTGAGCCGGTGCTACAGTAAAGCCAGAGTCCTGCTGTTTCTCCAGTGCAAGGCACATACAATAGTCCACTACGATGATAAAAAGGTAGGGAGCCAATGTATCTCCCTGGAGCACTCCAGCCAGTATCTCAAAGAACTCTGTCATCCCATCAGGTGTAATGACTTGGGCTTTGGTGTTGGTGTAGAGCAGTGATATCAGGTCCACTATATTCTTGGGGATTCCATAAGCCTGTAGGATCTTCATCAGGCAGTGACGGTCCACAGAATCAAAGGCCTTCCTAAAGTCAATGAAAACCATGACCGCAGGAAGGCACTTTGCTCTACCTCCCTCTAATATCCTCCTCAGCATCAGGATGTGACTGGTGGTTGATCTTCCCTCTCTGAATCCGTTCTGGTTGTCCCTGAGCTTCTTCTCCATCTCAGGCTGGATCCTGTTAAGAATCATCCTGTTGAGGGTCTTTGCCATATGTGACGTCAGTGAGACCCCCCCCCCTGTAGTTTTTGGTGTTAGAGAGATCTCCCTTCTTTGGCACTGGGACGATGTTACTGATCCTCCATTGATTCGGGCAACTCCTTTATCCAGTGCCTGGTTACAGAACCCCAGGATGATATCATCAAAATCACACCTCTTCATCACCTCTGATGCCACTCCATCTTCTCCATGAGCCTTTCCCTCCTTGATCTTCTTCTTGGCTCTCTGAAGCTCCTCTCTCGTAAAGGGCTCTGTATCAATTTCCAGTTCTTCAAACAGCCGCCTGATCTCCCCAGTGCTCTGGGCTGTGGATGGTGGCTCTCCTAGTAGGGTCCTAAAATGGTCTAGCCATTTCCTCTTTCTATCCTCGGGCCCGGTTCCCTGGATCTGACTCGAACATCTTCTCTTCCCCCTTGTGATCTTGTTCATGATCACCCAGCTCTCCTTACATCCAGATCTGTCAACCGCTCTCTCCACACTTCTGACTTTCTCTATCAGTGCCTCCTCTCTGGCCTCAGTGTAAGCGGTACAGAGTTCTTCCCTCATCACCTCCACAGTCTCCATCCTCTCCTCCGTAGGATCAGCATAGAATTGGTCCTTGGCAGCTTTCAGGTGTTCTCTGGCTGCACACACTTTTGGGTCTGCAGAGCTGATGTGCTTCCTTTTGTTCATTCTTCTCGGCACCCGGGTCTCACTTGCTTCCGCACTGCATATATATATATATATATATATATATATATATATATATATATATATATATATATATATATATATATATATACGAGGTGTGTCAGAAAAGTTCCAGGACTGATGTCACAAAAATTTATTTCAAACCCAAACTTCACACTAAGAGTTTTCTCCTTCAAAGTAATTCCCCTGGAGTCTAATGCACTTTTCCATCCTTTTCTGCCACGCTTGCATGCACTCCTGGAAGGATTCTTCCGGGATCCTCCGCAGTTCCGTCGTCACCGCCTTTTTGATGTCGTCCACGTCTTCAAAACGCTTCCCCTTCAGGTCGTACTCGAAGATTCATGACTCATCACCGGTAATGACTGTCCCTAGCAAGTCAGGTTCGGTTTCAGGACGCTCGAGGATGTCCTGGCAAACTTGCTTGCGTCGACCCTTCTGGTCATCGTTCAGCAGTTTTGGTACCATCTTCGCGCAGACTTTCCGCATGTCCAAATCTCCATTGAGAATCTTCCAGACACTGTCCCGATTCATGCCCAGCTCATTTGCCATCAGTCGAACAGTTAGCCGACGATCGCTACGTACCATCTACCTGACGCGCTCAACCTTGACCTCAGTCCTGGTTGTTGAGGGCCTTCTGCTCCTGGGGTCATCTTCCACGTCCTCGCGTCCTTCTTTAAACCTCTTGCACCACTCAAAAACACGTGAGCGTGACATCGTCTTAACTCCATACACTTGCTGCAGCGGAGCTTTCCCCAACCGTACCATAAACTTCAAGTTTGTTCGTTGCTCTGTGCTCATTGCTTGACGACCTGAAACAGAGGACATGTATATAAAACTAGCAGTGGTACCCGGCGTTGCACGGGATAAGGTATTTTGGAACGCGGGCCGCCAACAGACCTAATCATGGAAAAAGTGCATGCCTGGACAATATGTAAAGAAAATAAACTGAATACTCTGATGGCTGGATAATCTTTAAGATTTTCCTCGATGAAGTAGGAAAAAATGCAGGCTTTCACCTAATGCGGGCTCTAGGGGATCAAGACAATGAATTTTTTTTGTATGCCTTGAACTTTCGGGAAAATCGGCTAGACGTAACGCCTCAAAAAAGCCCTAAAAAGCTGAAAAATATGAAGTTTTTCACCTAGACCATACAAAAATTGGATTTTCTTTGCTCACGGTATGAAGAAGAGACTGACTAATACATAGTTACAATTTCAAGGAAATCAGTCTGACGTAACGCCTAAAAATAACCCCAATAACCTGAAAAAACTCCGTACAGATGTCGCTGGACATTGCAGCAATACAGCTTCTGTAAACGGGATAAAGGCCGACTACCATGAGATCAATCACTAGGTATCGATATTCGACAATATCGAAAGATTTTGATTGATCTAAATTATTTAGAGCCCGTCCGAAGCCAGATTTACTCCTTACTCTATGATGTATCGCATGAGGTGGAGTCTCCGCCTCCTGTAACAGAATCTCGACATCTAACGCCAAGCTCGTTGCTAGCAACCTTGTCATAATATTGGCCTGTGTGTTAAGCACATTTATTGGTTGGAAATTATCTGTGACATCCCCATTGTTCTTGTCTTTATCAGCTTTCCTACAATTCGACTCACAGAACAGGGAATTTTACCGTTTAACTGCCAATTGCCGCAGACAGCTTGGAGGACATTGGAGAACAAGTCTGGCATGTTTATGTAAATCTCATAGAGAAGACCAGCATAAGCATTTCGCTTCTGTTATCGTCAGCTTCGGTGTCGATTTTTTAAAGTAATTCTTTTCTGCTTTATAAAAGATATTAATGTATCAATGAATTCAAACTTACTTGATATTATTAGAAAATAAATTAGTTATATGGGTTAAAATTTGTATTAATGTTTCATGAGTACTTACTTGGATTTCCAACTTTAACAGGCGTTGTAAATAAAGACACATATATAGATATATTATAAGGTTAATCATTGTTTCTACTTTTAGCATAAGGCCAGCAATTACCCCGTACATTACTGGTACTTTATTTTATCGACCCCGTAATGATGAAAGGCAAAGTTAACCTCAGCGGCATTTGATCTCAGATCATATAGGGACGTAACTCTATGCTTCAAATAATGGTGTCCGACTCTCTACCGATACTGCATATCGTTTGTTTTATTATTAAATGATTTATCACTTTACAGTATATATATATATATATATATATATATATATGTAAAGTGATATATATAGTGAACTATAGTGAACCACCACCACCACGACGGTGCGTCACATTTTGTATATGAGTGTGTATGTGTCTATGCGTGTGTGTGTGTTTGCGAGTTCGTTGCGTACGTTAGGCCTCAGAATATTAAACACACTCACGCATCTACACATACATATAGCCTTAGTAAGCTGCAAACACATTATCTTCACACTCAAACAAACACACACACACACATCTACACAAGTAATAGGTGTGTGTGATTGTATGTCTGTGTGTGTCTGTCTTAGTATATGTATGTGAGAGTGTATGTGCGTGTGAGTGTAAGTGTGTGTGAGTGTGTGTGAGTGTATGTGTGATAATTTTTATTTTAACGTTTGGCCTCATCGAATTAAACACACACACACACAAACACACACATCTACACATACAGATACATATGTGATGAAAGACAGGTGTGCGTGAATGTATGTCTGTGTGTGTCTGTCTTAGTATATGTATATGATTGTATGTGAGAGTGCGTGAGTGTATGTGAGAGTGTATATGTATGTGAGTGTATGTGTGAGTGAATGTATGTGAGAGTGTATGTATGTGTAAGTGTATGTGTGAGGGTATCTGTGTGTGAGTGTATGTGTGATAATTTTTATTTTCATTTGGATTAAAATAATAGAAAACAACACAGCGACGTCATATTTTCTATACAAATATGAATGTGTGTGTGAGTGGGTGTGAGCGCGTTCATTAGGTACGTTATTAAATACACACACATCTACACATACATATAAATATGTAGCGACTGTAAAAAAATGAGTTGAAAAGCTATGCGTGTGTCTGAATATTGTTTACGCTAAGGTGCTTCAAGATTGACAGATTTTCATTTCTAAATTCTATTATCATTAAAATTTTCATATTTTCTTTTATCAAATATAGATATTTTGCAATAATTATGAGAAGACAACATATCTTCATATTTATTATTTACTAATCTGAATAAGAACATCAGTAACCCGGGCAACGCCGGGTAATTCAGCTTGTATTATATATTTTTCATTTTTTTATAACCTATCTAAAAATATGATGTCAGATGTTGCAATAATTATATACAATATCTTCTAAATAATTACAAATGAGACAAATCAAATAATACTTTATGAGAAATACCATTTCATTTATTTATAAATTCTATTGTGTTCTCAAGTTAATGAAAAATACATGCAGATAATGATTTTTGAAGTTTTATAAAACAAAAGACTTTCGTAAGATACGATATTGTACTCAGACATGTATAACGGCGGCGAAGATTCGAAACCGAATCTGAGCTTTCCCGCCTCTGGGACAAGCCGTGGTAACTTGTTTACACTCAAGAGACTAACCCCTTGGGAGAGGCTAAACACAGGTCAGACGTGTTTACGCCTGACAGAAAATAGGTCAGAGGATATATCCATCTTTCTGACTTGTTTACGCTTGGCAAACTAATCTATTGGGAGACTAACCAAAGCTCAGAGGATATATCTATCCTTCTAACTTCAACTCTACAGGGATTGTTTACGCCTCGAATAGAAAAGAAGTGATATACAGACAAGACAAGTCGCATTCATAAGCTCTCGTCACGGAAAAACCAGTCTGCCACTTATTCTCACCTTCCTGGCTGATCGCTGACTCCTGCAATACACGCACACACGCATTCATAGTGAGTTCAGCATTTGTACACGCACCATTCATTTCTGTTTACACATATTATAATCGTATTCTGTGATACTTGAATTTACGTGGCTCGAAGATCCACCAAATTATTGTATGAATATTTTGTGTCATTGATTTTATCATTCAATATTCAAATTGAATATTGTTATGATAAAATAAACTTTGTAACAACACAATCCTGGTATTTTTCTTTACATCGAAACCACCATACCAACAGTTACATCCATCCATCCACTTATCGTTACAACCACACATAATTGTTTCTACTTTAGGCACAAGGCCAGCAATTACCCAGTGCATTACTGGTACTTTATTTTATCGACCCCGTAAGGATGAAAGGCAAAGTCAACTTCGGCGGCATTTGAACTCAGATCATAAAGGGACGTAACTATGCTGGAAAGCATGGCGTCCGACCCTCTACCGATACTGCCAATCCACCGCCCACACATAATATTCCGTTGCACATGTGATGGCCTTATATATAACGCTTTCCTCTAAAATAAATCTCCCTACGTGGTTATATATATTTTAGTCTCCATAACGTTATTGAAAGACAGCGAGGACTGCTTTACTCGCTCATAAAAAAACTTAGTATTCTATGATATTTTAGAAAACTGAGAAATATATATACAGTGTCTAGTTCAAATAAGACAGATCGACTGATATTTAATCAGAAATGGCATTCCTTATATTTATATACTGTATACTACACAAACATTTCAAATTCTACATACACTTACTATATTTTATTATCATATTGTACATATATGTGACTTTGTGTGTGTGTCAATGCATGTTTGTGTGTTGTGAGTATTTTGTGCGACTGTGTTTGCAAGTATGTATGTTTTTGTGTGTGTTTATGCATGCATAAGTATACATATATGTGCATATACACGTCTTCTTCCTCTGGCTCACATTATGTCTGCGGACTATCAGCCACAGCTAACCCAGCCCTCCGCGCAGAGAGTGCTGGTGGAGTGCCTCACTAGTGAAACCTGACTCTTCCACAAGAAGTTGCTGAGCTGGTACTTTAATTTTTTGAGGCGTTGAAAGGTGAAAGACTCGACGGTGAGGCGGTGATAAATAAGGGACGCGACGTACGTGTTCGCAAACTCTGCCCGCCCTTTTAGTGATAGCTTCCTCTCGGTTCATTTCTGGATGAATGTGGTCAACCTGCTCATTACCCCGTCCCAGTTCTTAACCTCCTGGAGGTCTAGACAAACTTGACAACGAGCAATTTCACCAATTCGACCGTCCACCGTCCTATGATGTTGTTGAACATCATGGATTTTCTCTCCAGCTGCTGAGTTGCCATCCCAACAACCTTTCCAGTTAATCCCGTTAAATGTCATGTACCAACCACTTCTATTTCCGAGGTTCTTTGGTAGAGTTTTCTGGAAATATTGAAGGTTGCGCATGCGTACATATATAAGAAGTCACATTCGTATGCACAATGTGCATTTCTCATTTTCTGTTACGCCGTCAAAGGGGAAGCAACATTGATCTATCTAAATCGTTTTTTGTGGCTGTTGACTTTATGTCTTTAAATCTGGCCGAAGCGTTGCAGCATCGAGTCATCGTATTAACAACCATTTGTGTCACCAATGACGAACAGATCAAGAGATCTGTAACAGTTCCGAAAGATGGCTATTAACATTGACCATCGAGCAGATGTCGCTGCACATTGCATCAATCCTGCCTCTGAAGACGGGGCCGAAGCCAGCTGCTTTGAGGTCAGCCTCCAGGTATCGATGGTCGACCCTATCAAAAGCTTTCGATTGATCTGAAGTGATCAGAGCCCCACCGAAGCCAGGTTTACACCCTACCCTCTCTATGATGTATCATATGAGGTGGAGGGTATCGTGTATGGACCTGGTCGGGATTGCACAAGTTTACGTCTCCCTTACCATATCCTCGACGACAAGCGCCAACCTCTTCGCTAAACTCTATGTTTAGTAGAGTTATGGGTCTGAAGTTGTCTAATGTATCGCTCTTGTTCACGTCTTTCCTTATCAACGCAACTACGCCTCGGATTTGGGAGCACTCCCGTTCTGTTGCCAGTTGCAGTAGAGCCCTTCGAGGAGTTCGCAGAACACGTCAGGTAAATCTATGCAAAGCTTGTAGGGCAGACCATCCAAACCGGGTGACTTGCGCTTCGTGCAGCCGAATCTCGGCTGCAGTTATCGGCCTTTCGCAGCGCTTAGCATCGGCTGGCGAGAGACGCGGTAGACCGTTGAAGTAGCGACTGGAATCTTCCACCCTCTCCAACACCCCACTACCATTGAACAACCGAGCAAAGTGCTCGCGAAATGCTTTACACATCTACATGGAATCGAATAGCTCGCGTTCGTCTCGGTCTGTCAAAGACCGAATTGTAGTTTTGTTACCACGCTGCGCCTCTGCCACGCGGGCACATCTAATAGCTTTGGTTCCATCGTTTCTTAGAAACGCACCGTGGCTCTGACAATGCAATCTGCGCGTTTCGCATTGAAGAAATGGTCAAATGCCATTATCACCGCTAGCACATCAGTTACAATGCCACTACAAATCGCCTCGTTTAATTTAGCTACCAGCTTCTCCTTCTTTCTAGTTTTCCCTAACGATAAAACATAACGACATTACTCTAATCTCTCACCTGTTGTTGACGGTGTCTTATCTATGTCAACCATACAAATGACAAACTTGTGAGCAGAATAGGCGACCGTTTGAAAGTATTGACAACCGATACTATCCTTATCTATTGACCTAATAAAACCCTATCTGTATACGATCTAGATGACCCTATGCTGTTGGTCCAGGTTCACACTGGCACATTAAGGAAATCTAGTCGGTACCTCTCAGATAGTTGGAACTGGCTGATCAGATACTTGAAGCTTTTGGACCCCACGCCCACATCAGCTATTCTCACACAATCCCAGCGCGCGTCTAAGATGCCGTTCCAGTCTGCCGCAAACAGTAATGAGTGAGACGTTCTCAGAAAGTCTTCTAGGCATCACCAGTCCTGCCACCCGTCTAAAGACACCACCTCACAACCTTCGTTATTGTTTACGTCTAGGACTACCATCTTACCGTCCGGGACCCGAAAGATCAACATTACCTCGAGATGCAGGTTTTTCCTAAACAGCCCTTCCACACCACTTCCCATTCCTGGCCGACTAAAAGATGCGAAGATCTGATAGTATTTGAAAATGGGTGCTAGTGAACGCGTGTCGTTAATCCTGGTCTCGCTGATGGCAATCGCATCCATATCTAATGACCTGAGGTCGTTCAGCAGGCTACCCTGCTTCCAGGACGACCCCAGGCCACGGACATTTAAACATTCTTCCCATATGATCGGCATGTGGAGTCCCCACGTGGTCGGGATAACCCTCTCTATTGTTTTGTAGGTGTTTATTGGCATCCGCACCATATGCAGTGTCTGGGGCACTTTGAAGGTGCAGGTGCCAAATATCTTTCCCTCTTTCTCAATGTCTTGCTTCCTGTTACAGAACCATAATTATTTTTTTTTCATTTGGCCATCCTTAGTAACACAACGTTGGGTATGTCTGTCGTTGTTGGTGTCTGCGTGTTTTCTTTTGTGGCGCATGATTTGCGGTTGTGTCAGTGTTGTTGATGGTGGTAGTGTCTTTGTTGACGGTTGTGGTGTTGGTGTTCTTGTAGGTGTGTCTGTGTTTGTGCGGGTGTATATTGTGTACTTGTTGGTGTGTCTGAAGATGGATTCTTTTTTTATTTTTCTGTCTGGTTTTGTACTTTTTTTGGTTTTTGGGGTTCCTCCTCATCTTTGATTGGTCATGAGGAGGAACTGGTGTCTGTGGATTCTGTATCAGAAGGGCATGGGGGTGTGTTTACGGGGGTGTGAGTGTTGTTCTGTGTGTTTGTGTTTGAAAGAGGGGGAGAGGGAGAGCTGGGTTTTGTGACTCCGTCGGTGGTTTGAATGGTCCTTGTTGGTGTTGTTGCTGGTGCTGTTTCCTTTACTATTGCTGGTGCTGGTGCTGGTGCTGGTGTTGTCTTTTGTCCCAGCACCGGAGGTTTGTGGTCCCCTGCAGTTTTCAGCTGGGGGCAAAAGGCTTGCAGGTGCGTGGCTTTACCACAAACGAAACAGTGCAGCCGTTGGCCCTCTTTGACTACCTGGATTTCGTACCTCTCTGATAGTTTGAGGGGAAGCCCTTCTTCGGGACAAAGACAGATGCCTTATGTTCCCTTAGAAAAAAAATATTTTAACAATTTCCGTTTAAACAATTTAAAATAACAAACTTACTGGAGCTCAGAATAACACGTCTTCTTATTTCAAACAAAAAATATAATAATAATAATAATAATTGTATCTACTATAGGCACAAGGCCAGCGATTTGGAGCCGAATGTCGATTAAATCGATCCAAGTGCGTTACTGGTGCTTTATTTTACCGACCCGTAAGGATGAAAGGCAAAGCTAACCTAAGCTGGATTTGAACTCAGAACGTAAAGGGCCATAACTCTATGCTGCAAAGCATGGTGTCCGACGTTCTACTGATACTGTCAATCCACCGCCATTACAATAATAATAATAGTTTCTACTTTAGGCACAAGGCCAGCAATTTTAGGGAAGGGGAAAGTCGATTAAATCGACCCTAGTGCGTTATGGGATTTGAAGGCACAGAGCCGGAAAAATTGCTCGAGTCAGATGAGATGACTCGAGCAATTTCAGCAACTTTGACATCCATGCATCAGTCCATCCCTCCATCCATCCATACATATATACATATATAAACACATACATCCATTCATCCATCCATCCACCCATCCATCCATACATACATCCACCCACACGTACATACATACATACATAATGGCTGAAACTCGAATTTTGAGTAATGCCATCGCTCGATACTTAAGCATGAGCATCACGGACGTTCCATTTTAGACCCGCTGGGAACTTGCCTATGACCAACAATGCCATGCATCGCAAAAAATGTCATATATCAAGCAATGACTATGCTTGAAGCTTTTTTAAGTGAGGAAAGCACGGGTCCAATCCGACTCTCTGAACATCGAATACATTTACCCCAAATGTAGAACTGGTTTACATCATTGGATGTCGCAGGTTTCAGAGTGACCTTGTCCTAGAGAGATGTCTTAATGATGACTAGGAGTCTCTCGCTCCACAAAAAGAAAGAAAGTACTTTATTGAATAGCCGTTGACTCTCCATGTCGCTCGCTCTTCAACGCCATTGGTAACATGTAACCCACTACAACCGGTGCATGGTCGGGTCGTCGGCGACCAAGCTTGCTTGGTGAGGAAGGTGGTTTTGGAAACCCTCAAGGATGAACAACAAAACCCGTCAAAGGTTGGAGGAACATATATACATACGCATGTACATACATACATAAAATGTTGATCTAGTATCCAAGGTACACGTTCAGCTTTATACCCGTTATTATTGAAGCTACAGCTTATATACCAAATCGCCAAGAGAAAAGTATAACGGAACTTGGATTTGTGGAGCAAGAACGTAGCTACTTAATTTATAAGCTACAAATGGCCATGATAACTGGAACTTTCAACATTTGTAAAACATTCTTACGATTCAAGGGATAAACGCTTACACAAGAGACGATGACAATTTCCTTTTCAATAGAACTTTGCAACCAGGTAGGTCGCCGGTCAGAAATAAGCTAAAAATTAAGAGAAAGCGATAACATACATGGATATATACATACATTTACTTTTATATAATAAAATATAGTGCATATTAGTAGTTAGTTAAAATAGTAAAAAATTTAGTATCGTACAATACTTACCACAAACTATAACAACGATGAACATACTGAAAATACTTAGAGTCTTCATGATCTTTAATGTAGGAAGATCTTCTTCAGAATAAAGTTACCGGTAAAACTTCCTATTATATATATGTGCAGTGTTATTAAATTCTATTGATGCAACTGAAGATTATTGCTATTGGTTACCTAAAAAATTCCACAATATTTTTCTTCCGAGGATTGACTTAAAACCTTGAATAATTTATGGACTAAACAAAATAACTACTACTACTACTACTACTACTACTACTACTACTACTACTACTACTACTATGATGTTGACTGTTGACAACGACAACGATATCTGCTGATAAAAATGCCATACACACGATGTTATAAAGCTTTTAATCAAATACTGTATCTTAAGCATTCATTTTTGCAAACAAGCAAGTAGATACATGCTTTGTAGTCTTAAAACTTTTTCAGAAACAATTTCTTTCTGTTCACTATGTGTCCTTTCTCTAACCACTCAGCCACGCGCCTTCACACACACACACACACACACACACACACACACACACACACACACACACACACACACACACACACACACACACACACACACACACACACACACATGTATAATTATAAATAAAATAACAGGAGGCTGGACTAGTGTGAATCCTTGAAAAGTTTATTATACTATGATTATTTCAATGACCGGGTTCCGTATGAATCCGATGATATCATCAGGTATTCGAAATATAACAAAGGAATATATAAAATCCATGGGTCCGAAAAACAGAGATTGAGAAGATGACTGACCAACTAGCTGCTTTCACCTCGGTCAGTCGCCCTCAAGTGATGGCAACTCGGTCTACTAATGACCATCTGGTGAGAGGGCGAAGGCTTATAATGTACTACCACCTCTCCGCCAGAGAATAAAAAAAGAAAAGAAAGAAAGAAAGAAAAAAGAAGAAAAGTCAGCGTAAGGGTCACACTACAGTCATGGTAGAAGACGCCGCGAAAAATGTTATTTCAAAGAACCCATATTTTAACAAAGGCATATATATGGGTGTCTGTATGGTCTAATGTGTGAACAGAAAATTGGAACGTTAACTTATGTTATAGGATGAAATTAAATTATTAGAAAATTAATAAAAAATTAAAGGTTTGTGTTGCGAGATTTATTTAATGAAACTACAGAGAGAGTCTTATATGAAAAGGTTAAGTGTATCATAGGGAATCTCGATAAGTTATCAAGGTGGGATATAGAGTAAAGATGAAAGCCTTCGATTGTAAATCCCAGCCAGCACCTCCTAACCACGTGTCAGCCAGTTTCGAGTGGTATCGTCTAGCGAAATAAATGGAAATTAATTTTTCCGAGTACTCTAGGAACGTAACTGTGATAGGCTTGGGGTGTGTTAGCGGGAAGTCAACCAGCTTCTACAGGCCATTGTCTATACCAAACGAATACTATTAATTCACACAGGAGGGGTTTATTCACATCCTATAACTCTTAACATAAGTTAACGTTCCAATTTTCTGTTCACACATTAGACCATACAGACACCCATATATATGCCTTTGTTAAAATATGGGTTCTTTGGAATAACATTTTTCGCGATGTCTTCTACCATGACTGTAGTGTGACTCTTACGCTGACTTTTCTTCTTTCTTTCTTTCTTTCTTTCTTTCTTTCTTTCTTTCTTTCTTTCTTTCTTTCTTTCTTTCTTTCTTTCTTTTTTCTCTTTTTTTTCTTCTCTGACGGAGAGGTGGTAGTACATTATAAACCTTAGCCTTCTCACCAGATGGTCATTAGTAGACCGAGTTGCCATCACTTGAGGGCGCCTGACCGAGGTGAAAGCAGCTAATTGGTCAGTCGTCCTCTCTGTCTCTGTTTTTCGAACCCATCGATTTTATATATTCCTTTGTTATATTTCGAATACCTGATGATATCACCGGATTCATACGGAACCCGGTCATTGAAATGGTCATAGTATAATAACATTTTCAAGGATTTACACCAGTCCAGCCTCCTGTTATTTTATTTATTTACTCCGTATTAGCACCACCAACTACACAAACGAAGACGGGTGAACTGCACTACGTTGAGTACTCTCCATAATATTACATCAAGATTGACCATACGGAAGGACCAATTCTATCTGAACCAACAAACCTAAATATATATATATATATACATATATATATAGAGAGAGAGAGAGGGGTGAAGCGTAGAAAGGGACGTAGAGAGCGTAATTAAATCGCTTCCAAGGTAACTCTATCTCGTATTATTATTTTTTATACTTTTAAGGGTGGTGGTTTGGCTGTATCGGTAGAGTGTCGGACACCATGCTTTGCTGCATAGAGTTACGGCCCTTTAGTGTCTGAGTTCAAATCCCGCCCAGGTTAGCTTTGCCTTTCATCCTTACGAGGTCGATAACATAAAGTACCAGTAATGCATTTGGATCGATTTAATCGACTTTCCCCTGTCTCAAAATTGTTGGCCTTGTGCCTAAATCAGAAACTATTTTTTTTTACACTTTTCCTACGTGCTTTTACGATCCCTACGTCTATTTCTACGCTTCCTCTTACATCCCCCTCTCTCAATACCACCTGCTTTTGTTACCCGATGATTTGCCCATGTGCATTGTTGAGGCTTCCAAAACGGCTATATATAAGGGCGGTGCCCCAGCATAGCCTCAGCCGGATGGCTGGAACAGGTAAAAGAGTAAAAGAGTATATATATATTACATATCCATATATATATATATATATATATATATATATATATATATATATGTGTGTGTGTGTGTGTGTGTGTTTGTCTCTGTGTGTGTGATATATATATATATATATATATATATATATATATATATATATATATATATATATATATATAAAATAAGTAAGTCAAACATGTAAAAATGTAAAATTTGTCTTCGTTTATTATAAATTCTCTCTTATATATATTTCGGTGACAGCTATTATTGGCTGTGACCTCTTTAGGCAGTACGAATTAATGTGGAAAAGACAGGTAAACATGTTGTTCCACTCTGTCAATTTATCGATATATTCACCTCCTGTCTGTGTTGTTAGTCCCCGAGGAACTTACTTATTTTACATTACTCTGGAGTAAACAAACCAGCCTGCGTACTTCGGCGATTGCTCCAGTCTCCATACATGATTCCAGTTCCTCGTAGGACTAACAACACACCCAGGAGCTGGACATATCGATGAATTGACAGATTGGAACACATTTCAACAATATGTTTACCTGTATTTTCTACATTAATTCGGACTGCCTGAAGAGGTCACAGCCAATAATAGCTGTCACTGAAATATATTTAACAGAGAATTTATAATAAACGAAGCCAAATTTTACATGTTTGACTTACTTATTATACATTACTCCGGAGTAAAGAAACCAACCTGCGTACTTCGTCGAGTGCTCCAATCAGGTGTCGGTAAACAACCAACATTTACTCAAAATTTATATATATATATATATATATTACTTCAAAATATTAATAAATATAGACATTCATGTGATCAAATATATTTTATTATACATATTTCAGAGGTACTGAGCTATTTCATCAGTGCGTCCTCATCAGATAAAATAAATTAATGTTTGACGTACCTCAACTGTGCTGATGTTTCAATTCCAATCTTAGCAGTGATTAGTTATGACAAAACTCAATATTTGTAACATGACAAACTACATATAACTGAGAGGGTTCGTATGAGAACGTGTATAAAAAATATATAAAGACAAGCAAAAAGTATATAAACCTATAACTACATAACTGTTAAAAATTTAAATAATTAGATATGTAAACATCTGTATTAGAGAAGGAGCAAATGAGAGAAAGAGAGAGCTAAATAAAGGAGAGTAAGGAAAAAATATAGAGAGATGATACTAAAAACAAATAGGGGAGATATGTATTGTATATTATAATTATTCAAGGAAAAGAAGAATAAAGGTATGTAATGTATGACCGTTTTTTTTTCAAATATTAAGTTAGGTAGAAATAATCAATTAAATATCAGGAAATTTTTAGTCTATAATATTTGAAAGAAATTATACTATTATATTATATCATAGTTAAAACAATATAAATTGAAAAAGATAATTTGACATAATTTCAAGGGTAAACATGGGTATATTTAAATTAGTAAATATACTCAATAATTTGGTTACAAAAATCAAAATTAAAGATATTATTAACTAACAATGGTGCTTATAAATATAGTAAATATGATACTATAGTAAATATGATATTATTAAACTGGACTTATTTAGATATTAGCATGTGTATAGTTCTTTTATAAACTATATGATTTAAATCTGTCAATTATATATAAGATTAATTATTAGTTATAATTAGAGTAAAGGGTATTATTATTTTGATTTAACTAAATTTTACTGTATCAATTTTACTATAAATCAATTTAGACAAAACGAAACTTATATACGATAAATGTGCGATAAATGTAGACAATATCTTCGTACGACGTATTCAAACATTTAAAGTAATTAAACGGTTTAAGAATCAGAAGATATTACAGATATCAAATTCAAAAGATATAGGATTTAAAAAATGTTAAATCAAAATTAGGGGTATTTAAACAATCAAGAAATTATCATACTTTTTAAAAGAGCAGGTATACAATTCTTAAGGTTAGGTAGAAACATTATACACAATATTAACAGCAGTAATAATAAAAGCGTTATAAGAATTATTAATAAGAGTCAATATATTTTCTCACTCAGAATTATTAATAAGAGTCAGATCTTTTCTCAATCAGTCAATGTTTTTGCCTAATTTTATGTGATGCTAGAAATGTCGATGCAGATTTGTGCAAGCAATTTGAGAATAACTCATTTTTTTTGTTAATTAAATTACCATAATTAGCAATTATTAATAGAGTCTCAGTATTACAACGATTGCAGTTAGGATAGATAGAGTTATTTTGGTAAACTTGACAGTTGCGAAGTTTGGACCAAAATATTGAGTATTTAATATTTTTCTCTTTTAAAGACCATATTAATTGTGATAAAGAAGTAGAAATTTCTTATCCGGATTAGAAAAAGAATGTTTATGATTGGAAAATCTCAGTTTAAAGATCGATATTACCTATGTAGTTATAGGTAATATTATTTGCCTTAACAGTACATTTATATACTAAGTTCTTATCAAGGCAGTTATTTTGCAAAGGGCATGCAGATCTTTTTCTACAGTTACAATTCGATTTACTGTTATTTCTATAATCTAAACTGTTCTCATTATCATTGCTAATATTTGTAGGTGTTCTACTGTAAGTCCTTAAATTAATGTTATTGTTATTCTCTGTAACTATATTATTGTTAATATTAATATTGTCATTATCACTAATTATCTGTAGGTTATAACTAAGAATTCTGCTATTTATTTTTGCAATATTTGGAGCCATATTCATAGTTGTTGAGTAGGATGTCTATTGAAGACAGAGTGGTATTTATGTGTTCTAGGAAAACATTTATCTAAAGCTTTAAACAATAATTGTGCTAAAGGTGTTTTAATAACTAAAGATGCAGGTGGGGCATACTAAATAACAGATTTAGTTCTAATTTTTTTTCCCCGATTTATTCACGAAATTAGTATTTTTATTTATATTTATATTATTTTATATTTATTTTTACCGTCTGCTTTATTTATATTATTGCTATTATTATTTAGTTTATAATTAGACTTACTGTTATCTACATATTATATATTATTTTTATATCCTGCCTTATGTAACGCTTCGTTATAATATCCAGCTTTGTTATTAAAGATGGATTTGTTAGCAGATAATCTAGTTAGACGTTGCTGAACATTATTGACTATTGCATTCTTAACACATTTAAGATGATTGGAATAAAAGCTAACATAATTTATGTTTTCATTGGGTTTATGGAAGGGCTAATAAAGTCCTGAATTTAAATTAAGAGTGACATCTAGGAAGTTAACTACTTTAGTGTTACTTTCTACTTCTAATTTGAGGTCGTAATTTTTAAAGAATTCTATAATTGTTTTCTTAACCCTATTTAGTTCACTATTACTATGTTTAACTACAGTAAATAATATATCATCCCTATATAAACCACCGGTAATCTCCGGCAGTTTTCTATTTATCGTATTAAGGATAAGAATTCCCAGAAGATCGGTAACCTGCGCAGTATCAGACGATCCCATGGTAATATCGAAATTTTTATGCCTATCAGAACGAATAAAAATCATTATTAAAATTAATCAAGGTTCTTCTAGCTGTTAATATGATATTAATCTCCTCACTAGATAGATCAGTGTGTTTATATGCGTAAGATAAAGCCTTATTCAAAAGATTAGGAGTTATAGATGAGTAGTAACTCGCTATGTCCATTTGAATAAATTTATGATCTTTCTTATTTTCAATGTTCCTAAACCAATCTATGACTTCACTAGTGTCCTTAAATAAGTTAAGCTTTGACTTCAATTTCAAAGTTGGCAAAATTCTATCTATAATATTTTTACTAATTATTCCAATGTCTGACTTAGAAGGTGCAAGTCTTCTTCGAAATTTCCTTTGTGGTCTTTAAAATTTATCCTCGGTTGCCTTGGTATGAAAGGTTCGGTCTTTCTTTCAATTCCGAGTTTGGCAATTATTTCAAAGGCATCATTATTGATATCTACTAGATCCTCAGTCGGGGCCTCTCTGTAATTCTTTCTCAATTCTTTTAAAATTAAGCCCTTGTATTCTGTTTTATCTATTCCATATAAGTTGTTGGTTTTGTCTGATTTCACCAATATTTTATTTACTATTTTATATCAATAATTTGATATAAAAATTACGTTTATTTTAAAGCTCGGTTTATTTGTAGACAAACAGCCCGAATTACTAGCCGTACAGTGTTCGGTATAAGTATACATACTTATATTTACGTATCATCCGTACTAAGAGTGAGAAATGAAATTTCATTTTTTTCCGTTTATCGTTTTCGGTAGGCCCGGCCGACTAACTCACTCGATATGCAAATTAGGCTGCTCAGCCGGTAATATGCATAAGGAAAGTATATACTTTCAAACGTTCAATTGACTGACAGGAAGGAATACGGTGCTGATGACAGCTAATAAGCTAGAAACTAGTTCATCGTTCTTTTGTCACTGTTGAACAAAATGGCATCGATGGTTGCCGAACACTGTACGGCTAATAATTCGGGCTGTTTGTTTACAAATAAACCGAGCATTATAATAGATGTTCAGTAAACCCATACGTACATATATATATATATATAT
>OZ024742.1:139014287-139149287 GCA_964016885.1 Eledone cirrhosa | reverse complement strand
ATACGAGACCTGGGTATAGACATGAGCGACGATGCATCTTTTTCCTCACACATCATGAAAGTGGCGACAATGTGCAGACGACTCGCTGGCTGGATCTCGGACAAGGGACCGAGACACCATGTTGACACTATGGAGGACATTTGTCCTAAGCCACCTGGATTATTGCTCCCAGCTGTGGTCATCCCATAGTGTCAAACTAACCACGGAGCTTGAGGCAATCCCGCGTAGCTACACCAAGAGGACTGCGACGATGAAGGAGATAAGATACTCGGAGAGGCTAAAAGATGTGAACCTCTACTCCTTGGAACGAAGACGGGAGAGATACACAGTGATATACATGTGGAAAATCCTGGAGGGACTAGCACCAAACTTTGGCATTGGGACCTGGACCAACCCCCGAAGAGGACGTCATTGTGTGGTGCCAAAGGTCCTGTCTACCACATCTAGAATAAGGAGCAGATATTGCAATAGCCTGGGGTTCAAAGGCCTTCAACTCTTCAACAAGCTGCCGAGGGATCTGAGAGATCTGCATGGTGTGGACGTGGATGTTTTCAAGAAACATCTCGAAATCTTGCTATTAAGGATCCTGGATGAGCCCACAGCAAGGCATGAGGGAAACCTAAGGGAAGCAGCAACGGACTCCCTCTTGCACCAGTGGCCAACCAATATAGGCTGGAGGTAAAATATGTAGCAACAAGGGCGGTGCCCCAGCATGGCCTCAGACAGAACAGGTAAATGTGCAAAAGAGTATATATATATATATATATATATATATACACACATATATATTTTATATATATATATATATATATATATATATATATATATATATATATATATATATATATATACATATATATATATATAAGTATGTATACGTACATACATATATGTATATAGACGTACAGTAGTATGTATATACATACATACATGCACACATATGTATATATATGTACGTATGGGTTTACCGAACATTTATTATAATGCTCGGTTTGTTTGTAAACAAACAGCCCGAATTATTAACCGTAGTGTTCGGCAACCAACGTTGCCATTTTGTTCAACACTGACAAAGGAACGATGAACTAGTTTCTAGCTTATTAGCTGTCATCAGCACCATATACCTTCCTGTCAGTTGATTGAACATTTGAAAGTATATACTTTCCTTATGCATATTAATGGTTGAGCAGCCTAATTTGCATATCGAGTGAGTTAGTCGGCCGGGCGTACCGAAAACGTTAAATGGAAAAAAAGGAAATTTCATTTCTCACTCTTAGTACGGCTGATACTTAAATATAAGTATGTATACAGTGTTCGGCAACCATCGTTGCCATTTTGTTCAACACTGACAAAGGAACGATGAACTATATGTGTGTGTGTGTGTGTGTGTGTGTGTGTGTGTGTGTGTGTGTGTGTGTGTGTGTGTGTGTGTGTGTGTGTGTGTGTGTCTGCGTGCGCGCGCGCGCCATGTGTGTGTTTGATTGTGTCGTGTGTGTGTACATATATGCATGCATGCATATATACAAATATGTATATTGCAATGTTCAAGATAAGCTCTGACCAATATACCTAGCAACCAATCACCTATACAATCTTACTGAAAACGAATGTTCAATGTTAGAGAATATGTACATCTATTTTGATATACTGTGACACAGCAATTCAACTAGAATAAAATAAACGGATATTTATTTTTACACTCCGTCGTGGTATTCAGCAGGACAAGAAGTGGTCATGCTTTAATTTTATTTATTCTATCATTTACAAAAACAAAGTTGTAAAGCGAATAGATTAATACATTATAGGTTTATGATTAATGCTTGCTTTTGTGTCTGTCAATTGTTTCATTTAATTAAATTAGGATAATATAAGTCAAAAGAGTAGTATTGGTTGAATCAACGTTTTGCACTTTGTACTCATGTGTGAAGGTGACGAATTGGCAGAGTTGTTAGAACATCGGGTAAAATGCTTTATGGTATTCGTCCCGGTTCCCTGCTCTCTGAGTTCAAATTCCGCCGAGGTCAACTTTAACTTTTATCCTTTCGATGTCGATAAAAAAGTACCAGTCCAGTACTGGGGTGGATTCTTCCTCTGTACCTAATTCTCATTTCTTCTCTCTTTCACTTTCTATCTTTCTCTGAAAGAAAACTTCTGTATTCAGACCTGGAGAGGAATGGGTTCCACCAGGCTTAAAATGCCCAATAAACGCCGTATGTCAATACGGTGCCCCTACAACTCTATCAGGAGTTACGAGACCATACATACTCATGTGTGAAATCCGTATATCCTGTATTAGTGGACCTGTATCTTCAATAATGAGAGGTATAGCGTTGAATGCACTTTTTGGAATCTAGGAATGATATGCCATATCTCCTGCTTGATCCTTGTCTGTTGAAGAGGGTTAGAGGAATACCATCAGCACAAAAAACAAGAGCTGTTAAAGGACGGATAAACGTTTCAGAGTCAACGGCCACTCACCCCAGCTATGGATTATATAGCCTCCCCAACCCACAATTGACCAAGCGTGGTAAGTACGGCTAAACCTCTGGAGACATTACCAAAGCCGGTGGAGGTCAACCAGGGAGGGGTTCGTTTAATGAGAGCAAGAAGACTCTAAATTTGATTGGATATACCAGGAATACTGGATATATGAACAATCGTACAAACAGAAATTTGCATTCGCTTAACCTAAATCTCTTTTCATCACCTAAATCTCTTTTCATTATATAGGGGATAAAGATCACAGCTTCCGTGACTTTCACCAGGGCCTTCGCGATTGATGGCAGTAAGGTCACAAATTATCTTCAGATCGGAGACCTGATAAAAACGGATTGGGCAACGGATTGGGCTCAGCTAAAAGACCCCGCTAGATATAGAAGCAGTGTCTATATATGCACACCCATTCTTTTCATAACCCTTTAAGAAGGAACATGACGTCACTTTCGGCCTATATCTGGAGTGTAAAAGACAACCACATCCGATATAGGTTACACTGGGAGATTCTAGCTAAAGCTAGATCGTATAATGGAAACAAAAGACTATGTGATCTTTGCACCACCGAAGCCCTGGAAATACTCAACACCAACGATCAAATCTTCTTCTCGCATCACATGACGACGTAATTATCCTCGCATTTTTTCGTCCATCGGCAGAGTATGTCTACACGAAGCAACGTATCGTCGTCCTGTTTTCCTTCACTTGTAACGTTTTTTAAATATTTACTTCTGCGTCCACAGATTAATTTTTTCAGTTTCAGAAGATCCCGTTATGGGTGAAAGCAGAAATTCTTTTCTTAAACTTTAATCTCTTCTTATAATAAATATTTGCTCTACGGGTTTTTATATATACATGATCCTTATCGAGCCCTCTTCGGATTTTAGTCTTCACATTTATTATTACTATTATTATTACTATTATTATAACTATATATATATATATATATATATATATATATATATATATATATATATATATATATATATATATATATATATATATATATATAATATATATAGTGGTAGAACACTGGAAGGTAATATCCGTGGTGGTAGAGCTTCTACCTTCAATGAGTTAGGACTTAGGATAACAAAAGCTACCAACCTCTCTAGCGTAGATTTCTTAGACATTAATTTAGACCTTCGCACACACATCTACAGACCCTTCCATAAGCTAAACGAAAAACTCAGTTACATTCACAAAGACTCATGCCACCCTCCCACTGTTTTTAGAAACTTCGTAAATAATATCAGTACCAGAATCTCAAACTTCTCCTCTCATAAGGCTATCTTTGACGGCAGCACCTTATTATAACACGGCGTTAGCTAACAGCGGCTTCTCGCAACCTATCACTTACTCTCCCACTATCAACAACAGCAATAAGAAAAGAAAGCGTAACAATAGACAAACTATCTGGTTCTCTCCTCCCTTCTCACTCAACGTTAAAACCAATGTAGGCAAAATATTTCTAGCCCTCTTAGATAGACACTTTCCCATAGGTCATAAATACCGCTCCATCTTTAACCGACACAAAATAAAACTAGGATACTACTGCACTAAGAAGATGAAGGCCCACATCACCAACAGCCCTAAGAGCAACACCCCACCAGGATGCTCTTGCCGTAGGTCCGAGCTTGTCCCCTTCAACAGCAATGCAACACATCCGCTGTAGTTTATGAAGCTGTGGTCACTTCCAGCCGACCAAATCAACCACAGGAGGTCAAATCCTTTGTGGGTATGGCGGAGAGCCGATTTAAGGAACGCTTCCTGAACCACCAGTCGACCTTTAGGTTCATCCACGAAACTCGCGAGCCACATATGCTCCCTCAAGTACTCAAGTATAGACTACTCCATTCAATGGAAAGCCATCACTAAGTCCAAGTCATACGCAAGGGGAAATCCGTCGTGTGGACTATGTATTGATGAACGAATAAATATTCTAAAGAGATTATGCAATAGTGATTGCCTAAACACGAGAAATGAATTCTTCACACCTTGTCCACACGTCGCGAAACACCTCTTGCGTAACTACAAATATCCGGATTGAATTACAACACCCTAATTTTCTTATCAACTAGAAACTTTTCGGACTTTCGCAGTTATCTCCCTTACACCTCTCGCACGCATTTTAGTATTGCCTGTGTGAAATGTCCGTTTCTGCGCATGCGCGTTCGTACGGTTTTCCTTCCTGTTCCTTATAACCATGTCCATTATGAGCTGAGGATCCGCTAAGGTGTAACCACTTATATATATATATATATATATTTAAAATCAGATTAGAGCAAACATCACGGGCGCTCTATCTCAAAATTATTTTTGAAAAGCATTAGAAATGCGCAACCGGTAAATACTTAAAACTAAAACTGAATACTAACCAATACTTATTACTAATTTTTACTTATTTCTAATTAAACTATTTTTCACTGGGAACAATTTGTCAGCATTTTCTTTTCCTTTTACTAATATATATATATATAGTAATAATGAAACATGTGAAGACTAAAATCCGAACAGGGCTCGATAAGGATTTAATATCTATAAATATATATAAAAACGGTTTCACTCTGGTAAAAGCAGCGATTCTTTGCTTAAACTTTAATATATATATATATATATGTGTGTGTGTGTGTGTGCATTTGTACGCACATATATATATATATATATATATATATATATATATATATATAATACAATATGTTGAAAAGATAACACACCAGAGAGATAGTGCGCCATCAATCGTGATCCCACTCTCCAGAGCGTGAAACTAATAAACCTTTGTTTGTACTGCCTCTCTGTCTTTGTTGCCGTTCCAATTTTCACTATATATATATATGCATCATCACTGACTGACTGGAGTGTGTGGATTGCACGACCCTCGTCAGTTAACTCCCTATTAAACTCATTAAATGCTCTGTTAAACTTTGCTATTTCATTACATACAATTTGCTCCACAAGTATATGTATGTATGTATGTTCTTCTGGTTATACATTTTTACCAATAGAGAGAGAGTCGGTTCCTAACATAGACACAAGACTCTCTCATTGGAATTTACACATCAACTAGGTATATATTTATGCATGTCTGCAGGTCTGCATGTGTGTGCAGGTATGGATGTTATTGTATGTGTATGTTTTGAGTTTTATGTGTGCATGTTCATATGATTTGTATCTGTACATGTGTATATGAAGTTATCAGATGCAGAATTTTTGGAATGTTTTACATATTTTTACTGTTCTATTAATGGATTGTACTTGCAATTTCCCAAATAGTCGTGTTCTTTCTGTTTCTGTGAAGCCCAGCTTCTCAAGATTTGTATTGAGGCGGTTACTAACATATCTCCGTGCCCCAATAATGACAGGCATAAATCTGAAGGTATAGTCAGGGTGAAGTATCTGCAGATTTCTCATGGGTTCTGCATAAATATTCTCCTTTTCGCTAATCATTGATATTATATTGGCATCTGCTGGGCAGCGAACTTCCACTACTTTGCATGCCTTCTTTTCCCTGTTTCATATCATTATATCTGGTCTGTTATGCCTGCATTTTATTGGTGTTTTTACTGGAACATTTCACCAGTACTCTTTTATATTATGTATATGTATATCTTCTACATTGCTGTAGCTTTTAATGTGTTTATTATCGGGGATATCTTTACTATGGATTGCATTGTACAGTATTTTCGTCACTACATCATGCCTCATAGATAAATGTACTGCGATGACACCTTTAGACAGCTGCTTACGACATGGGTGACATCTTCGATGCTAATTCTACAGAGTTAGCACTTGTTGTCACATCTAGGTGTTTTGACTGCATCCCTATCTCTTTTGTGAATCGGGTATTTCGTATTGATTTCCTGTTCTTGGTTTGCAAAAGCGTATCCTTCAAGCGTATCCAGTTGAAGTACACTGCCGTCACACCAATACTGTCTATATAACGCCATTCGAAGCACACTACCCTCACACCAATACTGTCTATGTAACGCCAGTTGAAGTACACTGCCCTCACACCAATACTCTCTATGTAACGCCAGTTGAAGTACATTGCCGTCACACCAATACTGTCTATGTAACGCCAGTAGAAGTATACTGCCGTCACACCAATACTGTCTATGTAACGCCAGTTGAAGTATACTGCCGTCACACAAATACTGTCTATGTAACGCCATTTGAAGCACACTGCCCTCACACCAATACTGTCTATGTAACGCCAGTTGAAGTACACTGCCGTCACACAATACTGTCTATGTAACTTCATTTGAAGAACACTTCCCTCACACCAATACTGTCTATGTAACGCCAGTTGAAGTACACTGCCGTAACATCAATACTGTCTATGTAACGCCAATTGAAATTACACTGCCCTCACACCAATACTGTCTAAGTAACGCCAGTTGAAGTACACTGCCGTCACACAATACTGTCTATGTAACTTCATTTGAAGCACATTGCCCTCACACCAATACTATCTATGTAACGCCAGTTGAAGTACACTGCCGTCACACCAATACTGTCTATGTAACACCAGTTGAAGTACACTTCCCTCTCACCAATACTGTCTATGTAACGCCAGTTGAATTATACTGCCGTCAAACCAATACTGTCTATGTAACGCCAGTTGAAGTACACTGCCCTCACACCAATACTCTCTATGTGACGCCAGTTGAAGTACACTGCCGTCACACCAATACTGTCTATGTAACGCCAGTTGAAGTACACTGCCCTCACACCAATACTCTCTATGTAACGCCAGTTGAAGTACACTACTGTCACACAAATAGTGTCTATGTAACACCAGTTGAAATACACTGCCCTCTCACCAATACTGTCTATGTAACGCCAGTTGAAGTACACTGCCGTCACACCAATACTGTCTATGTAACGCCAGTTGAAGTACACTGCCGTCACACCAATACTGTCTATGTAACGCCAGTTGAAGTACACTGCCCTCACACCAATACTGTCTATGTAACGCCAGTTGAAGTATACTGCCGTCACACAAATACTGTCTATGTGATGCCAGTTGAAGTACACTGCCGTCACATCCAATACTGTCTATGTAACGCCAGTTGAAGTATACTGCCGTCACACCAATACTGTCTATGTAACGCCAGTTGAAGTACACTGCCGTCACACCAATACTGTCTATGTAACGCCAGTTGAAGTACACTGTCGTCACACCAATACTGTCTATATGACGCCAGTCTAAGTATACTGTCGTCTCACCAATACTGTCTATGTAACGCCAGTTGAATTATACTGTCGTCTCACCAATATAGTCTATGTGACAACAGTTGAAGTACACTGCCGTCACACCAATACTGTCTATGTAACGCCAGTAGAAGTATACTGCCGTCACACCAATACTGTCTATGTAACGCCAGTTGAAGTATACTGCCGTCACACAAATACTGTCTATGTAACGCCATTTGAAGCACACTGCCCTCACACCAATACTGTCTATGTAACGCCAGTTGAAGTACACTGCCGTCACACAATACTGTCTATGTAACTTCATTTGAAGAACACTTCCCTCACACCAATACTGTCTATGTAACGCCAGTTGAAGTACACTGCCGTAACATCAATACTGTCTATGTAACGCCAATTGAAGTACACTGCCCTCACACCAATACTGTCTAAGTAACGCCAGTTGAAGTACACTGCCGTCACACAATACTGTCTATGTAACTTCATTTGAAGCACATTGCCCTCACACCAATACTATCTATGTAACGCCAGTTGAAGTACACTGCCGTCACACCAATACTGTCTATGTAACACCAGTTGAAGTACACTGCCCTCTCACCAATACTGTCTATGTAACGCCAGTTGAATTATACTGCCGTCACACCAATACTGTCTATGTAACGCCAGTTGAAGTACACTGCCCTCACACCAATACTCTCTATGTGACGCCAGTTGAAGTACACTGCCGTCACACCAATACTGTCTATGTAACGCCAGTTGAAGTACACTGCCCTCACACCAATACTCTCTATGTAACGCCAGTTGAAGTACACTACTGTCACACAAATAGTGTCTATGTAACACCAGTTGAAATACACTGCCCTCTCACCAATACTGTCTATGTAACGCCAGTTGAAGTACACTGCCGTCACACCAATACTGTCTATGTAACGCCAGTTGACGTACACTGCCGTCACACCAATACTGTCTATGTAACGCCAGTTGAAGTACACTGCCCTCACACCAATACTGTCTATGTAACGCCAGTTGAAGTATACTGCCGTCACACAAATACTGTCTATGTGATGCCAGTTGAAGTACACTGTCGTCACATCCAATACTGTCTATGTAACGCCAGTTGAAGTATACTGCCGTCACACCAATACTGTCTATGTAACGCCAGTTGAAGTACACTGCCGTCACACCAATACTGTCTATGTAACGCCAGTTGAAGTACACTGTCGTCACACCAATACTGTCTATATGACGCCAGTTTAAGTATACTGTCGTCTCACCAATACTGTCTATGTAACGCCAGTTGAATTATACTGTCGTCTCACCAATATAGTCTATGTGACAACAGTTGAAGTACACTGCCGTCACACCAATACTGTCTATGTAACGCCAATTGAAGTACACTGCCCTCACACCAATACTGTCTAAGTAACGCCAGTTGATGTACATTGCCGTCACACAATACTGTCTATGTAACCCCATTTGAAGCACACTTCCCTCACACCAATACTGTCTATGTAACGCCAGTTGAAGTACACTGCCGTCACATCAATACTGTCTATGTAACACCAGTTGAAGTACATTGCCCTCACACCAATACTGTCTATGTAACGCCAGTTGAAGTACACTGCCGTCACACCAATACTGTCTATGTAACACCAGTTGAAGTATACTGCCATCTCACCAATACTGTCTATGTAACGCCAGTTGAATTATACTGCCGTTACACCAATACTCTCTATGTAACGCCAGTTGAAGTACACTGCCCTCACACCAATACTGTCTATGTAACGCCAGTTGAAGTATACTGTCGTCACACAAATACTGTCTATGTGATGCCAGTTGAAGTACACTGCCGTCACACCAATACTGTCTATGTAACGCCCTTTTGAAGTACACTGCCGTCACACCAATACTGTCTATGTAACGCCAGTTGAAGCACACTGCCGTCACACCAATACTGTTTATGTAACGCCATTTGAAGCACACTGCCCTCACACCAATATTGTCTATGTAACGCCAGTTGAAGTACACTGTCGTCACACCAATACCTTCTATGTGACGCCAGTTGAAGTACACTACCCTCTCACCAATACTGTCTATGTAACGCCAGTTGAATTACACTGCCGTCACACCAATACTGTCTATGTAACGCCAGTTGAAGTATACTGCCGTCACACCAATACTGTCTATGTAACGCCAGTTGAAGTATACTGCCGTCACACAAATACTGTCTATGTAACGCCATTTGAAGCACACTGCCCTCACACCAATACTGTCTATGTAACACCAGTTGAAGTACACTGCCGTCACACAATACTGTCTATGTAACTTCATTTGAAGAACACTTCCCTCACACCAATACTGTCTATGTAACGCCAGTTGAAGTACACTGCCGTCACATCAATACTGTCTATGTAACGCCAATTGAAGTACACTGCCCTCACACCAATACTGTCTAAGTAACGCCAGTTGAAGTACACTGCCGTCACACAATACTGTCTATGTAACTTCATTTGAAGCACACTTCCCTCACACCAATACTGGCTATGTAACGCCAGTTGAAGCACACTGCCGTCACATCAATACGGTCTATGTAACACCAGTTGAAGCACATTGCCCTCACACCAATACTGTCTATGTAACGCCAGTTGAAGTACACTGCCGTCACACCAATACTGTCTATGTAACACCAGTTGAAGTACACTGCCCTCTCACCAATACTGTCTATGTAACGCCAGTTGAATTATACTGCCGTCACACCAATACTGTCTATGTAACGCCAGTTGAAGTACACTGCCCTCACACCAATACTCTCTATGTGACGCCAGTTGAAGTACACTGCCGTCACACCAATACTGTCTATGTAACGCCAGTTGAAGTACATTGCCGTCACATCAATACTGTCTATGTAACGCCAGTTGAAGTACACTGCCGTCACGCCAATACTGTCTATATAACGCCAGTTGAAGTACACTGCCGTCATATCAATACTGTCTATGTAACGCCAATTGAAGTACACTGCCGTCACACCAATACTGTCTATATAACGCCAGTTGAAGTATACTGCCGTCACACCAATACTGTCTATGTAACGCCAGTTGAAGTATACTGCCGTCACACCAATACTGTCTATGTAACGCCAGTTGAAGTATACTGCCGTCACACCAATACTGTCTATGTAACGCCATTTGAAGCACACTGCTGTCACACCAATACTGTCTATGTAACCCCAGTTGAAATACACTGCCGTCACATCAATACTGTCTATGTAACGCCAGTTGAAGAACACTGCCCTCACACCAATACTGTCTATGTAACGCCAGTTGAAGTACACTGCCGTCACACCAATACTGTCTATGTAACACCAGTTGAAGTACACTGCCCTCTCACCAATACTGTCTATGTAACGCCAGTTGAAGCATACTGCCGTCACACCAATACTGTCTATGTAACACCAGTTGAAGTACACTGCCCTCTCACCAATACTGTCTATGTAACGCCAATTGAAGTACACTGCCCTCACACCAATACTCTCTATGTAACGCCAGTTGAAGTACACTGCCGTCACACCAATACTGTCTATGTAACATAGTTGAAGTACACTGCCCTCTCACCAATACTGTCTATGTAACGCCAGTTGAAGTACACTGCCTTCTCACTAATACTGTCTATGTAACGCCAGTTGAAGTACACTGCCGTCACACCAATACTGTCTATGTAACGCCAGTTGAAGTACACTGCCGTCACACCAATACTGTCTATGTAACGCCATTTGAAGTACACTGCCGTCACGCCAATACTGTCTATATAACGCCAGTTGAAGTACACTGCCCTCTCACTAATACTGTCTATGTAACGCCAGTTGAAGTACACTGCCGTCACACCAATACTGTCTATGTAACGCCAGTTGAAGTACACTGCCGTCACACCAATACTGTCTATGTAACGCCATTTGAAGTACACTTCCCTCACATCAATACTGTCTATGTAACACCAGTTGAAGTACACTGCCGTCACACCAATAATGTCTATGTAACAACAGTTGAAGGATACTGCCCTCTCACCAATACTGTCTATGTAACGCCAATTGAAGTACACTGCCCTCACACCAATACTGTCTATATAACGCCAGTTGAAGTACAGTGCCGTCACACAATACTGTCTATGTAACGCCATTTGAAGCACACAGCCGTCACATGAATACTGTCTATGTAACGCCAGTTGAAGCATACTGCCGTCACACCAATACTGTCTATGTAACACCAGTTGAAGTACACTGCCCTCTCACCAATACTGTCTATGTAACGCCAATTGAAGTACACTGCCCTCACACCAATACTCTGTATGTAACGCCAGTTGAAGTACACTGCCGTCACACCAATACTGTCTATGTAACATAGTTGAAGTACACTGCCCTCTCACCAATACTGTCTATGTAACGCCAGTTGAATTATACTGTCGTCTCACCAATATAGTCTATGTGACAACAGTTGAAGTACACTGCCGTCACACCAATACTGTCTATGTAACGCCAGTTGAAGTACACTGCCGTCACACCAATACTGTCTATGTAACGCCATTTGAAGTACACTTCCCTCACACCAATACTGTCTATTTAACACCAGTTGAAGTACACTGCCGTCACACCAATAATGTCTATGTAACAACAGTTGAAGGATACTGCCCTCTCACCAATACTGTCTATGTAACGCCAATTGAAGTACACTGCCCTCACACCAATACTGTCTAAGTAACGCCAGTTGAAGTACACTGCCGTCACACAATACTGTCTATGTAACGCCATTTGAAGCACACAGCCGTCACATGAATACTGTCTATGTAACGCCAGTTGAAGTACATTGCCCTCACACCAATACTGTCTATGTAACACCAGTTGAAGTACACTGCCGTCACATCAATACTGTTTATGTAGCACCAGTTGAAGTACACTGCCCTCTCACCAATACTGTCTATGTAACGCCAGTTGAAGTACACTGCCGTCACACCAATACTGTCTATGTAACACCTGTTGAAGTACACTGCCCGCTCACCAATACTGTTTATGTAACGCCATTTGAAGTACACTGCCGTCACACCAATACTCTCTATGTAACACCAGTGGAAGTACATTGCAGTAACACCAATACTGTCTATGTAACGCCAGTTGAAGTACACTACCGTCACACCAATACTGTTTATGTAACGCCAGTTGAAGTATACTGCCGTCACACCAATACTGTCTATGTAACGCCAGTTGAAGTATACTGCCGTCACACAAATACTGTCTATGTGACGCCAGTTGAATTAGACTGCATCAAACCAATACTGTCTATGTAACGCCAGTTGAAGTACACTGCCGTCACACCAATACTGTCTATGTAACGCCAGTTGAAGTACACTGCCCTCACACCAATACTGTCGATGTAACGCCAATTGAAGTATACTGCCGTCACAGAAATACTGTCTATGTGATGCCAGTTGAAGTACACTGCCGTCACATCAATACTGTCTATGTAACACCAGTTGAAGTACATTGCCCTCACACCAATACTGTTTATGTAACGCCAGTTGAAGTATACTGCCGTCACACCAATACTGTCTATGTAACGCCAGTTGAAGTATACTGCCGTCACACAAATACTGTCTATGTGACGCCAGTTGAATTAGACTGCATCAAACCAATACTGTCTATGTAACGCCAGTTGAATTATACTGCCGTCACACCAATACTGTCTATGTAACGCCAGTTGAAGTACACTGCCCTCACACCAATACTGTCTATGTAACGCCAGTTGAAGTATACTGTCGTCACACAAATACTGTCTACGTGATGCCAGTTGAAGTACACTGCCCTCACACCAATACTCTCTATGTAACGCCAGTTGAAGTACACTGCCGTCACACCAATACTGTCTATGTAACATAGTTGAAGTACACTGCCCTCTCACCAATACTGTCTATGTAACGCCAGTTGAAGTACACTGCCTTCTCACTAATACTGTCTATGTAACGCCAGTTGAAGTACACTGCCGTCACACCAATACTGTCTATGTAACGCCAGTTGAAGTACACTGCCGTCACACCAATACTGTCTATGTAACGCCATTTGAAGTACACTTCCCTCACATCAATACTGTCTATGTAACGCCAGTTGAAGTACACTGCCGTCACACCAATAATGTCTATGTAACAACAGTTGAAGGATACTGCCCTCTCACCAATACTGTCTATGTAACGCCAATTGAAGTACACTGCCCTCACACCAATACTGTCTAAGTAACGCCAGTTGAAGTACAGTGACGTCACACAATACTGTCTATGTAACGCCATTTGAAGCACACAGACGTCACATGAATACTGTCTATGTAACGCCAGTTGAAGTACATTGCCCTCACACCAATACTGTCTATGTAACACCAGTTGAAGTACACTGCCGTCACACCAATACTGTTTATGTAACACCAGTTGAAGTACACTGCCCTCTCACCAATACTGTCTATGTAACGCCAGTTGAAGTACACTGCCGTCACACCAATACTGTCTAAGTAACGCCAGCTAAAGTACAGTGCCGTCACACAATACTGTCTATGTAACGCCATTTGAAGCACACAGCCGTCACATGAATACTGTCTATGTAACACATGTTGAAGTACACTGCCCGCTCACCAATACTGTTTATGTAACGCCATTTGAAGTACACTGCCGTCACACCAATACTCTCTATGTAACACCAGTGGAAGTACATTGCAGTAACACCAATACTGTCTATGTAACGCCGGTTGAAGTACACTACCGTCACACCAATACTGTTTATGTAACGCCAGTTGAAGTATACTGCCGTCACACCAATACTGTCTATGTAACGCCAGTTGAAGTATACTGCCGTCACACAAATACTCTCTATGTGACGCCAGTTGAATTAGACTGCATCACACCAATACTGTCTATGTAACGCCAGTTGAAGTACACTGCCGTCACACCAATACTGTCTATGTAACGCCAGTTGAAGTACACTGCCCACACACCAATACTGTCTATGTAACGCCAGTTGAAGTATACTGCCATCTCACCAATACTGTCTATGTAACGCCAGTTGAATTATACTGCCGTTACACAAATACTCTCTATGTAACGCCAGTTGAAGTACACTGCCCTCACACCAATACTGTCTATGTAACGCCAGTTGAAGTATACTGTCGTCACACAAATACTGTCTATGTGATGCCAGTTGAAGTACACTGCCGTCACACCAATACTGTCTATGTAACGCCCTTTTGAAGTACACTGCCGTCACACCATTACTGTCTATGTAACGCCAGTTGAAGCACACTGCCGTCACACCAATACTGTTTACGTAACGCCATTTGAAGCACACTGCCCTCACACCAATACTGTCTATGTAACGCCAGTTGAAGTACACTGTCGTCACACCAATACCTTCTATGTGACGCCAGTTGAAGTACACTGCCCTCTCACCAATACTGTCTATGTAACGCCAGTTGAAGTACACTGCCGTCACATCAATACTGTCTATGTAACGCCAGTTGAAGTATACTGCCGTCACACCAATACTGTCTATGTAACGCCAGTTGAAGTATACTGCCGTCACACAAATACTGTCTATGTAACGCCATTTGAAGCACACTGCCCTCACACCAATACTGTCTATGTAACGCCAGTTGAAGTACACTGTCGTCACACAATACTGTCTATGTAACTTCATTTGAAGAACACTTCCCTCACACCAATACTGTCTATGTAACGCCAGTTGAAGTACACTGCCGTCACATCAATACTGTCTATGTAACGCCAATTGAAGTACACTGCCCTCACACCAATACTGTCTAAGTAACGCCAGTTGAAGTACACTGCCGTCACACAATTCTGTCTATGTAACTTCATTTGAAGCACACTTCCCTCACACCAATACTGGCTATGTAACGCCAGTTGAAGTACACTGCCGTCACATCAATACGGTCTATGTAACACCAGTTGAAGCACATTGCCCTCACACCAATACTGTCTATGTAACGCCAGTTGAAGTACACTGCCGTCACACCAATACTGTCTATGTAACACCAGTTGAAGTACACTGCCATCTCACCAATACTGTCTATGTAACGCCAGTTGAATTATACTGCCGTCACACCAATACTGTCTATGTAACGCCAGTTGAAGTACACTGCCCTCACACCAATACTCTCTATGTGACGCCAGTTGAAGTACACTGCCGTCACACCAATACTGTCTATGTAACGCCAGTTGAAGTACATTGCCGTCACATCAATACTGTTTATGTAACGCCAGTTGAAGTACACTGCCGTCACGCCAATACTGTCTATATAACGCCAGTTGAAGTATACTGCCGTCACACCAATACTGTCTATGTAACGCCAGTTGAAGTATACTGCCGTCACAGCAATACTGTCTATGTAACGCCAGTTGAAGTATACTGCCGTCACACCAATACTGTCTATGTAACGCCAGTTGAAGTATACTGCCGTCACACCAATACTGTCTATGTAACGCCATTTGAAGCACACTGCTGTCACACCAATACTGTCTATGTAACGCCAGTTGAAGCATACTGCCGTCACACCAATACTGTCTATGTAACACCAGTTGAAGTACACTGCCCTCTCACCAATACTGTCTATGTAACGCCAATTGAAGTACACTGCCCTCACACCAATACTCTCTATGTAACGCCAGTTGAAGTACACTGCCGTCACACCAATACTGTCTCTGTAACATAGTTGAAGTACACTGCCCTCTCACCAATACTGTCTATGTAACGCCAGTTGAATTATACTGTCGTCTCACCAATATAGTCTATGTAACGCCAGTTGAAGTACACTGCCGTCACACCAATACTGTCTATGTAACGCCAGTTGAAGTACACTGCCGTCACACCAATACTGTCTATGTAACGCCATTTGAAGTACACTTCCCTCACACCAATACTGTCTATGTAACACCAGTTGAAGTACACTGCCGTCACACCAATAATGTCTATGTAACAACAGTTGAAGGATACTGCCCTCTCACCAATACTGTCTATGTAACGCCAATTGAAGTACACTGCCCTCACACCAATACTGTCTAAGTAACGCCAGTTGAAGTACACTGCCGTCACACAATACTGTCTATGTAACGCCATTTGAAGCACACAGCCGTCACATGAATACTGTCTATGTAACGCCAGTTGAAGTACATTGCCCTCACACCAATACTGTCTATGTAACACCAGTTGAAGTACACTGCCGTCACATCAATACTGTTTATGTAGCACCAGTTGAAGTACACTGCCCTCTCACCAATACTGTCTATGTAACGCCAGTTGAAGTACACTGCCGTCACACCAATACTGTCTATGTAACACCTGTTGAAGTACACTGCCCGCTCACCAATACTGTTTATGTAACGCCATTTGAAGTACACTGCCGTCACACCAATACTCTCTATGTAACACCAGTGGAAGTACATTGCAGTAACACCAATACTGTCTATGTAACGCCAGTTGAAGTACACTACCGTCACACCAATACTGTTTATGTAACGCCAGTTGAAGTATACTGCCGTCACACCAATACCGTCTATGTAACGCCAGTTGAAGTATACTGCCGTCACAGAAATACTGTCTATGTGATGCCAGTTGAAGTACACTGCCGTCACATCAATACTGTCTATGTAACACCAGTTGAAGTACATTGCCCTCACACCAATACTGTCTATGTAACGCCAGTTGAAGTACACTGCCGTCACACCAATACTGTCTATGTAACACCAGTTGAAGTACACTGCCCTATCACCAATACTGTCTATGTAACGCCAGTTGAATTATACTGCCGTCACACCAATACTGTCTATGTAACGCCAGTTGAAGTACACTGCCCTCACACCAATACTGTCTATGTAACGCCAGTTGAAGTATACTGTCGTCACACAAATACTGTCTACGTGATGCCAGTTGAAGTACACTGCCGTCACACCAATACTGACTATGTAACGCCAGTTGAAGTACACTGCCCTCTCACCAATACTGTCTATGTAACGCCAGTTGAAGTACACTGCCGTCACACCAATAATGTCTATGTAACACCAGTTGAAGTACACTGCCCGCTCACCAATACTGTTTATGTAACGACATTTGAAGTACACTGCCGTCACACCAATACTCTATATGTAACACCAGTGGAAGTACATTGCCGTAACACAAATTCTGTCTATGTAACGCCAGTTGAATTACACTGCCATCACTCCAATACTGTTTATGTAACGCCAGTTGAAGTATACTGCCGTCACACCAATACTGTCTATGTAACGCCAGTTGAAGTATACTGCCGTCACACAAATACTGTCTATGTAACGCCAGTTGAAGTACACTGCCATCACACCAATACTGTCTATGTATACGCCAGTTGAAGTACACTGCCGTCACGCCAATACTGTCTATGTAACGCCAGTTGAAGTACACTGCCCTCACACCAATACTGTCTATGTAACGCCAGTTGAAGTATACTGCCGTCACACAAATACTGTCTATGTGATGGCAGTTGAAGTACACTGCCGTCACACCAATACTGTCTATGTAACGCCAGTTGAAGTATACTGCCGTCACACCAATACTGTCTATGTAACGCCAGTTGAATTATACTGTCGTCTCACCAATATAGTCTATGTAACGCCAGTTGAAGTACACTGCCGTCACACCAATACTGTCTATGTAACGCCAGTTGAAGTACACTGTCGTCACACCAATACTGTCTATATGACGCCAGTTGAAGTATACTGTCGTCTCACCAATACTGTCTATGTAACGCCAGTTGAAGAACACTGCCCTCACACCAATACTGTCTATGTAACACCAGTTGAAGTACACTGCCCTCTCACCAATACTGTCTTTGTAACGCCAGTTGAAGCATACTGCCGTCACACCAATACTCTCTATGTAACACCAGTTGAAGTACACTGCCCTCTCACCAATACTCTCTATGTAACGCCAGTTGAAGTACAATGCCGTCACACCAATACTGTCTATGTAACGCCAGTTGAAGTATACTGCCGTCACACCAATACTGTCTATGTAACTCCAGTTGAAGTATACTGCCGTCACATCAATACTGTCCATGTTACGCTAATTGAAGTACACGGCCCGCACACTAATACTGTCTATGTAACGCCAGTTGAAGTACGCTGCCGTCACACCAATACTGTCTATGTAACGCCATTTGAAGTACACTTGCCTCACACCAATACTGTCTATATAACGCCAGTTGAAGTACACTACCGTCACACCAATACTGTTTATGTAATGCCAGTTCAAGTATACTGCCTTCACACCAATACTGTCTATGTAACGCCTGTTGAAGTATACTGCCGTCACACAAATACTGTCTACGTGACGCCAGTTGAATTACACTGCCATCACACCAATACTGTCTATGTAACGCCAGTTGAAGTACACTGCCGTCACACCAATACTGTCCATGTAACGCCAGTTGAAGTACACTGCCCTCACACCAATACTGTCTATGTAACGCCAGTTGAAGTATACTGCCGTCACACCAATACCGTCTATGTAACGCCAGTTGACGTACACTGCCGTCACACCAATACTGTCCATGTAACGCCAGTTGAAGTACACTGTCGTCACACCAATACTGTCTATATAACGCCAGTTGAAGTACACTGCCGTCAAATCAATACTGTTTATGTAACGCCAGTTGAAGTACACTGCCGTCACACCAATACTGTCTATGTAACATCAGTTGAATTATACTGTCGTCTCACCAATATAGTCTATGTGACAACAGTTGAAGTAAACTGCCGTCACACCAATACTGTCTATGTAACGCCATTTGAAGCACACTGCCCTCACACCAATACTGTCTATGTAACGCCAGTTGAAGTACACTGTCGTCACACCAATACCGTCTATGTAACGCCAGTTGAAGTACACTGCCCTCTCACCAATACTGTCTATGTAACGCCAGTTGAAGTACACTGCCCTCACACCAATACTCTCTATGTGACGCCAGTTGAAGTACACTGCCGTCACACCAATACTGTCTATGTAACGCCAGTTGAATTACACTGCCGTCACACCAACTCTGTCTATGTAACGCCAGTTGAAGTATACTGCCGTCACACCAATACTGTCTATGTAACGCCAGTTGAAGTATACTGCCGTCACACCAATACTGTCTATGTAACGCCAGTTGAAGTATACTGCTGTCACACCAATACTGTCTATGTAACGCCATTTGAAGCACACTGCCCTCACACCAATACTGTCTATGTAACCCCAGTTGAAATACACTGGCGTCACATCAATACTGTCTATGTAACGCCAGTTGAAGAACACTGCCCTCACACCAATACTGTCTATGTAACGCCAGTTGAAGTACACTGCCCTCTCACCAATACTGTCTATGTAACGCCAGTTGAAGTAAACTGCCGTCACACCAATACTGTCTATGTAACCCCAGTTGAAGTATACTGCCGTCACAACAATACTGTCTATGTAACACCAGTTGAAGTACACTGCCCTCTCACCAATACTGTCTATGTAACGCCAGTTGAAGTACACTGCCGTCACACCAATACTGTCTATGTAACGCCAGTTGAAGTACACTGCCGTCACACCAATACTGTCTATGTAATGCCACTTCAAGTACACTTCCCTCACACCAATACTGTCTATGTAACACCAGTTGAAGTACACTGCCGTCACACCAATAATGTCTATGTAACAACAGTTGAAGTACACTGCCCTCTCACCAATACTGTCTATGTAACACCAGTTGAAATACACTGCCCTCTCACCAATACTGTCTATGTAACGCCAGTTGATGTACACTGCCGTCACACCAATACTGTCTATGTAACGCCAGCTGAAGTACACTTCCGTCACACCAATACTGTTTATGTAACGCCAGTTGAAGTATACTGTCGTCTCACCAATATAGTCTATGTGACGCCAGTTGAAGTACACAGCCGTCACACGAATACTGTATATGTAACGCCAGTTGAAGTACACTGCCGTCACATCAATACTGTCTATGTAACGCCAATTGAAATATACTGCCCTCACACGAATACTGTCTAAGTAACGCCATTTGAAGCACACTGCCCTCACACCAATACTGTCTATGTAACGCCAGTTGAAGTACACAGCCGTCACATGAATACTTTCTATGTAACGCCAGTTGAAGTACATTGCCCTCACACCAATACTGTCTATGTAACGCCAGTTGAAGTACACTGCCGTCACACCAATACTGTCTATGTAACACAAGTGGAAGTACATTGCCGTATCACCAATACTGTCTATGTAACGCCAGTTGAAGTACACTACCGTCACACCAATTCTCTCTATGTAACACCAGTGGAAGTACATTGCAGTAACACCAATACTGTCTATGTAACGCCAGTTGAAGTATACTGCCGTCACACAAATACTGTCTATGTAACGCCAGTTGAAGTACACTGCCGTCACACCAATACTGTCTATGTAACGCCATTTGAAGTACACTTGCCTCACACCAATACTGTCTATATAACGCCAGTTGAAGTACACTACCGTCACACCAATACTGTTTATGTAATGCCAGTTGAAGTATACTGCCTTCACACCAATACTGTCTATGTAACGCCAGTTGAAGTATACTGCCGTCACACAAATACTGTCTACGTGACGCCAGTTGAATTACACTGCCATCACACCAATACTGTCTATGTAACGCCAGTTGAAGTACACTGCCGTCACACCAATACTGTCCATGTAACGCCAGTTGAAGTACACTGCCCTCACACCAATACTGTCTATGTAACGCCAGTTGAAGTATACTGCCGTCACACCAATACCGTCTATGTAACGCCAGTTGACGTACACTGCCGTCACACCAATACTGTCTATGTAACGCCAGTTGAAGTACACTGTCGTCACACCAATACTGTCTATATAACGCCAGTTGAAGTACACTGCCGTCAAATCAATACTGTTTATGTAACGCCAGTTGAAGTACACTGCCGTCACACCAATACTGTCTATGTAACATCAGTTGAATTATACTGTCGTCTCACCAATATAGTCTATGTGACAACAGTTGAAGTACACTGCCGTCACACCAATACTGTCTATGTAACGCCATTTGAAGCACACTTCCCTCACACAAATACTGTCTATGTAACGCCAGTTGAAGTACACTGCCGTCACATCAATACTGTCTATGTAACACCCGTTGAAGCACATTGCCCTCACACCAATACTGTCTATGTAACACCAGTTGAAGTACACTGCCCTCTCACCAATACTGTCTATGTAACGCCATTTGAATTATAATGCCGTCACACCAATACTATCTATGTAACGCCAGTTGAAGTACACTGCCCTCACACCAATACTGTCTATGTAACGCCAGTTGAAGTATACTGTCGTCACACAAATACTGTCTATGTGATGCCAGTTGAAGTACACTGCCGTCACACCAATACTGTCTATGTAATGCCAGTTGAAGTACACTGCCGTCACACCAATACTGTCTATGTAACGCCATTTGAAGCACACTGCCCTCACACCAATACTGTCTATGTAACGCCAGTTGAAGTACACTGTCGTCACACCAATACCGTCTATGTAACGCCAGTTGAAGTACACTGCCCTCTCACCAATACTGTCTATGTAACGCCAGTTGAAGTACACTGCCCTCACACCAATACTCTCTATGTGACGCCAGTTGAAGTACACTGCCGTCACACCAATACTGTCTATGTAACGCCAGTTGAATTACACTGCCGTCACACCAACTCTGTCTATGTAACGCCAGTTGAAGTATACTGCCGTCACACCAATACTGTCTATGTAACGCCAGTTGAAGTATACTGCCGTCACACCAATACTGTCTATGTAACGCCAGTTGAAGTATACTGCTGTCACACCAATACTGTCTATGTAACGCCATTTGAAGCACACTGCCCTCACACCAATACTGTCTATGTAACCCCAGTTGAAATACACTGCCGTCACATCAATACTGTCTATGTAACGCCAGTTGAAGAACACTGCCCTCACACCAATACTGTCTATGTAACGCCAGTTGAAGTACACTGCCCTCTCACCAATACTGTCTATGTAACGCCAGTTGAAGTAAACTGCCGTCACACCAATACTGTCTATGTAACCCCAGTTGAAGTATACTGCCGTCACAACAATACTGTCTATGTAACACCAGTTGAAGTATACTGCCGTCACACAAATACTGTCTACGTGACGCCAGTTGAATTACACTGCCATCACACCAATACTGTCTATGTAACGCCAGTTGAAGTACACTGCCGTCACACCAATACTGTCCATGTAACGCCAGTTGAAGTACACTGCCCTCACACCAATACTGTCTATGTAACGCCAGTTGAAGTATACTGCCGTCACACCAATACCGTCTATGTAACGCCAGTTGACGTACACTGCCGTCACACCAATACTGTCCATGTAACGCCAGTTGAAGTACACTGTCGTCACACCAATACTGTCTATATAACGCCAGTTGAAGTACACTGCCGTCAAATCAATACTGTTTATGTAACGCCAGTTGAAGTACACTGCCGTCACACCAATACTGTCTATGTAACATCAGTTGAATTATACTGTCGTCTCACCAATATAGTCTATGTGACAACAGTTGAAGTACACTGCCGTCACACCAATACTGTCTATGTAACGCCATTTGAAGCACACTGCCCTCACACCAATACTGTCTATGTAACGCCAGTTGAAGTACACTGTCGTCACACCAATACCGTCTATGTAACGCCAGTTGAAGTACACTGCCCTCTCACCAATACTGTCTATGTAACGCCAGTTGAAGTACACTGCCCTCAGACCAATACTCTCTATGTGACGCCAGTTGAAGTACACTGCCGTCACACCAATACTGTCTATGTAACGCCAGTTGAATTACACTGCCGTCACACCAACTCTGTCTATGTAACGCCAGTTGAAGTATACTGCCGTCACACCAATACTGTCTATGTAACGCCAGTTGAAGTATACTGCCGTCACACCAATACTGTCTATGTAACGCCAGTTGAAGTATACTGCTGTCACACCAATACTGTCTATGTAACGCCATTTGAAGCACACTGCCCTCACACCAATACTGTCTATGTAACCCCAGTTGAAATACACTGGCGTCACATCAATACTGTCTATGTAACGCCAGTTGAAGAACACTGCCCTCACACCAATACTGTCTATGTAACGCCAGTTGAAGTACACTGCCCTCTCACCAATACTGTCTATGTAACGCCAGTTGAAGTAAACTGCCGTCACACCAATACTGTCTATGTAACCCCAGTTGAAGTATACTGCCGTCACAACAATACTGTCTATGTAACACCAGTTGAAGTACACTGCCCTCTCACCAATACTGTCTATGTAACGCCAGTTGAAGTACACTGCCGTCACACCAATACTGTCTATGTAACGCCAGTTGAAGTACACTGCCGTCACACCAATACTGTCTATGTAATGCCACTTCAAGTACACTTCCCTCACACCAATACTGTCTATGTAACACCAGTTGAAGTACACTGCCGTCACACCAATAATGTCTATGTAACAACAGTTGAAGTACACTGCCCTCTCACCAATACTGTCTATGTAACACCAGTTGAAATACACTGCCCTCTCACCAATACTGTCTATGTAACGCCAGTTGATGTACACTGCCGTCACACCAATACTGTCTATGTAACGCCAGCTGAAGTACACTTCCGTCACACCAATACTGTTTATGTAACGCCAGTTGAAGTATACTGTCGTCTCACCAATATAGTCTATGTGACGCCAGTTGAAGTACACAGCCGTCACACGAATACTGTATATGTAACGCCAGTTGAAGTACACTGCCGTCACATCAATACTGTCTATGTAACGCCAATTGAAATATACTGCCCTCACACGAATACTGTCTAAGTAACGCCATTTGAAGCACACTGCCCTCACACCAATACTGTCTATGTAACGCCAGTTGAAGTACACAGCCGTCACATGAATACTTTCTATGTAACGCCAGTTGAAGTACATTGCCCTCACACCAATACTGTCTATGTAACGCCAGTTGAAGTACACTGCCGTCACACCAATACTGTCTATGTAACACAAGTGGAAGTACATTGCCGTATCACCAATACTGTCTATGTAACGCCAGTTGAAGTACACTACCGTCACACCAATTCTCTCTATGTAACACCAGTGGAAGTACATTGCAGTAACACCAATACTGTCTATGTAACGCCAGTTGAAGTATACTGCCGTCACACAAATACTGTCTATGTAACGCCAGTTGAAGTACGCTGCCGTCACACCAATACTGTCTATGTAACGCCATTTGAAGTACACTTGCCTCACACCAATACTGTCTATATAACGCCAGTTGAAGTACACTACCGTCACACCAATACTGTTTATGTAATGCCAGTTGAAGTATACTGCCTTCACACCAATACTGTCTATGTAACGCCAGTTGAAGTATACTGCCGTCACACAAATACTGTCTACGTGACGCCAGTTTAATTACACTGCCATCACACCAATACTGTCTATGTAACGCCAGTTGAAGTACACTGCCGTCACACCAATACTGTCCATGTAACGCCAGTTGAAGTACACTGCCCTCACACCAATACTGTCTATGTAACGCCAGTTGAAGTATACTGCCGTCACACCAATACCGTCTATGTAACGCCAGTTGACGTACACTGCCGTCACACCAATACTGTCTATGTAACGCCAGTTGAAGTACACTGTCGTCACACCAATACTGTCTATATAACGCCAGTTGAAGTACACTGCCGTCAAATCAATACTGTTTATGTAACGCCAGTTGAAGTACACTGCCGTCACACCAATACTGTCTATGTAACATCAGTTGAATTATACTGTCGTCTCACCAATATAGTCTATGTGACAACAGTTGAAGTACACTGCCGTCACACCAATACTGTCTATGTAACGCCATTTGAAGCACACTTCCCTCACACAAATACTGTCTATATAACGCCAGTTGAAGTACACTGCCGTCACATCAATACTGTCTATGTAACACCCGTTGAAGCACATTGCCCTCACACCAATACTGTCTATGTAACACCAGTTGAAGTACACTGCCCTCTCACCAATACTGTCTATGTAACGCCATTTGAATTATAATGCCGTCACACCAATACTATCTATGTAACGCCAGTTGAAGTACACTGCCCTCACACCAATACTGTCTATGTAACGCCAGTTGAAGTATACTGTCGTCACACAAATACTGTCTATGTGATGCCAGTTGAAGTACACTGCCGTCACACCAATACTGTCTATGTAATGCCAGTTGAAGTACACTGCCGTCACACCAATACTGTCTATGTAACGCCATTTGAAGCACACTGCCCTCACACCAATACTGTCTATGTAACGCCAGTTGAAGTACACTGTCGTCACACCAATACCGTCTATGTAACGCCAGTTGAAGTACACTGCCCTCTCACCAATACTGTCTATGTAACGCCAGTTGAAGTACACTGCCCTCACACCAATACTCTCTATGTGACGCCAGTTGAAGTACACTGCCGTCACACCAATACTGTCTATGTAACGCCAGTTGAATTACACTGCCGTCACACCAACTCTGTCTATGTAACGCCAGTTGAAGTATACTGCCGTCACACCAATACTGTCTATGTAACGCCAGTTGAAGTATACTGCCGTCACACCAATACTGTCTATGTAACGCCAGTTGAAGTATACTGCTGTCACACCAATACTGTCTATGTAACGCCATTTGAAGCACACTGCCCTCACACCAATACTGTCTATGTAACCCCAGTTGAAATACACTGCCGTCACATCAATACTGTCTATGTAACGCCAGTTGAAGAACACTGCCCTCACACCAATACTGTCTATGTAACGCCAGTTGAAGTACACTGCCCTCTCACCAATACTGTCTATGTAACGCCAGTTGAAGTAAACTGCCGTCACACCAATACTGTCTATGTAACCCCAGTTGAAGTATACTGCCGTCACAACAATACTGTCTATGTAACACCAGTTGAAGTACACTGCCCTCTCACCAATACTGTCTATGTAACGCCAGTTGAAGTACGCTGCCGTCACACCAATACTGTCTATGTAACGCCATTTGAAGTACACTTGCCTCACACCAATACTGTCTATATAACGCCAGTTGAAATACACTACCGTCATACCAATACTGTTTATGTAATGCCAGTTGAAGTATACTGCCTTCACACCAATACTGTCTATGTAACGCCAGTTGAAGTATACTGCCGTCACACAAATACTGTCTACGTGACGCCAGTTGAATTACACTGCCATCACACCAATACTGTCTATGTAACGCCAGTTGAAGTACACTGCCGTCACACCAATACTGTCCATGTAACGCCAGTTGAAGTACACTGCCCTCACACCAATACTGTCTATGTAACGCCAGTTGAAGTATACTGCCGTCACACCAATACCGTCTATGTAACGCCAGTTGACGTACACTGCCGTCACACCAATACTGTCTATGTAACGCCAGTTGAAGTACACTGTCGTCACACCAATACTGTCTATATAACGCCAGTTGAAGTACACTGCCGTCAAATCAATACTGTTTATGTAACGCCAGTTGAAGTACACTGCCGTCACACCAATACTGTCTATGTAACATCAGTTGAATTATACTGTCGTCTCACCAATATAGTCTATGTGACAACAGTTGAAGTACACTGCCGTCACACCAATACTGTCTATGTAACACCATTTGAAGCACACTTCCCTCACACAAATACTGTCTATGTAACGCCAGTTGAAGTACACTGCCGTCACATCAATACTGTCTATGTAACACCCGTTGAAGCACATTGCCCTCACACCAATACTGTCTATGTAACACCAGTTGAAGTACACTGCCCTCTCACCAATACTGTCTATGTAACGCCATTTGAATTATAATGCCGTCACACCAATACTATCTATGTAACGCCAGTTGAAGTACACTGCCCTCATACCAATACTGTCTATGTAACGCCAGTTGAAGTATACTGTCGTCACACAAATACTGTCTATGTGATGCCAGTTGAAGTACACTGCCGTCACACCAATACTGTCTATGTAATGCCAGTTGAAGTACACTGCCGTCACACCAATACTGTCTATGTAACGCCATTTGAAGCACACTGCCCTCACACCAATACTGTCTATGTAACGCCAGTTGAAGTACACTGTCGTCACACCAATACCGTCTATGTAACGCCAGTTGAAGTACACTGCCCTCTCACCAATACTGTCTATGTAACGCCAGTTGAAGTACACTGCCCTCACACCAATACTCTCTATGTGACGCCAGTTGAAGTACACTGCCGTCACACCAATACTGTCTATGTAACGCCAGTTGAATTACACTGCCGTCACACCAACTCTGTCTATGTAACGCCAGTTGAAGTATACTGCCGTCACACCAATACTGTCTATGTAACGCCAGTTGAAGTATACTGCCGTCACACCAATACTGTCTATGTAACGCCAGTTGAAGTATACTGCTGTCACACCAATACTGTCTATGTAACGCCATTTGAAGCACACTGCCCTCACACCAATACTGTCTATGTAACCCCAGTTGAAATACACTGCCGTCACATCAATACTGTCTATGTAACGCCAGTTGAAGAACACTGCCCTCACACCAATACTGTCTATGTAACGCCAGTTGAAGTACACTGCCCTCTCACCAATACTGTCTATGTAACGCCAGTTGAAGTAAACTGCCGTCACACCAATACTGTCTATGTAACCCCAGTTGAAGTATACTGCCGTCACAACAATACTGTCTATGTAACACCAGTTGAAGTACACTGCCCTCTCACCAATACTGTCTATGTAACGCCAGTTGAAGTACACTGCCGTCACACCAATACTGTCTATGTAACGCCAGTTGAAGTACACTGCCGTCACACCAATACTGTCTATGTAATGCCACTTCAAGTACACTTCCCTCACACCAATACTGTCTATGTAACACCAGTTGAAGTACACTGCCGTCACACCAATAATGTCTATGTAACAACAGTTGAAGTACACTGCCCTCTCACCAATACTGTCTATGTAACACCACTTGAAATACACTGCCCTCTCACCAATACTGTCTATGTAACGCCAGTTGAAGTACACTACCGTCACACCAATACTCTCTATGTAACACCAGTGGAAGTACATTGCAGTAACACCAATACTGTCTATGTAACGCCAGTTGAAGTATACTGCCGTCACACAAATACTGTCTATGTGATGCCAGTTGAAGTACACTGCCGTCACACCAATGCTGTCTATGTAACGCCAGTTGAATTATACTGTCGTCTCACCAATACTGTCTATGTAACGCCAGTTGAAGTACACTGCCGTCAAATCAATACTGTCTATGTAACGCCAGTTGAAGTACACTGCCGTCAAATCAATACTGTTTATGTAACGCCAGTTGAAGTACACTGCCGTCACACCAATACTGTCTATGTAACATCAGTTGAATTATACTGTCGTCTCACTAATATAGTCTATGTGACAACAGTTGAAGTACACTGCCGTCACACCAATACTGTCTATGTAACGCCATTTGAAGCACACTTCCCTCACACAAATACTGTCTATGTAACGCCAGTTGAAGTACACTGCCGTCACATCAATACTGTCTATGTAACACCCGTTGAAGCACATTGCCCTCACACCAATACTGTCTATGTAACACCAGTTGAAGTACACTGCCCTCTCACCAATACTGTCTATGTAACGCCATTTGAATTATAATGCCGTCACACCAATACTATCTATGTAACGCCAGTTGAAGTACACTGCCCTCACACCAATACTGTCTATGTAACGCCAGTTGAAGTATACTGTCGTCACACAAATACTGTCTATGTGATGCCAGTTGAAGTACACTGCCGTCACACCAATACTGTCTATGTAATGCCAGTTGAAGTACACTGCCGTCACACCAATACTGTCTATGTAACGCCATTTGAAGCACACTGCCCTCACACCAATACTGTCTATGTAACGCCAGTTGAAGTACACTGTCGTCACACCAATACCGTCTATGTAACGCCAGTTGAAGTACACTGCCCTCTCACCAATACTGTCTATGTAACGCCAGTTGAAGTACACTGCCCTCACACCAATACTCTCTATGTGACGCCAGTTGAAGTACACTGCCGTCACACCAATACTGTCTATGTAACGCCAGTTGAATTACACTGCCGTCACACCAACTCTGTCTATGTAACGCCAGTTGAAGTATACTGCCGTCACACCAATACTGTCTATGTAACGCCAGTTGAAGTATACTGCCGTCACACCAATACTGTCTATGTAACGCCAGTTGAAGTATACTGCTGTCACACCAATACTGTCTATGTAACGCCATTTGAAGCACACTGCCCTCACACCAATACTGTCTATGTAACCCCAGTTGAAATACACTGCCGTCACATCAATACTGTCTATGTAACGCCAGTTGAAGAACACTGCCCTCACACCAATACTGTCTATGTAACGCCAGTTGAAGTACACTGCCCTCTCACCAATACTGTCTATGTAACGCCAGTTGAAGTAAACTGCCGTCACACCAATACTGTCTATGTAACCCCAGTTGAAGTATACTGCCGTCACAACAATACTGTCTATGTAACACCAGTTGAAGTATACTGCCGTCACACAAATACTGTCTACGTGACGCCAGTTGAATTACACTGCCATCACACCAATACTGTCTATGTAACGCCAGTTGAAGTACACTGCCGTCACACCAATACTGTCCATGTAACGCCAGTTGAAGTACACTGCCCTCACACCAATACTGTCTATGTAACGCCAGTTGAAGTATACTGCCGTCACACCAATACCGTCTATGTAACGCCAGTTGACGTACACTGCCGTCACACCAATACTGTCCATGTAACGCCAGTTGAAGTACACTGTCGTCACACCAATACTGTCTATATAACGCCAGTTGAAGTACACTGCCGTCAAATCAATACTGTTTATGTAACGCCAGTTGAAGTACACTGCCGTCACACCAATACTGTCTATGTAACATCAGTTGAATTATACTGTCGTCTCACCAATATAGTCTATGTGACAACAGTTGAAGTACACTGCCGTCACACCAATACTGTCTATGTAACGCCATTTGAAGCACACTGCCCTCACACCAATACTGTCTATGTAACGCCAGTTGAAGTACACTGTCGTCACACCAATACCGTCTATGTAACGCCAGTTGAAGTACACTGCCCTCTCACCAATACTGTCTATGTAACGCCAGTTGAAGTACACTGCCCTCAGACCAATACTCTCTATGTGACGCCAGTTGAAGTACACTGCCGTCACACCAATACTGTCTATGTAACGCCAGTTGAATTACACTGCCGTCACACCAACTCTGTCTATGTAACGCCAGTTGAAGTATACTGCCGTCACACCAATACTGTCTATGTAACGCCAGTTGAAGTATACTGCCGTCACACCAATACTGTCTATGTAACGCCAGTTGAAGTATACTGCTGTCACACCAATACTGTCTATGTAACGCCATTTGAAGCACACTGCCCTCACACCAATACTGTCTATGTAACCCCAGTTGAAATACACTGGCGTCACATCAATACTGTCTATGTAACGCCAGTTGAAGAACACTGCCCTCACACCAATACTGTCTATGTAACGCCAGTTGAAGTACACTGCCCTCTCACCAATACTGTCTATGTAACGCCAGTTGAAGTAAACTGCCGTCACACCAATACTGTCTATGTAACCCCAGTTGAAGTATACTGCCGTCACAACAATACTGTCTATGTAACACCAGTTGAAGTACACTGCCCTCTCACCAATACTGTCTATGTAACGCCAGTTGAAGTACACTGCCGTCACACCAATACTGTCTATGTAACGCCAGTTGAAGTACACTGCCGTCACACCAATACTGTCTATGTAATGCCACTTCAAGTACACTTCCCTCACACCAATACTGTCTATGTAACACCAGTTGAAGTACACTGCCGTCACACCAATAATGTCTATGTAACAACAGTTGAAGTACACTGCCCTCTCACCAATACTGTCTATGTAACACCAGTTGAAATACACTGCCCTCTCACCAATACTGTCTATGTAACGCCAGTTGATGTACACTGCCGTCACACCAATACTGTCTATGTAACGCCAGCTGAAGTACACTTCCGTCACACCAATACTGTTTATGTAACGCCAGTTGAAGTATACTGTCGTCTCACCAATATAGTCTATGTGACGCCAGTTGAAGTACACAGCCGTCACACGAATACTGTATATGTAACGCCAGTTGAAGTACACTGCCGTCACATCAATACTGTCTATGTAACGCCAATTGAAATATACTGCCCTCACACGAATACTGTCTAAGTAACGCCATTTGAAGCACACTGCCCTCACACCAATACTGTCTATGTAACGCCAGTTGAAGTACACAGCCGTCACATGAATACTTTCTATGTAACGCCAGTTGAAGTACATTGCCCTCACACCAATACTGTCTATGTAACGCCAGTTGAAGTACACTGCCGTCACACCAATACTGTCTATGTAACACAAGTGGAAGTACATTGCCGTATCACCAATACTGTCTATGTAACGCCAGTTGAAGTACACTACCGTCACACCAATTCTCTCTATGTAACACCAGTGGAAGTACATTGCAGTAACACCAATACTGTCTATGTAACGCCAGTTGAAGTATACTGCCGTCACACAAATACTGTCTATGTAACGCCAGTTGAAGTACGCTGCCGTCACACCAATACTGTCTATGTAACGCCATTTGAAGTACACTTGCCTCACACCAATACTGTCTATATAACGCCAGTTGAAGTACACTACCGTCACACCAATACTGTTTATGTAATGCCAGTTGAAGTATACTGCCTTCACACCAATACTGTCTATGTAACGCCAGTTGAAGTATACTGCCGTCACACAAATACTGTCTACGTGACGCCAGTTTAATTACACTGCCATCACACCAATACTGTCTATGTAACGCCAGTTGAAGTACACTGCCGTCACACCAATACTGTCCATGTAACGCCAGTTGAAGTACACTGCCCTCACACCAATACTGTCTATGTAACGCCAGTTGAAGTATACTGCCGTCACACCAATACCGTCTATGTAACGCCAGTTGACGTACACTGCCGTCACACCAATACTGTCTATGTAACGCCAGTTGAAGTACACTGTCGTCACACCAATACTGTCTATATAACGCCAGTTGAAGTACACTGCCGTCAAATCAATACTGTTTATGTAACGCCAGTTGAAGTACACTGCCGTCACACCAATACTGTCTATGTAACATCAGTTGAATTATACTGTCGTCTCACCAATATAGTCTATGTGACAACAGTTGAAGTACACTGCCGTCACACCAATACTGTCTATGTAACGCCATTTGAAGCACACTTCCCTCACACAAATACTGTCTATGTAACGCCAGTTGAAGTACACTGCCGTCACATCAATACTGTCTATGTAACACCCGTTGAAGCACATTGCCCTCACACCAATACTGTCTATGTAACACCAGTTGAAGTACACTGCCCTCTCACCAATACTGTCTATGTAACGCCATTTGAATTATAATGCCGTCACACCAATACTATCTATGTAACGCCAGTTGAAGTACACTGCCCTCACACCAATACTGTCTATGTAACGCCAGTTGAAGTATACTGTCGTCACACAAATACTGTCTATGTGATGCCAGTTGAAGTACACTGCCGTCACACCAATACTGTCTATGTAATGCCAGTTGAAGTACACTGCCGTCACACCAATACTGTCTATGTAACGCCATTTGAAGCACACTGCCCTCACACCAATACTGTCTATGTAACGCCAGTTGAAGTACACTGTCGTCACACCAATACCGTCTATGTAACGCCAGTTGAAGTACACTGCCCTCTCACCAATACTGTCTATGTAACGCCAGTTGAAGTACACTGCCCTCACACCAATACTCTCTATGTGACGCCAGTTGAAGTACACTGCCGTCACACCAATACTGTCTATGTAACGCCAGTTGAATTACACTGCCGTCACACCAACTCTGTCTATGTAACGCCAGTTGAAGTATACTGCCGTCACACCAATACTGTCTATGTAACGCCAGTTGAAGTATACTGCCGTCACACCAATACTGTCTATGTAACGCCAGTTGAAGTATACTGCTGTCACACCAATACTGTCTATGTAACGCCATTTGAAGCACACTGCCCTCACACCAATACTGTCTATGTAACCCCAGTTGAAATACACTGCCGTCACATCAATACTGTCTATGTAACGCCAGTTGAAGAACACTGCCCTCACACCAATACTGTCTATGTAACGCCAGTTGAAGTACACTGCCCTCTCACCAATACTGTCTATGTAACGCCAGTTGAAGTAAACTGCCGTCACACCAATACTGTCTATGTAACCCCAGTTGAAGTATACTGCCGTCACAACAATACTGTCTATGTAACACCAGTTGAAGTACACTGCCCTCTCACCAATACTGTCTATGTAACGCCAGTTGAAGTACGCTGCCGTCACACCAATACTGTCTATGTAACGCCATTTGAAGTACACTTGCCTCACACCAATACTGTCTATATAACGCCAGTTGAAATACACTACCGTCATACCAATACTGTTTATGTAATGCCAGTTGAAGTATACTGCCTTCACACCAATACTGTCTATGTAACGCCAGTTGAAGTATACTGCCGTCACACAAATACTGTCTACGTGACGCCAGTTGAATTACACTGCCATCACACCAATACTGTCTATGTAACGCCAGTTGAAGTACACTGCCGTCACACCAATACTGTCCATGTAACGCCAGTTGAAGTACACTGCCCTCACACCAATACTGTCTATGTAACGCCAGTTGAAGTATACTGCCGTCACACCAATACCGTCTATGTAACGCCAGTTGACGTACACTGCCGTCACACCAATACTGTCTATGTAACGCCAGTTGAAGTACACTGTCGTCACACCAATACTGTCTATATAACGCCAGTTGAAGTACACTGCCGTCAAATCAATACTGTTTATGTAACGCCAGTTGAAGTACACTGCCGTCACACCAATACTGTCTATGTAACATCAGTTGAATTATACTGTCGTCTCACCAATATAGTCTATGTGACAACAGTTGAAGTACACTGCCGTCACACCAATACTGTCTATGTAACACCATTTGAAGCACACTTCCCTCACACAAATACTGTCTATGTAACGCCAGTTGAAGTACACTGCCGTCACATCAATACTGTCTATGTAACACCCGTTGAAGCACATTGCCCTCACACCAATACTGTCTATGTAACACCAGTTGAAGTACACAGCCCTCTCACCAATACTGTCTATGTAACGCCATTTGAATTATAATGCCGTCACACCAATACTATCTATGTAACGCCAGTTGAAGTACACTGCCCTCATACCAATACTGTCTATGTAACGCCAGTTGAAGTATACTGTCGTCACACAAATACTGTCTATGTGATGCCAGTTGAAGTACACTGCCGTCACACCAATACTGTCTATGTAATGCCAGTTGAAGTACACTGCCGTCACACCAATACTGTCTATGTAACGCCATTTGAAGCACACTGCCCTCACACCAATACTGTCTATGTAACGCCAGTTGAAGTACACTGTCGTCACACCAATACCGTCTATGTAACGCCAGTTGAAGTACACTGCCCTCTCACCAATACTGTCTATGTAACGCCAGTTGAAGTACACTGCCCTCACACCAATACTCTCTATGTGACGCCAGTTGAAGTACACTGCCGTCACACCAATACTGTCTATGTAACGCCAGTTGAATTACACTGCCGTCACACCAACTCTGTCTATGTAACGCCAGTTGAAGTATACTGCCGTCACACCAATACTGTCTATGTAACGCCAGTTGAAGTATACTGCCGTCACACCAATACTGTCTATGTAACGCCAGTTGAAGTATACTGCTGTCACACCAATACTGTCTATGTAACGCCATTTGAAGCACACTGCCCTCACACCAATACTGTCTATGTAACCCCAGTTGAAATACACTGCCGTCACATCAATACTGTCTATGTAACGCCAGTTGAAGAACACTGCCCTCACACCAATACTGTCTATGTAACGCCAGTTGAAGTACACTGCCCTCTCACCAATACTGTCTATGTAACGCCAGTTGAAGTAAACTGCCGTCACACCAATACTGTCTATGTAACCCCAGTTGAAGTATACTGCCGTCACAACAATACTGTCTATGTAACACCAGTTGAAGTACACTGCCCTCTCACCAATACTGTCTATGTAACGCCAGTTGAAGTACACTGCCGTCACACCAATACTGTCTATGTAACGCCAGTTGAAGTACACTGCCGTCACACCAATACTGTCTATGTAATGCCACTTCAAGTACACTTCCCTCACACCAATACTGTCTATGTAACACCAGTTGAAGTACACTGCCGTCACACCAATAATGTCTATGTAACAACAGTTGAAGTACACTGCCCTCTCACCAATACTGTCTATGTAACACCACTTGAAATACACTGCCCTCTCACCAATACTGTCTATGTAACGCCAGTTGAAGTACACTACCGTCACACCAATACTCTCTATGTAACACCAGTGGAAGTACATTGCAGTAACACCAATACTGTCTATGTAACGCCAGTTGAAGTATACTGCCGTCACACAAATACTGTCTATGTGATGCCAGTTGAAGTACACTGCCGTCACACCAATGCTGTCTATGTAACGCCAGTTGAATTATACTGTCGTCTCACCAATACTGTCTATGTAACGCCAGTTGAAGTACACTGCCGTCAAATCAATACTGTCTATGTAACGCCAGTTGAAGTACACTGCCGTCACACCAATACTGTCTATGTAACATCAGTTGAATTATACTGTCGTCTCACCAATATAGTATATGTGACAACAGTTGAAGTACACTGCCGTCACACCAATACTGTCTATGTAACGCCATTTGAAGCACACTTCCCTCACACCAATACTGTCTATGTAACTCCAGTTGAAGTACACTGCCGTCACATCAATACTGTCTATGTAACACCAGTTGAAGCACATTGCCCTCACACCAATACTGTCTATGTAACGCCAGTTGAAGTATACTGCCGTCACACCAATACTGTCTATGTAACGCCAGTTGAAGTATACTGCCGTCACACCAATACTGTCTATGTAACGCCATTTGAAGCACACTGCCCTCACACCAATACTGTCTATGTAACCCCAGTTGAAATACACTGCCGTCACATCAATACTGTCTATGTAACGCCAGTTGAAGAACACTGCCCTCACACCAATACTGTCTATGTAACGCCAGTTGATGTACACTGCCGTCACACCAATACTGTATATGTAACACCAGTTGAAGTACACTGCCCTCTCACCAATACTGTCTATGTAACGCCAGTAGAAGCATACTGCCGTCACACCAATACTGTCTATGTAACACCAGTTGAAGTACACTGCCCTCTCACCAATACTGTCTATGTAACGCCAATTGAAGTACACTGCCCTCACACAAATACTCTCTATGTAACGCCAGTTGAAGTACACTGCGGTCACACCAATACTGTCTATGTAACATAGTTGAAGTACACTGCCCTCTCAACAATACTGTCTATGTAACGCCAGTTGAAGTATACTGCCGTCACACCAATACTGTCTATGTAACACCAGTTGAAGTACACTGCCCTCTCACCAATACTGTCTATGTAACGACAGTTGAAGTACACTGCCGTCACACCAATACTGTCTATGTAACGCCAGTTGAAGTACACTGCCGTCACACCAAGACTGTCTATGTAACGCCACTTCAAGTACACTTCCCTCACACCAATACTGTCTATGTAACACCAGTTGAAGTACACTGCCGTCACACCAATAATGTCTATGTAACAACAGTTGAAGTACATTGCCCTCTCACCATTACTGTCTATGTAACGCCAATTGAAGTACACTGCCCTCACACCAATACTGTCTATGTAACGCCAGTTGAAGTACACTACCTTCACACCAATACTGTCTATGTAACACCAGTTGAAATACACTGCCCTCTCACCAATACTGTCTATGTAACGCCAGTTGATGTACACTGACCTCACACCAATACTGTCTATGTAACGCCAGCTGAAGTACACTTCCGTCACACCAATACTCTTTATGTAACGCCAGTTGAAGTATACTGTCGTCTCACCAATATAGTCTATGTGACGCCAGTTGAAGTACACAGTCGTCACACCAATACTGTCTATGTAACGCCATTTGAAGCACACTTCCCTCACACCAATACTGTCTATGTAACGCCAGGTGAAGTACACTGCCGTCACATCAATACTGTCTATGTAACGCCAATTGAAATATACTGCCCTCACACCAATACTGTCTAAGTAACGCCAGTTGAAGTACACAGCCGTCACATGAATACTGTCTATGTAACGCCAGTTGAAGTACACTGCCGTCACACCAATACTGTCTATGTAACACAAGTGGAAGTACATTGCCGTAACGCCAATATTGTCTATGTAACGCCAGTTGAAGTACACTACCGTCACACCAATACTGTTTATGTAACGCCAGTTGAAGTAAACTGCCGTCACACCAATACTGTCTATGTAACGCCAGTTGAAGTATACTGCCGTCACACAAATACTGTCTATGTGACGCCAGTTGAATTACACTGCATCACACCAATACTGTCTATGTAACGCCAGTTGAAGTATACTGCCGTCACACAAATAACTGTCTATGTGATGACAGTTGAAGTACACTGCCGTCACACCAATACTGTCTATGTAACACCAGTTGAAGTACACTGCCCTCTCACCAATACTGTCTATGTAACGCCAGTTGAAGTACACTGCCGTCACACCAATACTGTCTATGTAACGCCAGTTGAAGTACACTGCCGTCACACCAATACTGTCTATGTAACGCCATTTGAAGTACACTTCCCTCACACCAATACAGTCTATGTAACACCAGTTGAAGTACACTGCCGTCACACCAATAATGTCTATGTAACAACAGTTGAAGTACACTGCCCTCTCACCAATACTGTCTATGTAACGCCAATTGTAGTACACTGCCCTCACACCAATACTCTCTCTGTAACGCCAGTTGAAGTACACTACCTTCACACCAATACTGTCTATGTAACACCAGTTGAAATACACTGCCCTCTCACCAATACTGTCTATGTAACGCCAGCTGAAGTACACTTCCGTCACACCAATACTGTTTATGTAACGCCAGTTGAAGTATACTGTCGTCTCACCAATATAGTCTATGTGACGCCAGTTGAAGTACACAGCCGTCACACCAATACTGTCTATGTAACGCCATTTGAAGTACGCTGCCCTCACACCAATACTGTCTAAGTAACGCCAGTTGAAGTACACTGCCCTCACACAATACTGTCTATGTAACGCCATTTGAAGCACACTACCCTCACACCAATACTGTCTATGTAACGCCAGTTGAACTAAACAGCCGTCACATGAATACTGTCTATGTAACGCTAGTTGAAGTACATTGCCCTCACACCAATACTGTCTATGTGACGCCAGTTGAAGTACACTGCCGTCACACCAATACTGTCTATGTAACACAAGTGGAAGTACATTGCCGTAACACAAATACTGTCTATGTAACGCCAGTTGAAGTACACTTCCGTCACACCAATACTGTCTATGTAACGCCAGCTGAAGTATACTGCCGTCACACAAATACTGTCTATGTGACGGCAGTTGAATTACACTGCATCACACCAATACTGTCTATGTAACGCCAGTTGAAGTACACTGCCGTCACACAAATACTGTCTATGTAACGCCAGTTGAAGTACACTGCCCTCACACCAATACTGTCTATGTAACGCCAGTTGAAGTAAACTGCCGTCACAGAAATACTGTCTATGTGATGCCAGTTGAAGTACACTGCCGTCACACCAATACTGTCTATGTAACGCCAGTTGAAGTATACTGTCGTCACACCAATACTGTCTCTGTAACGCCAGGTGAAGTACAATGCCGTAACACCAATACTGTCTATGTAACGCCAGTTCAATTATACTGTCGTCTCACCAATATAGTCTATGTGACAACAGTTGAAGTACACTGCCGTCACACCAATACTGTCTATCTAATGCCATTTGAAGCTCACTTCCCTCACACCAATACTCTCTATGTAACGCCAGTTGAAGTACACTGCCGTCACATCAATACTGTCTATGTAACGCCAATTGAAGTACACTGCCCTCACACCAATACTGTCTATGTAACCCCATTTGAAGCACACTTCCCTCACACTAATACTGTCTATGCAACGCCAGTTGAAGTACACTGCCGTCACATCAATACTGTCTATGTAACACCAGTTGAAGTACATTGCCCTCACACCAATACTGTCTATGTAACGCCAGTTGAATTACACTGCCGTCACACCAATACTCTCTATGTAACACCAGTTGAAGTACACTGCCCTCTCACCATTACTGTCTATGTAACGCCAGTTGAATTATACTGCCGTCACACCAATACTGTCTATGTAACGCCAGTTGAAGTACCCTGCCCTCACACCAATACTGTCTATGTAACGCCAGTTGAAGTATACTGTCGTCACACAAATACTGTCTATGTAACACCAGTGGAAGTACATTGCCGTAACACCAATACTGTCTATGTAACGCCAGTTGAAGGACACTACCGTCACGCCAATACTGTCTATGTAACGCCAGTTGAAGTACAGTGCCCTCACACCAATACTGTCTATGTAACGCCAGTTGAAGTATACTGCCGTCACACAAATACTGTCTATGTGATGCCAGTTGAAGTACACTGCCGTCACACCAATACTGTCTATGTAACGCCAGTTGAAGTATACTGCCGTCACACCAATACTGTCTATGTAACACCAGTTGAAGTACACTGCCCTCTCACCAATACTCTCTATGTAACGCCAATTGAAGTACACTGCCCTCACACCAATACTGTCTATGTAACACCAGTTGAAGGACACTGCCCGCTCACCAATACTGTTTATGTAACGACATTTGAGGTACATTGCCGTCACACCAATACTCTCTATGTAACACCAGTGGAAGTAGATTGCCGTAACACCAATACTCTCTATGTAACACCAGTTGAAGTACACTGCCCTCTCACCATTACTGTCTATGTAACGCCAGTTGAAGTACACTGCCGTCACACCAATACTGTCTATGTAACGCCAGTTGAAGTACACTACCGTCACGCCAATACTGTCTATGTAACGCCAGTTGAAGTAAACTGCCCTCACACCAATACTGTCTATGTAACGCCAGTTGAAGTATACTGCCGTCACACAAATACTGTCTATGTGATGCCAGTTGAAGTACACTGCCGTCACACCAATACTGTCTATGTAACGCCAGTTGAAGTATACTGCCGTCACACCAATACTGTCTATGTAACACCAGTTGAAGTACATTGCCCTCTCAACAATACTGTCTATGTAACGCCAGTTGAAGCTTACTGCCGTCACACCAATATTTTCTATGTAACACCAGTTGAAGTACACTGCCCTCACACCAATACTCTCTATGTAACGCCAGTTGAAGTACACTGCCGTCACACCAATACTGTCTATGTAACATAGTTGAAGTACACTGCCCTCTCACCAATACTGTCTATGTAACGCCATTTGAAGTATACTGCCGTCACACCAGTACTGTCTATGTAACACCAGTTGAAGTACACTGCCGTCACACCAATAATGTCTATGTAACAACAGTTGAAGTACACTGCCCTCTCACCAATACTGTATATGTAACGCCAATTGAAGTACACTGCCCTCACACCAATACTCTCTATGTAACGCCAGTTGAAGTACACTACCTTCACACCAATACTGTCTATGTAACACCAGTTGAAATACACTGCGCTCTCACCAATACTGTCTATGTAACGCCAGTTGATGTACACTGCCGTCACACCAATACTATCTATGTGACGCCATTTGAAGCACACTTACCTCACACCAAAACTGTCTATGTAACGCCAGTTGAAGTACACTGCCGTCATATCAATACTGTCTATGTAACGCCAATTGAAGTACACTGCCCTCACACCAATACTGTCTAAGTACCGCCAGTTGAAGTACACTGCCGTCAGACAATACTGTCTATGTAACGCTATTTGAAGCACACTGCCCTCACACCAATACTGTCTATGTTACGCCAGTTGAAGTACATTGCCCTCACACCAATACTGTCTATGTAACAGCAGTTGAAGTACACTACCGTCACACCAATACTGTTTATGTAACGCCAGTTGAAGTATACTGCCGTCACACTAATACTGTCTATGTAACGCCATTTGAAGTATACTGCCGTCACACAAATACTGTCTATGTGACGCCAGTTGAATTATACTGTCGTCTCACCAATATAGTCTATGTGACAACAGTTGAAGTACACTGCCGTCACACCAATACTGTCTATGTAACGCCATTTGAAGCACACTTCCCTCACACCAAGACTCTCTATGTAACGCCAGTTGAAGTACACTGCCGTCACATCAATACTGTCTATGTAACGCCAATTGAAGTACACTGCCCTCACACAAATACTGTCTATGTAACGCCAGTTGAAGTACACTGCCGTCACATCAATACTGTCTATGTAACACCAGTTGACGTACATTGCCCTCACACCAATACTGTCTATGTAACGCCAGTTGAATTACACTGCCGTCACACCAATACTCTCTATGTAACACCAGTTGAAGTACACTGCCCTCTCACCATTACTGTCTATGTAACGCCAGTTGAATTATACTGCCGTCACACCAATACTGTCTATGTAACGCCAGTTGAAGTACCCTGCCCTCACACCAATACTGTCTATGTAACGCCAGTTGAAGTATACTGTCGTCACACAAATACTGTCTATGTGATGCCAGTTGAAGTACACTGCAGTTACACCAATACTGTCTATGTAACGCCAGTTGAAGAACACTGCCCTCTCACCAATACTGTCTATGTAACGCCAGTTGAATTACACTGCCGTCACACCAATACTGTCTATGTAACACCAGTTGAAGTACACTGCCCGCTCACCAATACTGTTTATGTAACGCCATTTGAAGTACACTGCCGTCACACCAATACTCTCTATGTAACGCCAGTTGAAGGACACTACCGTCACGCCAATACTGTCTATGTAACGCCAGTTGAAGTACAGTGCCCTCACACCAATACTGTCTATGTAACGCCAGTTGAAGTATACTGCCGTCACACAAATACTGTCTATGTGATGCCAGTTGAAGTACACTGCCGTCACACCAATACTGTCTATGTAACGCCAGTTGAAGTATACTGCCGTCACACCAATACTGTCTATGTAACACCAGTTGATGTACACTGCCCTCTCACAAATACTGTCTATGTAACGCCAGTTGAAGCTTACTGCCGTCACACCAATACTGTCTATGTAACACCAGTTGAAGTACACTGCCCTCTCACCAATACTGTCTATGTAACGCCAGTTGAAGTACACTGCCGTCACACCAATACTGTCTATGTAACGCCAGTTGAAGTACACTGCCGTCACACCAATACTGTCTATGTAACGCCATTTGAAGTACACTTCCCTCACACCAATACAGTCTATGTAACACCAGTTGAAGTACACTGCCGTCACACCAATAATGTCTATGTAACAACAGTTGAAGTACACTGCCCTCTCACCAATACTGTCTATGTAACGCCAATTGTAGTACACTGCCCTCACACCAATACTCTCTCTGTAACGCCAGTTGAAGTACACTACCTTCACACCAATACTGTCTATGTAACACCAGTTGAAATACACTGCCCTCTCACCAATACTGTCTATGTAACGCCAGCTGAAGTACACTTCCGTCACACCAATACTGTTTATGTAACGCCAGTTGAAGTATACTGTCGTCTCACCAATATAGTCTATGTGACGCCAGTTGAAGTACACAGCCGTCACACCAATACTGTCTATGTAACGCCATTTGAAGTACGCTGCCCTCACACCAATACTGTCTAAGTAACGCCAGTTGAAGTACACTGCCCTCACACAATACTGTCTATGTAACGCCATTTGAAGCACACTACCCTCACACCAATACTGTCTATGTAACGCCAGTTGAACTAAACAGCCGTCACATGAATACTGTCTATGTAACGCTAGTTGAAGTACATTGCCCTCACACCAATACTGTCTATGTGACGCCAGTTGAAGTACACTGCCGTCACACCAATACTGTCTATGTAACACAAGTGGAAGTACATTGCCGTAACACAAATACTGTCTATGTAACGCCAGTTGAAGTACACTTCCGTCACACCAATACTGTCTATGTAACGCCAGCTGAAGTATACTGCCGTCACACAAATACTGTCTATGTGACGGCAGTTGAATTACACTGCATCACACCAATACTGTCTATGTAACGCCAGTTGAAGTACACTGCCGTCACACAAATACTGTCTATGTAACGCCAGTTGAAGTACACTGCCCTCACACCAATACTGTCTATGTAACGCCAGTTGAAGTAAACTGCCGTCACAGAAATACTGTCTATGTGATGCCAGTTGAAGTACACTGCCGTCACACCAATACTGTCTATGTAACGCCAGTTGAAGTATACTGTCGTCACACCAATACTGTCTCTGTAACGCCAGGTGAAGTACAATGCCGTAACACCAATACTGTCTATGTAACGCCAGTTCAATTATACTGTCGTCTCACCAATATAGTCTATGTGACAACAGTTGAAGTACACTGCCGTCACACCAATACTGTCTATCTAATGCCATTTGAAGCTCACTTCCCTCACACCAATACTCTCTATGTAACGCCAGTTGAAGTACACTGCCGTCACATCAATACTGTCTATGTAACGCCAATTGAAGTACACTGCCCTCACACCAATACTGTCTATGTAACCCCATTTGAAGCACACTTCCCTCACACTAATACTGTCTATGCAACGCCAGTTGAAGTACACTGCCGTCACATCAATACTGTCTATGTAACACCAGTTGAAGTACATTGCCCTCACACCAATACTGTCTATGTAACGCCATTTGAAGTACACTGCCGTCACACCAATACTCTCTATGTAACACCAGTTGAAGTACACTGCCCTCTCACCATTACTGTCTATGTAACGCCAGTTGAATTATACTGCCGTCACACCAATACTGTCTATGTAACGCCAGTTGAAGTACCCTGCCCTCACACCAATACTGTCTATGTAACGCCAGTTGAAGTATACTGTCGTCACACAAATACTGTCTATGTAACACCAGTGGAAGTACATTGCCGTAACACCAATACTGTCTATGTAACGCCAGTTGAAGGACACTACCGTCACGCCAATACTGTCTATGTAACGCCAGTTGAAGTACAGTGCCCTCACACCAATACTGTCTATGTAACGCCAGTTGAAGTATACTGCCGTCACACAAATACTGTCTATGTGATGCCAGTTGAAGTACACTGCCGTCACACCAATACTGTCTATGTAACGCCAGTTGAAGTATACTGCCGTCACACCAATACTGTCTATGTAACACCAGTTGAAGTACACTGCCCTCTCACCAATACTCTCTATGTAACGCCAATTGAAGTACACTGCCCTCACACCAATACTGTCTATGTAACACCAGTTGAAGGACACTGCCCGCTCACCAATACTGTTTATGTAACGACATTTGAGGTACATTGCCGTCACACCAATACTCTCTATGTAACACCAGTGGAAGTAGATTGCCGTAACACCAATACTCTCTATGTAACACCAGTTGAAGTACACTGCCCTCTCACCATTACTGTCTATGTAACGCCAGTTGAAGTACACTGCCGTCACACCAATACTGTCTATGTAACGCCAGTTGAAGTACACTACCGTCACGCCAATACTGTCTATGTAACGCCAGTTGAAGTAAACTGCCCTCACACCAATACTGTCTATGTAACGCCAGTTGAAGTATACTGCCGTCACACAAATACTGTCTATGTGATGCCAGTTGAAGTACACTGCCGTCACACCAATACTGTCTATGTAACGCCAGTTGAAGTATACTGCCGTCACACCAATACTGTCTATGTAACACCAGTTGAAGTACATTGCCCTCTCAACAATACTGTCTATGTAACGCCAGTTGAAGCTTACTGCCGTCACACCAATATTTTCTATGTAACACCAGTTGAAGTACACTGCCCTCACACCAATACTCTCTATGTAACGCCAGTTGAAGTACACTGCCGTCACACCAATACTGTCTATGTAACATAGTTGAAGTACACTGCCCTCTCACCAATACTGTCTATGTAACGCCATTTGAAGTATACTGCCGTCACACCAGTACTGTCTATGTAACACCAGTTGAAGTACACTGCCGTCACACCAATAATGTCTATGTAACAACAGTTGAAGTACACTGCCCTCTCACCAATACTGTATATGTAACGCCAATTGAAGTACACTGCCCTCACACCAATACTCTCTATGTAACGCCAGTTGAAGTACACTACCTTCACACCAATACTGTCTATGTAACACCAGTTGAAATACACTGCGCTCTCACCAATACTGTCTATGTAACGCCAGTTGATGTACACTGCCGTCACACCAATACTATCTATGTGACGCCATTTGAAGCACACTTACCTCACACCAAAACTGTCTATGTAACGCCAGTTGAAGTACACTGCCGTCATATCAATACTGTCTATGTAACGCCAATTGAAGTACACTGCCCTCACACCAATACTGTCTAAGTACCGCCAGTTGAAGCACACTGCCGTCAGACAATACTGTCTATGTAACGCTATTTGAAGCACACTGCCCTCACACCAATACTGTCTATGTTACGCCAGTTGAAGTACACTGCCGTCACATGAATACTGTCTATGTAACGCCAGTTGAAGTACATTGCCCTCACACCAATACTGTCTATGTAACAGCAGTTGAAGTACACTACCGTCACACCAATACTGTTTATGTAACGCCAGTTGAAGTATACTGCCGTCACACTAATACTGTCTATGTAACGCCATTTGAAGTATACTGCCGTCACACAAATACTGTCTATGTGACGCCAGTTGAATTATACTGTCGTCTCACCAATATAGTCTATGTGACAACAGTTGAAGTACACTGCCGTCACACCAATACTGTCTATGTAACGCCATTTGAAGCACACTTCCCTCACACCAAGACTCTCTATGTAACGCCAGTTGAAGTACACTGCCGTCACATCAATACTGTCTATGTAACGCCAATTGAAGTACACTGCCCTCACACAAATACTGTCTATGTAACGCCAGTTGAAGTACACTGCCGTCACATCAATACTGTCTATGTAACACCAGTTGACGTACATTGCCCTCACACCAATACTGTCTATGTAACGCCAGTTGAATTACACTGCCGTCACACCAATACTCTCTATGTAACACCAGTTGAAGTACACTGCCCTCTCACCATTACTGTCTATGTAACGCCAGTTGAATTATACTGCCGTCACACCAATACTGTCTATGTAACGCCAGTTGAAGTACCCTGCCCTCACACCAATACTGTCTATGTAACGCCAGTTGAAGTATACTGTCGTCACACAAATACTGTCTATGTGATGCCAGTTGAAGTACACTGCAGTTACACCAATACTGTCTATGTAACGCCAGTTGAAGAACACTGCCCTCTCACCAATACTGTCTATGTAACGCCAGTTGAATTACACTGCCGTCACACCAATACTGTCTATGTAACACCAGGTGAAGTACACTGCCCGCTCACCAATACTGTTTATGTAACGCCATTTGAAGTACACTGCCGTCACACCAATACTCTCTATGTAACGCCAGTTGAAGTACACTGCCCTCTCACCATTACTGTCTATGTAACGCCAGTTGAATTATACTGCCGTCACACCAATACTGTCTATGTAACGCCAGTTGAAGTACCCTGCCCTCACACCAATACTGTCTATGTAACGCCAGTTGAAGTATACTGTCGTCACACAAATACTGTCTATGTAACACCAGTGGAAGTACATTGCCGTAACACCAATACTGTCTATGTAACGCCAGTTGAAGGACACTACCGTCACGCCAATACTGTCTATGTAACGCCAGTTGAAGTACAGTGCCCTCACACCAATACTGTCTATGTAACGCCAGTTGAAGTATACTGCCGTCACACAAATACTGTCTATGTGATGCCAGTTGAAGTACACTGCCGTCACACCAATACTGTCTATGTAACGCCAGTTGAAGTATACTGCCGTCACACCAATACTGTCTATGTAACACCAGTTGAAGTACACTGCCCTCTCACCAATACTCTCTATGTAACGCCAATTGAAGTACACTGCCCTCACACCAATACTGTCTATGTAACACCAGTTGAAGGACACTGCCCGCTCACCAATACTGTTTATGTAACGACATTTGAGGTACATTGCCGTCACACCAATACTCTCTATGTAACACCAGTGGAAGTAGATTGCCGTAACACCAATACTCTCTATGTAACACCAGTTGAAGTACACTGCCCTCTCACCATTACTGTCTATGTAACGCCAGTTGAAGTACACTGCCGTCACACCAATACTGTCTATGTAACGCCAGTTGAAGTACACTACCGTCACGCCAATACTGTCTATGTAACGCCAGTTGAAGTAAACTGCCCTCACACCAATACTGTCTATGTAACGCCAGTTGAAGTATACTGCCGTCACACAAATACTGTCTATGTGATGCCAGTTGAAGTACACTGCCGTCACACCAATACTGTCTATGTAACGCCAGTTGAAGTATACTGCCGTCACACCAATACTGTCTATGTAACACCAGTTGAAGTACATTGCCCTCTCAACAATACTGTCTATGTAACGCCAGTTGAAGCTTACTGCCGTCACACCAATATTTTCTATGTAACACCAGTTGAAGTACACTGCCCTCACACCAATACTCTCTATGTAACGCCAGTTGAAGTACACTGCCGTCACACCAATACTGTCTATGTAACATAGTTGAAGTACACTGCCCTCTCACCAATACTGTCTATGTAACGCCATTTGAAGTATACTGCCGTCACACCAGTACTGTCTATGTAACACCAGTTGAAGTACACTGCCGTCACACCAATAATGTCTATGTAACAACAGTTGAAGTACACTGCCCTCTCACCAATACTGTATATGTAACGCCAATTGAAGTACACTGCCCTCACACCAATACTCTCTATGTAACGCCAGTTGAAGTACACTACCTTCACACCAATACTGTCTATGTAACACCAGTTGAAATACACTGCGCTCTCACCAATACTGTCTATGTAACGCCAGTTGATGTACACTGCCGTCACACCAATACTATCTATGTGACGCCATTTGAAGCACACTTACCTCACACCAAAACTGTCTATGTAACGCCAGTTGAAGTACACTGCCGTCATATCAATACTGTCTATGTAACGCCAATTGAAGTACACTGCCCTCACACCAATACTGTCTAAGTACCGCCAGTTGAAGTACACTGCCGTCAGACAATACTGTCTATGTAACGCTATTTGAAGCACACTGCCCTCACACCAATACTGTCTATGTTACGCCAGTTGAAGTACATTGCCCTCACACCAATACTGTCTATGTAACAGCAGTTGAAGTACACTACCGTCACACCAATACTGTTTATGTAACGCCAGTTGAAGTATACTGCCGTCACACTAATACTGTCTATGTAACGCCATTTGAAGTATACTGCCGTCACACAAATACTGTCTATGTGACGCCAGTTGAATTATACTGTCGTCTCACCAATATAGTCTATGTGACAACAGTTGAAGTACACTGCCGTCACACCAATACTGTCTATGTAACGCCATTTGAAGCACACTTCCCTCACACCAAGACTCTCTATGTAACGCCAGTTGAAGTACACTGCCGTCACATCAATACTGTCTATGTAACGCCAATTGAAGTACACTGCCCTCACACAAATACTGTCTATGTAACGCCAGTTGAAGTACACTGCCGTCACATCAATACTGTCTATGTAACACCAGTTGACGTACATTGCCCTCACACCAATACTGTCTATGTAACGCCAGTTGAATTACACTGCCGTCACACCAATACTCTCTATGTAACACCAGTTGAAGTACACTGCCCTCTCACCATTACTGTCTATGTAACGCCAGTTGAATTATACTGCCGTCACACCAATACTGTCTATGTAACGCCAGTTGAAGTACCCTGCCCTCACACCAATACTGTCTATGTAACGCCAGTTGAAGTATACTGTCGTCACACAAATACTGTCTATGTGATGCCAGTTGAAGTACACTGCAGTTACACCAATACTGTCTATGTAACGCCAGTTGAAGAACACTGCCCTCTCACCAATACTGTCTATGTAACGCCAGTTGAATTACACTGCCGTCACACCAATACTGTCTATGTAACACCAGTTGAAGTACACTGCCCGCTCACCAATACTGTTTATGTAACGCCATTTGAAGTACACTGCCGTCACACCAATACTCTCTATGTAACGCCAGTTGAAGGACACTACCGTCACGCCAATACTGTCTATGTAACGCCAGTTGAAGTACAGTGCCCTCACACCAATACTGTCTATGTAACGCCAGTTGAAGTATACTGCCGTCACACAAATACTGTCTATGTGATGCCAGTTGAAGTACACTGCCGTCACACCAATACTGTCTATGTAACGCCAGTTGAAGTATACTGCCGTCACACCAATACTGTCTATGTAACACCAGTTGATGTACACTGCCCTCTCACAAATACTGTCTATGTAACGCCAGTTGAAGCTTACTGCCGTCACACCAATACTGTCTATGTAACACCAGTTGAAGTACACTGCCCTCTCACCAATACTGTCTATGTAACGCCAGTTGAAGTACACTGCCGTCACACCAATACTGTCTATGTAACGCCAGTTGAAGTACACTGCCGTCACACCAATACTGTCTATGTAACGCCATTTGAAGTACACTTCCCTCACACCAATACAGTCTATGTAACACCAGTTGAAGTACACTGCCGTCACACCAATAATGTCTATGTAACAACAGTTGAAGTACACTGCCCTCTCACCAATACTGTCTATGTAACGCCAATTGTAGTACACTGCCCTCACACCAATACTCTCTCTGTAACGCCAGTTGAAGTACACTACCTTCACACCAATACTGTCTATGTAACACCAGTTGAAATACACTGCCCTCTCACCAATACTGTCTATGTAACGCCAGCTGAAGTACACTTCCGTCACACCAATACTGTTTATGTAACGCCAGTTGAAGTATACTGTCGTCTCACCAATATAGTCTATGTGACGCCAGTTGAAGTACACAGCCGTCACACCAATACTGTCTATGTAACGCCATTTGAAGTACGCTGCCCTCACACCAATACTGTCTAAGTAACGCCAGTTGAAGTACACTGCCCTCACACAATACTGTCTATGTAACGCCATTTGAAGCACACTACCCTCACACCAATACTGTCTATGTAACGCCAGTTGAACTAAACAGCCGTCACATGAATACTGTCTATGTAACGCTAGTTGAAGTACATTGCCCTCACACCAATACTGTCTATGTGACGCCAGTTGAAGTACACTGCCGTCACACCAATACTGTCTATGTAACACAAGTGGAAGTACATTGCCGTAACACAAATACTGTCTATGTAACGCCAGTTGAAGTACACTTCCGTCACACCAATACTGTCTATGTAACGCCAGCTGAAGTATACTGCCGTCACACAAATACTGTCTATGTGACGGCAGTTGAATTACACTGCATCACACCAATACTGTCTATGTAACGCCAGTTGAAGTACACTGCCGTCACACAAATACTGTCTATGTAACGCCAGTTGAAGTACACTGCCCTCACACCAATACTGTCTATGTAACGCCAGTTGAAGTAAACTGCCGTCACAGAAATACTGTCTATGTGATGCCAGTTGAAGTACACTGCCGTCACACCAATACTGTCTATGTAACGCCAGTTGAAGTATACTGTCGTCACACCAATACTGTCTCTGTAACGCCAGGTGAAGTACAATGCCGTAACACCAATACTGTCTATGTAACGCCAGTTCAATTATACTGTCGTCTCACCAATATAGTCTATGTGACAACAGTTGAAGTACACTGCCGTCACACCAATACTGTCTATCTAATGCCATTTGAAGCTCACTTCCCTCACACCAATACTCTCTATGTAACGCCAGTTGAAGTACACTGCCGTCACATCAATACTGTCTATGTAACGCCAATTGAAGTACACTGCCCTCACACCAATACTGTCTATGTAACCCCATTTGAAGCACACTTCCCTCACACTAATACTGTCTATGCAACGCCAGTTGAAGTACACTGCCGTCACATCAATACTGTCTATGTAACACCAGTTGAAGTACATTGCCCTCACACCAATACTGTCTATGTAACGCCAGTTGAATTACACTGCCGTCACACCAATACTCTCTATGTAACACCAGTTGAAGTACACTGCCCTCTCACCATTACTGTCTATGTAACGCCAGTTGAATTATACTGCCGTCACACCAATACTGTCTATGTAACGCCAGTTGAAGTACCCTGCCCTCACACCAATACTGTCTATGTAACGCCAGTTGAAGTATACTGTCGTCACACAAATACTGTCTATGTAACACCAGTGGAAGTACATTGCCGTAACACCAATACTGTCTATGTAACGCCAGTTGAAGGACACTACCGTCACGCCAATACTGTCTATGTAACGCCAGTTGAAGTACAGTGCCCTCACACCAATACTGTCTATGTAACGCCAGTTGAAGTATACTGCCGTCACACAAATACTGTCTATGTGATGCCAGTTGAAGTACACTGCCGTCACACCAATACTGTCTATGTAACGCCAGTTGAAGTATACTGCCGTCACACCAATACTGTCTATGTAACACCAGTTGAAGTACACTGCCCTCTCACCAATACTCTCTATGTAACGCCAATTGAAGTACACTGCCCTCACACCAATACTGTCTATGTAACACCAGTTGAAGGACACTGCCCGCTCACCAATACTGTTTATGTAACGACATTTGAGGTACATTGCCGTCACACCAATACTCTCTATGTAACACCAGTGGAAGTAGATTGCCGTAACACCAATACTCTCTATGTAACACCAGTTGAAGTACACTGCCCTCTCACCATTACTGTCTATGTAACGCCAGTTGAAGTACACTGCCGTCACACCAATACTGTCTATGTAACGCCAGTTGAAGTACACTACCGTCACGCCAATACTGTCTATGTAACGCCAGTTGAAGTAAACTGCCCTCACACCAATACTGTCTATGTAACGCCAGTTGAAGTATACTGCCGTCACACAAATACTGTCTATGTGATGCCAGTTGAAGTACACTGCCGTCACACCAATACTGTCTATGTAACGCCAGTTGAAGTATACTGCCGTCACACCAATACTGTCTATGTAACACCAGTTGAAGTACATTGCCCTCTCAACAATACTGTCTATGTAACGCCAGTTGAAGCTTACTGCCGTCACACCAATATTTTCTATGTAACACCAGTTGAAGTACACTGCCCTCACACCAATACTCTCTATGTAACGCCAGTTGAAGTACACTGCCGTCACACCAATACTGTCTATGTAACATAGTTGAAGTACACTGCCCTCTCACCAATACTGTCTATGTAACGCCATTTGAAGTATACTGCCGTCACACCAGTACTGTCTATGTAACACCAGTTGAAGTACACTGCCGTCACACCAATAATGTCTATGTAACAACAGTTGAAGTACACTGCCCTCTCACCAATACTGTACATGTAACGCCAATTGAAGTACACTGCCCTCACACCAATACTCTCTATGTAACGCCAGTTGAAGTACACTACCTTCACACCAATACTGTCTATGTAACACCAGTTGAAATACACTGCGCTCTCACCAATACTGTCTATGTAACGCCAGTTGATGTACACTGCCGTCACACCAATACTATCTATGTGACGCCATTTGAAGCACACTTACCTCACACCAAAACTGTCTATGTAACGCCAGTTGAAGTACACTGCCGTCATATCAATACTGTCTATGTAACGCCAATTGAAGTACACTGCCCTCACACCAATACTGTCTAAGTACCGCCAGTTGAAGTACACTGCCGTCAGACAATACTGTCTATGTAACGCTATTTGAAGCACACTGCCCTCACACCAATACTGTCTATGTTACGCCAGTTGAAGTACACTGCCGTCACATGAATACTGTCTATGTAACGCCAGTTGAAGTACATTGCCCTCACACCAATACTGTCTATGTAACAGCAGTTGAAGTACACTACCGTCACACCAATACTGTTTATGTAACGCCAGTTGAAGTATACTGCCGTCACACTAATACTGTCTATGTAACGCCATTTGAAGTATACTGCCGTCACACAAATACTGTCTATGTGACGCCAGTTGAATTATACTGTCGTCTCACCAATATAGTCTATGTGACAACAGTTGAAGTACACTGCCGTCACACCAATACTGTCTATGTAACGCCATTTGAAGCACACTTCCCTCACACCAAGACTCTCTATGTAACGCCAGTTGAAGTACACTGCCGTCACATCAATACTGTCTATGTAACGCCAATTGAAGTACACTGCCCTCACACAAATACTGTCTATGTAACGCCAGTTGAAGTACACTGCCGTCACATCAATACTGTCTATGTAACACCAGTTGACGTACATTGCCCTCACACCAATACTGTCTATGTAACGCCAGTTGAATTACACTGCCGTCACACCAATACTCTCTATGTAACACCAGTTGAATTACACTGCCCTCTCACCATTACTGTCTATGTAACGCCAGTTGAATTATACTGCCGTCACACCAATACTGTCTATGTAACGCCAGTTGAAGTACCCTGCCCTCACACCAATACTGTCTATGTAACGCCAGTTGAAGTATACTGTCGTCACACAAATACTGTCTATGTGATGCCAGTTGAAGTACACTGCAGTTACACCAATACTGTCTATGTAACGCCAGTTGAAGAACACTGCCCTCTCACCAATACTGTCTATGTAACGCCAGTTGAATTACACTGCCGTCACACCAATACTGTCTATGTAACACCAGGTGAAGTACACTGCCCGCTCACCAATACTGTTTATGTAACGCCATTTGAAGTACACTGCCGTCACACCAATACTCTCTATGTAACGCCAGTTGAAGGACACTACCGTCACGCCAATACTGTCTATGTAACGCCAGTTGAAGTACAGTGCCCTCACACCAATACTGTCTATGTAACGCCAGTTGAAGTATACTGCCGTCACACAAATACTGTCTATGTGATGCCAGTTGAAGTACACTGCCGTCACACCAATACTGTCTATGTAACGCCAGTTGAAGTATACTGCCGTCACACCAATACTGTCTATGTAACACCAGTTGATGTACACTGCCCTCTCACAAATACTGTCTATGTAACGCCAGTTGAAGCTTACTGCCGTCACACCAATACTGTCTATGTAACACCAGTTGAAGTACACTGCCCTCTCACCAATACTGTCTATGTAACGCCAATTGAAGTACACTGCCCTCACACCAATACTCTCTATGTAACGCCAGTTGAAGTATACTGCGGTCACACCAATACTGTCTATGTAACATAGTTGAAGAACACTGCCCTCTCACCAATACTTTGTATGTAACGCCAGTTGAAGTATACTGCCGTCACACCAATACTGTCTATGTAACACCAGTTGAAGTACACTGCCCTCTCACCAATACTGTCTATGTAACGCCAGTTGAAGTACACTGCCGTCACACCAATACTGTCTATGTAACGCCAGTTGAAGTACACTGCCGTCACACCAACACTGTCTATGTAACACCATTTGAAGTACACTTCCCTCACACCAATACTGTCTATGTAACACCAGTTGAAGTACACTGCCGTCACATCAATACTGTCTATGTAACGCCAATTGAAGTACACTGCCCTCACACCAATACTGTCTATGTAACACCAGTTGAAGGACACTGCCCGCTCACCAATACTGTTTATGTAACGCCATTTGAAGTACATTGCCGTCACACCAATACTCTCTATGTAACACCAGTGGAAGTACATTGCCGTAACACCAATACTGTCTATGTAACGCCAGTTGAAGTACACTACCGTCACGCCAATACTGCCTATGTAACGCCAGTTGAAATAAACTGCCCTCACACCAATACTGTCTATGTAACGCCAGTTGAAGTATACTGCCGTCACACAAATACTGTCTATGTGATGCCATTTGAAGTACACTGCCGTCACACCAATACTGTCTATGTAACGCCAGTTGAAGTATACTGCCGTCACACCAATACTGTCAATGTAACACCAGTTGAAGTACATTGCCCTCTCAACAATACTGTCTATGTAACGCCAGTTGAAGCTTACTGCCGTCACACCAATACTGTCTACGTAACACCAGTTGAAGTACACTGCCCTCACACCAATACTCTCTATGTAACGCCAGTTGAAGTACACTGCCGTCACACCAATACTGTCTATGTAACATAGTTGAAGTACACTGCCCTCTCACCAATACTGTCTATGTAACGCCAGTTGAAGTATACTGCCGTCACACCAGTACTGTCTATGTAACACCAGTTGAAGTACACTGCCCTCTCACCAATACTGTCTATGTAACGCCAGTTGAAGTACACTGCCGTCACACCAATACTGTCTATGTAACGCCAGTTGAAGTACACTGCCGTCACACCAATACTGTCTATGTAACGCCATTTGAAGTACACTTCCCTCACACCAATACTGTCTATGTAACCCCATTTGAAGTACACTGCCGTCACACCAATAATCTCTATGTAAAAACAGTTGAAGTACACTGCCCTCTCACCAATACTGTATATGTAACGCCAATTGAAGTACACTGCCCTCACACCAATACTCTCTATGTAACGCCAGTTGAAGTACACTACCTTCACACCAATACTGTCTATGTAACACCAGTTGAAATACACTGCCCTCTCACCAATACTGTCTATGTAACGCCAGTTGATGTACACTGCCGTCACACGAATACTGTCTATGTAACGCCATTTGAAGCACACTTCCCTCACACCAAAACTGTCTATGTAACGCCAGTTGAAGTACACTGCCCTCATATCAATACTGTCTATGTAACGCAAATTGAAGTACACTGCCCTCACACCAATACTGTCTAAGTAACGCCAGTTGAAGTACACTGCCGTCAGACAATACTGTCTATGTAACGCTATTTGAAGCACACTGCCCTCACACCAATACTGTCTATGTAACGCCAGTTGAAGTACATTGCCCTCACACCAATACTGTCTATGTAACGGCAGTTGAAGTACACTACCGTCACACCAATACTGTTTATGTAACGCCAGTTGAAGTATACTGCCGTCACACCAATACTGTCTATGTAACGCCAGTTGAAGTATACTGCCGTCACACAAATACTGTCTATGTGACGCCAGTTGAATTATACTGTCGTCTCACCAATATAGTCTATGTGACAACAGTTGAAGTACACTGCCGTCACACCAATACTGTCTATGTAACGCCATTTGAAGCACACTTCCCTCACACCAAAACTCTCTATGTAACGCCAGTTGAAGTAGACTGCCGTCACATCAATACTGTCTATGTAACACCAGTTGAAGTACATTGCCGTAACACCAATACTGTCTATGTAACGCCAGTTGAAGTACGCTGCCGTCACACCAATACTGTCTATGTAACACCAGTTGAAGTACACTGACCTCTCACCAATACTGTCTATGTAACGCCAGTTGAATTATCCTGCCGTCACACCAATACTGTCTATGTTACGCCAGTTGAAGTACACTGCCCTCACACCAATACTCTCTATGTAACGCCAGTTGAAGTATACTGTCGTCACACAAATACTGTCTATGTGATGCCAGTTCAAGTACACTGCCGTCACACCAATACTGTCCATGTAACGCCCTTTTGAAATACACTGCCGTCACACCAATACTGTCTATTTAACGCCAGTTGAAGCACACTGCCCTCACACCAATACTGTCTATGAAACGCCAGTTGAAGTACACTGCCGTCACACCAATACTGTCTATGTAACGCCAGTTGAAGTATACTGTCGTCACACCAATACCGTCTATGTTACGCCAGTTGAAGTACACTGCCCTCTCACCAATACTGTCTATGTAACGCCAGTTGAAGTACACTGCCCTCACACCAATACACTCTATGTGACGCCAGTTGAAGTACACTGCCGTCACACCAATACTGTCTATGTAACGCCAGTTGAAGTACACTGCCGTCACATCAATACTGTCTATGTAACGCCAGTTGAAGTACACTGCCGTCACACCAATACTGTCTATGTAACGCCAGTTGAAATACACTGCCGTCACACCAATACTGTCTTTTGTTACGCCAGTTGAAGTATACTGACGTCACACCAATACTGTCTATGTAACGCCAGTTGAAGTATACTGCCGTCACACAAATACTGTCTATGTAACGCCATTTGAAGCACACTGCCCTCACACCAATACTGTCTATGTAACCCCAGTTGAAATACACTGCCGTCACATCAATACTGTCTATGTGACGCCAGTTGAAGAACACTGCCCTCACACCAATACTGTCTATGTAACACCAGTTGAAGTACACTGCCGTCACACCAATACTGTCTATGTAACACCAGTTGAAGTACACTGCCCTCTCACCAATACTGTCTATGTAACGCCAGTTGAAGCATACTCCAGTCACACCAATACTCTCTATGTAACACCAGTTGAAGTACACTGCCCTCTCACCAATACTGTCTATGTAACGCCAGTTGATGTACACTGCCGTCACACCAATACTGTCTATGTAACGCCATTTGAAGCACACTTCCCTCACACCAAAACTGTCTATGTAACGCGAGTTGAAGTACACTGCCGTCATATCAATACTGTCTATGTAACGCCAATTGAAGTACACTGCCCTCACACCAATACTGTCTAAGTAACGCCAGTTGAAGTACACTGCCGTCAGACAATACTGTCTATGTAACGCTATTTGAAGCACACTGCCCTCACACCAATACTGTCTATGTTACGCCAGTTGAAGTACACTGCCGTCACATGAATACTGTCTATGTAACGCCAGTTGAAGTACATTGCCCTCACACCAATACTGCCTATGTAACGGCAGTTGAAGTACACTACCGTCACACCAATACTGTTTATGTAACGCCAGTTGAAGTATACTGCCGTCACACCAATACTGTCTATGTAACGCCAGTTGAAGTATACTGCCGTCACACAAATACTGTCTCTGTGACGCCAGTTGAATTATACTGTCGTCTCACCAATATAGTCTATGTCACAACAGTTGAAGTACACTGCTGTCACACCAATACTGTCTATGTAACGCCATTTGAAGCACACTTCCCTCACACCAAAACTCTCTATGTAACGCCAGTTGATGTACACTGCCGTCACATCAATACTGTCTATGTAACGCCAATTGAAGTACACTGCCCTCACACAAATACTGTCTAAGTAACGCCAGTTGAAGTACACTGCCGTCACACAATACTGTCTATGTAACCCCATTTGAAGCACACTTCCCTCACACCAATACTGTCTATGTAACGCCAGTTGATGTACACTGCCGTCACATCAATACTGTCTATGTAACACCAGTTGAAGTACATTGCCGTAACACCAATACTGTCTATGTAACGCCAGTTGAAGTACGCTGCCGTCACACCAATACTGTCTACGTAACACCAGTTGAAGTACACTGACCTCTCACCAATACTGTCTATGTAACGCCAGTTGAATTATACTGCTGTCACACCAGTACTGTCTATGTTACGCCAGTTGAAGTACACTGCCCTCACACCAATAATCTCTATGTAACGCCAGTTGAAGTATGCTGTCGTCACACAAATACTGTCTATGTGATGCCAGTTCAAGTACACTGCCGTCACACCAATACTGTCTATGTAACGCCCTTTTGAAGTACACTGCCGTCACACCAATACTGTCTATTTAACGCCAGTTGAAGCACACTGCCCTCACACCAATACTGTCTATGAAACGCCAGTTGAAGTACACTGCCGTCACACCAATACTGTCTATGTAACGCCAGTTGAAGTATACTGTCGTCACACCAATACCGTCTATGTTACGCCAGTTGAAGTACACTGCCCTCTCACCCATACTGTCTATGTAACGCCAGATGAAGTACACTGCCGTCACACCAATACTCTCTATGTGACGCCAGTTGAAGTACACTGCCGTCACACCAATACTGTCTATGTAACGCCAGTTGAAGTACACTGCCGTCACATCAATACTGTCTATGTAACGCCAGTTGAAGTACACTGCCGTCACACCAATACTGTCTATGTAACGCCAGTTGAAGTATACTGCCGTCACACCAATACTGTCTTTGTTACGCCAGTTGAAGTATACTGACGTCACACCAATACTGTCTATGTAACGCCAGTTGAAGTATACTGCCGTCACACAAATACTGTCTATGTAACGCCATTTGAAGCACACTGCCCTCACACCAATACTGTCTATGTAACCCCAGTTGAAATACACTGCCGTCACATCAATACTGTCTATGTGACGCCAGTTGAAGAACACTGCCCTCACACCAATACTGTCTATGTAACGCCAGTTGAAGTACACTGCCGTCACACCAATACTGTCTATGTAACACCAGTTGAAGTACACTGCCCTCTCACCAATACTGTCTATGTAACGCCAGTTGAAGCATACTCCCGTCACACCAATACTCTCTATGTAACACCAGTTGAAGTACACTGCCCTCTCACCAATACTGTCTATGTAACGTCAATTGAAGTACACTGCCCTCACACCAATACTCTCTATGTAAAGCCAGTTGAAGTACACTGCCGTCACACCAATACTGTCTATGTAACATAGTTGAAGTACACTGCCCTCTCACCAATACTGTCTATGTAACGCCAGTGAAGTATACTGCCGTCACACTAATACTGTCTATGTAACACCAGTTGAAGTACACTGCCCTCTCACGAATACTGTCTATGTAACGCCAGTTGAAGTACACTGCCGTCACACCAATACTGTCTATGTAACGCCAGTTGAAGTACACTTCCGTGACTCCAATACTGTTTATGTAACGCTATTTGAAGTTAACTGTCGTCTCACCAATATAGTCTATGTGACGCCAGTTCAAGTACACTGCCGTCACACCAATACTGTCTATGTAACGACATTTGAAGCACACATCTCTCACATCAATACTGTTTATGTAACGCCAGTTGAAGTATACTGTCGTCTCACCAATATAATTTATGTGACGCCAGTTGAAGTACACTGCCGTCACACCAATACTGTCTATGTAACGCCAGTTGAAGTACACTGCCGTCACATCAATACTGTCTATGTAACGCCAATTGAAGTAGACTGCGCTCACACGAATATTGTCTAAGTAACGCCAGTTGAAGTACAATGCCGTCACACAATACTGTCTATGTAACCCCATTTGAAGCACACTTCCCTCACACCAATACTGTCTATGTAACGCCAGTTGAAATACACTGCCGTCACATCAATACTGTCTATGTAACATCAGTTGAAGTACACTGCCCTCACCCCAATACTGTCTATGTAACACCAGTTGAAGTACACTGCCTTCTCACCATTTCTGTTTATGTAACGCCATTTGAACTACACTGCCGTCACACCAATACACTCTATGTAACACCAGTTGAAGTACATTGCCCTCACACCAATACTGTCTATGTAACGCCAGTTGAAGTACACTACCGTCTCACCAATACTGTTTATGTAACGCCAGTTGAAGTATACTGCCGTCACACCAATACTCTCTATGTAACGCCAGTTGAAGTATACTGCTGTCACACCAATAATGTCTATGTAACACCAGTTGAAGTACACTGCCCTCTCACCAATACTGTCTATGTAACACCAGTTGAAGTACACTGCCCTCTCACCAATACTGTCTATGTAAGGCCAGTTGAAGTATACTGCCGTCACACCAATACTGTCTATGTAACGCCAGTTGAAGTATACTGCCGTCACACCAATACTGTCTATGTGACGTCATTTGAAGCACACTGGCCTCACACGAATACTGTCTATGTAACCCCAGTTGAAATACACTGCCGCCACACCAATACTGTCTATGTAACACCAGTTGAAGTACACTGTCCTCTCACCAATACTGTCTATGTAACGCCTGTTGAAGTACACTGCCGTCACACCAATAGTGTCTATGTAACACCAGTTGAAGTACACTGCCTTCTCACCAATACTGTCTATGTAACGCCAGTTGAAGTATACTGCCGTCACACCAATACTTTCTATGTAACACCAGTTGTAGTAAACTGACCTCTCACCAATACTGTTTATTTATCGCTAATTGAAGTACACTGCCCTCACACCAATACTCTCTATGTAACGCCAGTTGAAGTACACTACCGTCACACCAATACTGTCTATGTAACACAAGTTCAAATACACTGCCCTCTCACCAATACTGTCTATGTAACGCCAGTTGATGTACACTTCCGTCACACCAATACTGTCTATGTAACGCCAGTTGAAGTACACTGCCGTCACACCAATACTGTTTATGTAACGCCAGTTGAAGTATACTGTCGTCTCACCAATATAGTCTATGTGACGCCAGTTGAAGTACACTGCCGTCACACCAATACAGTCTATATTACGCCAGTTGAAGTACACTACCGTCACACCATTACTGTTTATGTAACGCTAGTTGAAGTATACTGCCGTCACACCAATACTGTCTATGTAACGCCATTTGAAGCACACTGCCCTCACGGCAATACTGTCTTTGTAACGCCAGTTGAAGTACACTGCCGTCACATCAATACTGTCTATGTAACGCCAGTTGAAGTACACTTCCGTCACACCAATACTTTTATGTAACGCTAGTTGAAGTATACTGCCGTCACACCAATAGTGTCTATGTGACGCCAGTTGATGCATACTGCCGTCACACCAATACTGTTTATGTTACGCCAGTTGAAGTACACTGCCGTCACACCAATACTGTCTATGTAACGCCATTTGAAGCACACTGCCCTCACACCAATACTGTCTATGTAACGCCAGTTGAAGTACACTTCCGTCATTCCAATACTCTTTATGTAACGCTAGTTGAAGTATACTGCCGTCACACCAATAGTGTCTATGTGACGCCAGTTGAAGTATACTGCCCTCACACCAATACTGTCTATGTAACGCTAGTTGAAGTATACTGCCGTCACACCAATAGTGTCTATGTGACGCCAGTTGAAGTACACTGCCGTCACACCAATACTGTCTATGTAACGCCATTTGAAGCACACTTCTCTAACACCAATACTGTCTATGTAACGCCAGTTGAAGTACACTGCCGTCACATCAATACTCTCTATGTAACGCCAGTTGAAGTACACTGCTGTCACACCAATACTGTCTATGTAACGCCAGTTGAAGTATACTGCCGTCACACCAATACTGTCTATGTAACGCCAGTTGATGTATACTGCCGTCACACCAATAGTTTTTATGTTACGCCAGTTGAAGTACACTGCCGTCACACCAATACTGTCTATGTAACGCCATTTGAATCACACTGCCCTCACGCGAATACTGGCTATGTAACGCCAGTTGAAGTACACTGCCGTCACATCAATACTGTCTATGTAACGCCAGTTGAAGTACAGTTCCGTCACACCAATACTGTTTATGTAACGCCAGTTGAAGTATCCTGCCGTCACACCAATACTGTCTATGTAACGCCATTTGAAGTATACTGCCGTCAAACCAATACTGTCTATGTAACGCCATTTGAAGCACACTGCCCTCACACCAATACTGTCTATGTAACCCCAGTTGAAATACACTGCCGTCACATCAATACTGTCTATGTAACGCCAGTTGAAGTATACTGCCGTCACACCAATACTGTCTATGTAAACCAGTTGAAGTACACTGCCCTCTCACCAATACTGTCTATGTAACGCCAATTGAAGTACACTGCCCTCACACCAATACCCTCTATGTAACGCCAGTTGAAGTACACTGCCGTCACACAATACTGTCTATATAACGACATTTGAAGCACACTGCCCTCACACCAATACTGTCTATGTAACGCCAGTTGAAGTACACTGCCGTCACATCAATACTATATATGTAAAGCCAGTTGAAGTACACTACCGTCACACCAATACTGTCTATGTAACACCAGTTGAAATACACTGCCCTCTCACCAATACTGTCTATGTAACGCCAGTTGAAGTACACTTCCGTCACACCAATACTGTCTATTTAACGCCATTTGAAGCACACTTCCCACACACCAATATTGTCTATGTAACGCCAGTTGAAGTACACTGCCGTCACATCAATACTGTCTATGTAACGCCAGTTGAAGTACACTTCCGTCACACCAATACTGTTTATGTAACGCCAGTTGATGTATACTGTCGTCTCACCAATATAATGTATGTGACGCCAGTTGAAGTACACTGCCTTCACACCAATACTATCTATGTAACGCCATTTGAAGCACACGTCCCTCACACCAATACTGTCTATGTAACGCCAGTTGAAGTACACTGCTGTCACATCAATACTGTCTATGTAACGCCATTTGAAGCACACTTCCCTCACACCAATACTGTCTATGTAACGCCAGTTGAAGTACACTGCCGTCACATCAATACTCCCTATGTAACGCTAGTTGAAGTACATTGCCCTCACACCAATACTGTCTATGTAACGCCAGTTGAAGTACACTGCCGTCACACCAATACTGTCTATGTAACAGCAGTTGAAGTACACTGCCCTCTCACCAATACTGTTTATCTAACGCCATTTGAAGTACACTGCCGTCACACCAATACTCTCTATGTAACGCCAGTTGAAGTACACTGCCGTCACACCAATACTGTCTATGTAACAGCAGTTGAAGTACACTGCCCTCTCACCAATACTGTTTATGTAACGCCATTTGAAGTACACTGTCGTCACACAAATACTCTCTATGTAACACCAGTTGAAGTACATTGCCCTCACACCAATACTGTCTATGTAACACCAGTTGAAGTACACTACCGTCACACCAATACTGTTTATGTAACGCCAGTTGAAGTATACTGCCGTCACACAAATACTGTCTATGTAACGCCAGTTGAAGTATACTGCTGTCACACCAATACTGTCTATGTGACGCCAGTTGAATTACACTGCCGTCACACCAATACTGTCTATATAACGCCAGTTGAAGTACACTGCCGTCACACCAATACTGTCTATGTAACGGCAGTTGAAGTACACTTCCGTCACACCAATACTGTTTATGTAACGCCAGTTGAAGTATACTGTCGTCTCACCAATATAGTCTATGTAACACCAGTTGAAGTACACTGCCCTCTCACCAATACTGTCTATGTAACGCCAGTTGAAGTATACTGCCGTCACACCAATACTGTCTATGTAACACCAGTTGAAGTACACTGCCCTCTCACCAATACTGTCTATGTAACGCCAGTTGAAGTATACTGCCGTCACACCAATACTGTCTATGTAACGCCAATTGAAGTATACTGCCGTCACACCAATACTGTCTATGTAACGCCAGTTGAAGTATACTGGCGTCACACCAATACTGTCTATGTAACGTCATTTGAAGCCCACTGCCCTCACACCAATACTGTCTATGTAACCCCAGTTGAAATACACTGCCGTCACATCAATACTGTCTATGTAACGCCAGTTGAAGTACACTGCCCTCACACCAATACTGTCTATGTAACGCCAGTTGAAGTATACTGCCGTCACACCAATACTGTATATGTAACACCAGTTGAAGTACACTGCCCTCTCACCAATAATGTTTATCTAACGCCAATTGAAGTACACTGCCATCACACCAATACTCTCTATGTAACGCCAGTTGAAGTACACTGCCGTCACACCAATACTGTCTATGTAACAGCAGTTGAAGTACACTGCCCTCTCACCAATACTGTTTATGTAACGCCATTTGAAGTACACTGCCGTCACACAAATACTCTCTATGTAACACCAGTTGAAGTACATTGCCCTCACACCAATACTGTCTATGTAACACCAGTTGAAGTACACTACCGTCACACCAATACTGTTTATGTAACGCCAGTTGAAGTATACTGCCGTCACACAAATACTGTCTATGTAACGCCAGTTGAAGTATACTGCTGTCACACCAATACTGTCTATGTGACGCCAGTTGAATTACACTGCCGTCACACCAATACTGTCTATATAACGCCAGTTGAAGTACACTGCCGTCACACCAATACTGTCTATGTAACGGCAGTTGAAGTACACTTCCGTCGCACCAATACTGTTTATGTAACGCCAGTTGAAGTATACTGTCGTCTCACCAATATAGTCTATGTAACACCAGTTGAAGTACACTGCCCTCTCACCAATACTGTCTATGTAACGCCATTTGAAGTACACTGCCCTCTCACCAATACTGTCTATGTAACGCCAGTTGAAGTATACTGCCGTCACACCAATACTGTCTATGTAACACCAGTTGAAGTACACTGCCCTCTCACCAATACTGTCTATGTAACGCCAGTTGAAGTATACTGCCGTCACACCAATACTGTCTATGTAACGCCAATTGAAGTATACTGCCGTCACACCAATACTGTCTATGTAACGCCAGTTGAAGTATACTGCCGTCACACCAATACTGTCTATGTAACGTCATTTGAAGCCCACTGCCCTCACACCAATACTGTCTATGTAACCCCAGTTGAAATACACTGCCGTCACATCAATACTGTCTATGTAACGCCAGTTGAAGTACACTGCCCTCACACCAATACTGTCTATGTAACGCCAGTTGAAGTATACTGCCGGCACACCAATACTGTATATGTAACACCAGTTGAAGTACACTGCCCTTTCACCAATACTGTCTATGTAACGCCAATTGAAGTACACTGCCCTCACACCAATACTCTCTATGTAACGCCAGTTGAAGTACACTACCGTCACACCAATACTCTCTATGTAACACCAGTTGAAATACACTGCCCTCTCACCAATACTGTCTATGTAACGCCAGTTAAAGTACACTGCCGTCACACCAATACTGTCTATGTAACGCCAGTTGAAGTACACTTCCGTCACACCAATACTGTCTATGTAACGCCAGTTGAAGTACACTGCCGTCACACCAATACTGTCTATGTAACGCCATTTGAAGCACACTTCCCTCACGCCAATACTGTCTATGTAACGCCAGCTGAAGTACACTGCCGTCACATCAATACTGTCTATGTAACGCCAGTTGAAGTACATTGCCCTCACACCAATACCGTCTATGTAACGCCAGTTGAAGTACAATGCCGTCACACCAACACTGTCTATGTAACACCAGTTGAAGTACACTGCCGTCACACCAATAATGTCTATGTAACAACAGTTGAAGTACACTGCCCTCTCACCAATACTGTCTATGTAACGCCAGTTGAAGTACACTGCCGTCACACCAATACTGTCTATGTAACACCAGTTGAAGTACACTTCCGTCACACCAATACTGTTTATGTAACGCCAGTTGAAGTATGCTGTCGTCTCACCAATATAGTTTATGTGACGCCAGTTGAAGTACACTGCCGTCACACCAATACTGTCTATGTAACGCCAGCTGAAGTATACTGCCGTCACACCAATAGTGTCTATGTGACGCCAGTTGAAGTACACTGACCTCACACCAATAGTGTCTATGTAACGCCAGTTGAAGTACACTGCCGTCACATCAATACTGTCTATGTAACGCCATTTGAAGTACACTGCCTTCACATCAATACTGTCTATGTAACGCCAGTTGAAGTACATTGCCCTCACACCAATACTGTCTATGTAACGCCAGTTGAAGTACACTGCCGTCACACCAATACTGTCTATGTAACACCAGTTGAAGTACACTGCCCTCTCACCAATAGTTTATGTAACGCCATTTGAATTACACTGCCGTTACACCAATACTCTCTATGTAACACCAGTTGAAGTACAATGCCGTCACACCAATACTGTCTATGTAACACCAGTTGAAGTACACTGCCGTCACACCAATAATGTCTATGTAACAACAGTTGAAGTACACTGCCCTCTCACCAATACTGTCTATGTAACGCCAGTTGAAGTACACTGCCGTCACACCAATACTGTCTATGTAACACCAGTTGAAGTACACTTCCGTCACACCAATACTGTTTATGTAACGCCAGTTGAAGTATGCTGTCGTCTCACCAATATAGTTTATGTGACGCCAGTTGAAGTACACTGCCGTCACACCAATACTGTCTATGTAACGCCAGCTGAAGTATACTGCCGTCACACCAATAGTGTCTATGTGACGCCAGTTGAAGTACACTGACCTCACACCAATAGTGTCTATGTAACGCCAGTTGAAGTACACTGCCGTCACATCAATACTGTCTATGTAACGCCATTTGAAGTACACTGCCTTCACATCAATACTGTCTATGTAACGCCAGTTGAAGTACATTGCCCTCACACCAATACTGTCTATGTAACGCCAGTTGAAGTACACTGCCGTCACACCAATACTGTCTATGTAACACCAGTTGAAGTACACTGCCCTCTCACCAATAGTTTATGTAACGCCATTTGAATTACACTGCCGTTACACCAATACTCTCTATGTAACACCAGTTGAAGTACATTGCCCTCACACCAATACTGTCTATGTAACGCCAGTTGAAGTACACTACCTTCACACCAATACTGTTTATGTAACGCCAGTTGAAGTATACTGCCGTCACACCAATACTGTCTATGTAACGCCAGTTGAAGTATACTGCCGTCACACAAATACTGTCTATGTGACGCCAGTTGAATTCCACTGCCGTCACACCAATACTGTCTATGTAACGCCAGTTGAATTACACTGCCGTCACACCAATACTGTCTATGTAACGCCAGTTGAAGTACACTGCCCTCACACCAATACTGTCTATGTAACGCCAGTTGAAGTATACTTCCGTCACACAAATACTGTCTATGTGATGCCAGTTGAAGTACACTGCCGTCACACCAATACTGTCTATGTAACGCCAGTTGAAGTATACTGCCGTCACACAAATACTGTCTATGTGATGCTAGTTGAAGTACACTGCCGTCACACCAATACTGTCTATGTAACGCCAGTTGAAGTACACTGCCGTCACACCAGTTGAAGTACACTGCCGTCACACCAATACTGTCTATGTAACACCAGTTGAAGTACACTGCCCTCTCACCAATACTGTCTATGTAACGCCAGTTGAATTACACTGCCCTCACACCAATACTCTCTATGTGACGCCAGTTGATGTACACTGCCGTCACACCAATACTGTCTATGTAACGCCAGTTGAAGTATACTGCCGTCACACCAATACTGTCTATGTGACGCCATTTGAAGTACACTGCCCTCTCACCAACACTGTCTATGTAACGCCAGTTGAAGTACACTGCCGTCACACCAATATTTTCTACGTAACGCCAGTTGAAGTACACTGGCGTCACACCAATACTGTCTATGTGATGCCAGTTCAAGTACACTGCCGTCACACCAATACTCTCTATGTAACGCCATTTGAAGTACACTGCCCTCACACCAATACTGTCTATGTGACGCCAGTTGAAGTACAGTCTACGTCACGTCACATAAATACTATCTTTGTAACACATTGTATTGCTGTCAGCATAAATACATCCACATAGGTACACTCATCCTGTCATACACATACATGCACATGCTCATTTAAAAGCACATACAGGCATACAAACACTCATCCTACCATACACACATATCCTGTCACACACAATAATACACACTCATCTTGCCATACACACTCACACATATGTATACTCATCCTGTCACACATACACACTCTCCCTCTCACAAACACACATACATACTGTAATTTGCAAGCACACAGGCATACATACATGCATACAATTTCGCCCGAAAGATTCTAACTTGAGCACAGCTCATCAATAGAAAAGTCGTTTCTTCCCAGTGATCGAATTGATCGACAAGATTCAGGGATGGAACACGTCAAACATTGTTTCCATAGGTCTTTCCATTGCTAATACTATCTAGCGGTCGCAACCCCAGGCAGAAATTGCAACGTGAAATAAAAGATATAACCATTGCCAGGAGATTAAAATCAAAATCTCAATCTCACGATTGCGACTTCAATTCTCTAACCACTAGGCCATGCGCCTTCATTTCATATTAGTAATATATAATCGTGAGTCTTACCCATGGCTAAATTTTTAGCGTTAAAATGATTTTACTAAACATACGAAACATTCTGTTAAACCATAAAATCTTTTAAACTTTCTTACACTGCCAGTCTGACATATGCCAGATGATGTTTACATTTTTATTATAAACTAGCCGAATTACCCGCGCCTTGCTGCGTTTCACACATTTATTTTTTGTAAGAAAATTATGATTGATTTTAAATCAGTGATATAATTTATGGAAAAAAACTCTGCATTTCAATATAAAATGTAATGCATGAAAAATTGGGAAACATTATTTTTTGTAATATAACAAATCAAAATTACATTATTAAATCTTATTCTTATTTTGTTTCTTGTAAATATTTTTCAAAATATCAATTCAAAACTTGATCATTTCAGTTTTGTGTAAAGCATTATTTTCAAATTAGAAATTCAAAGTTTAATTATTTATTTTTTTACATAATAAATACATGAAAATATATTTCATACTTTGTCCTAATGAAGAACTTCAGGGTAAACAACATTTCTTGTCTTTCTTTGATTGGCTAAAATGTAGAGTTTTTTGAAGTTCCAGTCCTTGAAACAGCCACATATAACATGCCATGACTGAAACATGGGTTTGTCAGATCTATACCAATAGTTTTGAAAGTTTGACCTTGACTCTTATTGATGTTCATGGCAAAGCATGACCTCACTGGGAACTGCAGCCTCTTAAATGTAAAAGGAACTCGCTATCACTTGGTATAAGTGGAATCCTCGGAATAAGAAGAACTTGACCTTTGTAAGCCCCAAATATGATGGTTGCTTCAATCAAGTTCTCATGCAATCTTGTTACAACACATCTTGTTCCATTTATTGGCCAAATGTTTCACTGTAAAGGGTTTATCCCCTATTAGGGTGTCTTAATATTATTGAAATTTGCTGAAATTTTGTGAATAGGCATCATATTCTGTCATTTACATATGGTTTAAATTTCATATAAATCGAAGGGAAAACATTTTCAACGGGGGTTTGTGCTCCCGGGAAACCCTTTGATTAAAATGAAATAAACTTATCCAATTGCAATGGACAATGTAGTTTCAGAATATATATGGTTATGGGGTCCAAAACCATAGGAGGAGTTCGTGAACAAACAAACAAACAGACAGGAACTACAACTTTATATATATAGATTACCATTTTATTTATTCTAACTTATGAAAAATTATGATAGATCCACACCCAAGTCTTAACATGCCGTCCCAATTAATATCACTTATCTTCATCGACAAAGCCACTGATTTTACTGGGATCAACGGTTGACAGGTGTTTATTGCTTCGTGCTTAGTTACATCGCAATGTGTGACAACAACCTAGTGTTATGTATGAAAATGGGTGGAAGTGTAATGAGATAAAACGATGATGATGATGTTTATGGTGGTAATGTTGGTGGCGGGATAGGTTATAGTGCTGGTAGTAGTATTGATGTTGGGGGCGAGGATGACGACGATGATGATGATATCTCCAGTGTTGCAATGTAATTGTTTTTTGAAGTGAAATGTTAAAAAAAAAAAAACAATCAAGAGAAATCAGCGCGAAATAACATTCAACAAACCAAATATAAATGAAAATAGACCAACTGAATACACAAATACCTATGTGATATAAGCTACCACATAGCTTAAATCACTATATATATATAGCCCGAATACACACACACACACACACACATATATATATATATATATATACTAGTTGGCTACGTGCCGTCAAAAATGACGGCTAATTGTAATATGTATACAGAATATAAATAAAGAGATATTTGTTTGTTGGTTAGTTAGTTCTTTTGCACTCGCTCACACAAGTGATACAAACATACAAACACTGTCAATGTGTGTAGCCAATTTGCTACACATACACATACACACATACATGTGTGACAAATCTTAGAACGCTGGACTTCTATAGTTTCTCACTCCCTCCTTCCTCAGTCATCACATAGATATGTGTGTACGTAATAATTATTTTTTCTACATGTGTCAGTTTATATACATGTATGTGTAGATGCGTGTGTGTTTGTAATTCTATTATCTATGTATCTTTCTAAATAAAAACGCACAAACACATATACACACACATATAATCGTAATAGCCAATGTGTGTGGCCAATTCACAATACATATAGACACACACACACAGGTGTAGCAAATATTAGACGCTGCCACCCCTTCTTCCTCAGTCGACGTTATTACCCCTTCCTTCCTCAGTCGACGTTATTACCCCTTCCTTCCTCAGTCATCTCTAGTGTGTGACGGACAAATACACAAGGGTATTATATATTAGTATACATATATATTCCAGGGTGGAACTCGTCAAACATTGTCCCAACAACGTTCCAATATGCGTTACTTTTCGCAAACTACATTTCACAATCTCTTTCACATATTTACCATCCATTAATTATTTGTCTATATATGTATATATTTATTATTTAATTACCCACCCCAACACACACACTTTAGGATTCACTCACTCTATAACATACGATATAGTTCTCGTATTATAATAACTACATAGGGATATAAGTCCGATGTTCTATTAAATAAAATATCTATATCTTACTTATATTCATTATAGTGTAAGATTGGGTTATAACCCATATGAATCCAAAATTGAGCAACGCATGGAACCCAAGGATAGTTAGGGATTGAGTATAGTTTTATTCTATACTATTTTATTATATCCTACTTTAATTTTACTTCATTTCAGTTTTTCTTACAACTCTATCATTAACTAATAATTATCTGGTATACGTTGCATCACCGACTGGTTGTGGCGGCATTCCTACTTGCATACAGGACGTTTAGGTCTGTCCACCTTCCTTAAGTGATTGGAAAGAATAAATTTCCCTTTCTTTTGATATCGAAGATACTCATAACGGTTGATAGGCCTTTAGACCTTGGGTAGACTGGGGAGTCGTCATTTCAGTTGTTATTGAACGCCAAACCACACCCCATTTTATCGTATAGTGTAGGATTATTTCACACCCCATTTCACACCACTGATACTCAAATGAAAGAGGCCTGGAAATGTTACTATGAGGGACTTATGAATACAGAGAATAAATGGGAGGAAGAGAGATTAATTTACTCAACAGCAGGACCAGCTATTGAAGTTGACACTTATAAGGTCAAAGAAGCAAACAAGGAGATGAAGAATGGTAAAATTGCGGGACCATCAGAGATTGTTGCTGAAATGTTAAAAGCATCTGGAGAAATAAGAGTCAAACTAGTAATCCGCATAGTCAATCAGGAAAAACAGGACAGAGTCATGCCCAATGACTGGCGCAGCACTACAATCATAAATTGATACAAGGGCAAAGGTGATGCTCTGGAAAGGAGCAACTATAGAGGAATAAAATTATTGGACCAAATAGTGAATGTGACGGAAAGAATTATAGCACAACTAATTAGGGAAAAAGTCAAACTAGACGAGATGCAGTTTGATTTCATGTTTGGGAAATGCACAATAGATGCACTATCCCTAGCGAAAAAACAACAACAACAGAAGTTCCTAACCAAGAATAAGTCGCTATATTTAGTTTTTGTTGATCTATAAAAGACTGTTGACAGAGTACCACGATCTATCATCTGGCGGCTCTTAAGGAAATTAGGTGTAGAGGAATGGTTTGTGAGAGCAGTGCAAACCATGTACAGAAGAGCTGTCAGTAAAGTGACAGTAGGAAGTAAATTTAGTGAGGAATTCAAGGAGCAGGTTGGAGTTTATCAAGTTTCGGTTCTTAATGTACTGCTGTTCATCAGAGTTCTTCGGCCATAACAAAGAAGATTAAAACTAGCTGTCCATGGGAACATCTCTGTGCAGATGATCTGGTCCTTATAGCACAATCCACAAAAGAAGAAGAGAATAAGTTCCGACTACGGAAACAATTTGGAATCAAATGGTTTGAAAGTAAGTAGGAAAACAGATTGTACCCTGATTCCTCCATGGAAGTGGCCCTGCTCAATATGTAGAAAAGGTATAGGCATAAAGTCTATACGATGTAAATCTTAGGAACACAAGAGATGTAGTGGGATAACAGGTAGACTAACAACTAACAGGAAGGGAAAAACTTTGTATGTAAAAGAAGCACAAGAAATCGAGGGGAAGAGTGACAGTGATATAAACCTTTTCTAATCCCACGAAGGATCCATAGATGTGGTTGACAGCTTCTGCTCTGTAGGTGACGTAATTAGCAGTGGAAAAGGGTACTATGAGAGCATAATAGCTAGAATAAAGATATGAGGGAAGAAGTTTAGAGAGTTATTCCTACAGCTGACAATAAAAGGTTCCTGTCCACGTACGAGCTCGTACAAAAGGACGATCGTATAATGCCTGTGTGCGACGTGTGATGCTGTATAGTAGTGAAACATGGGCAGTGACTGTAGAGAACATGCATGGGCTGGCGAAAAATGAAGCAACCATTCTTCGTTAGATGTGCAATGTATATGTGAGAGAATAGTAGAGCTTGGATGAACTGAGGGAGAAACTGGGTTTAAGAGGAATCCGAAGTGGTATGCAAAAGAGGTGACTGCGCTGGTATGGGCATGTGATGAGTATGGAAATCTTAGTGGAAATCCCAGTAGAAGGAGGCCGCAGTAGAGGACCTGGATGGAGGTGGTGAGAGCTGATCTCAAATTGCTGAGACTCACAGAGATGATGAAGGATCGCAGTGTGTGGAGAGTTGGTGTGCTGAAAAGCACCCGTCCAACCCATGCAAACGTTGGAAAACGGACGTAAAAACGATAATGATGATGGTTATGATGATTCAGAAATTAATACTATTTGTTAAACATCAACTTTAATATAACACATCTCAGTTCAGAATAAATTGTATTGATCCCATTAAAGACCATTAGAATCTAAACTGCTTTGCTTAAGAGATACATGTGTATATATTTCGACAACACACAACTTCAAAGTTCTGGCGTCGATGAATTATTCGAAGGCATTTTTCATGGCTGTCTAGTTGTTGAATACTTTCCCTTGCAAGAAATAATCAAAATGTTTGAAAAGGGTGTTGACGGTTGGTGAAAGATCTTGTAAGTATGGTGGATTAGACAGAGCTTCGTAGCTTCTGGTGCCTTGATTGAGCTATGCGTTGATGTGCAAGAGGATTGGGTTTTTTCTACTGAGCAATGCTGGATACTTATGCTGCAATTTCTTTTATGCATTTCATCGATTCCTAGACAATACTTCTCTGCTGTGATTATTTCTCCAGGATTCAGAAAGCTGCAATGAATTAATCTGGATATGGTCCACCAAACCGTTGCAATAATAGTCTTTTTGTAAAACTTTGGCTTTGAGTAGTGTTGAGGAGCTTCATCTCGGCCCAGTCACTGTGCTGAAAGTCATTGGTTGTTGTATAAGATCCACTTTTCATCGCAAGTCACAATGCATTCATAAATTCATAAAATGGATCGTTCTTTTCTTGCGCAAAACAGAAGTGAAAGCAGACTTCACAACGATGATTTTCTTTATTTTCATTCAATTCGCAAGGCACCTATTTCCAAGCATTATCGAATTTCCAATTCAGTTTAAATATTCAGAAATTGTCCCAACGAAATTGTTTCAACGAAAGCCTTCAATTCAACATCACCAATGGCAGAATGCCGTCTGCAACCTTCCAACCTTCAAGAGTTTATTCGCCATGAGGGGATTTTTAAAATCAATGTTGCACTGTGCATTCATCAACACTTCCTTGATCCCAAACTTCATATCCGTTTGAACTGCACTGTGGGCGAGTTTAAAATCAAAGAAATAAATGTGGCGATAACTCTGTTTTAACATCTTACCTTTAGAAATCTGAAAATTTATAAAAATATACTTTATATTAAAATTGTATAACATAGATAGAACGAGCATAAAATAACTTTATACGACTTGTAGCAATTTTTATCCTTTAAAAATGTGTCGAAATAAATAAAAACAGAATATTGCATTAATTTCTGACCAACCTAATATCAAAATAACATTCTTACATACAGAGACACACACACACATATATATACATATATATATATATATATATATATAAATATATATATGTGTGTGTGTGTGTGTGTGTGTGTGTATGTATGTGTGTGTTTGCATGCATGTGCGTGTATATGAACACATGCATGTGCCCACATACAAAAGTTATATATATATATATATATATATATATATATATATATATATATATATATATATATATATATGTATGTATGTAAAAGTTAAACAGAAATAACAACACAATCGGTACAGTATAAGAAATATATTAGGTTAACGCTTGAAATAGCAGGAAGAGGGTATGTATATATATATATATATATATAGTTAAAAGAATAGAGGTGTAACACACAAGTTATTATATATTGGTAAACGGAATAGAAAATGCTGACAAATTGTTCACAGTTGAAAAATGGTTTAATTAGGAATAAAAGAGTATTAGTGATTGTATGGGTTAGTATTCAGTTGTGGTTTTAAGTTTTTAAGTTTTTACCGGTTGCGCATTTCTAAATGCTTTTCAAAAATAATTTTGAGATAGAGTGTCCGTGCTGTTTGCTCTGATCTGCACGGACACTCTATCTCAAAATTATTTTTGAAAAGCATTTAGAAATGCGCAACCGGTAAAAACTTAAAAACTTAAAACCACAACTGAATACTAACCCATACAATCACTAATACTCTTTTATTCCTAATTAAACCATTTTTCAACTGTGAACAATTTGTCAGCATTTTCTATTCCGTTTACCAATATATATATATATATATATATATATATATATATATATATATATATATATATATATTTAATAATTAATATTAATAATTGAATTTGTTCGCAGGCGTAGCTGAAACACCACCCAGACAGGGGTGTAGTGTTTAACGAAGGGTATGAATAAGAAAGAAATAGTTATATAATGGATAGTATGGTAATATGTATAGAATAGATATGTTGGTTATTTAGTTGTTATGATAATAACAATGTTGTTAGAAAAGATAACATGAATATAATATAAAGAATATAAAGATATAGGATTTTGGTTATATATAGTTTACTTCACGTTAATCAATTAAAAAGTACAATAAAAAGTTACCAAGAGTTAAGATTGACAAGATTATTTTGTTGTTAATGTGAGGCTGTTGTAGTCTGTTGTTGTTGGTGTTAAAACAGCGAGTTACAGATAATTGTTGCTGTTGTTGGAATTTGGAATCCGTGGTAGTAATTCTTAGACCGTTAGTTAGTAAGATATGGTTTGTATATCTCTGAATGGTCTGTAATAGTTTGTAGACCACTGTGGCTTGTAGTAATAGAGGTTCCAATCTGTGTGTGTGTATCTGTAGACTTCATGGGGTCTGTTGGTAGACCAAAGGGGTCTGTTGATAGCAGTAATCCTTACATAGTTAGTTGTATATCCTATCTCTTCGATGTCTCTGTGTGGAATGGCTTGTACATGGTCTGTATATAGCTGTCACTTCCTGTCCCCCACCTTGAGAGGACAGCCAACGAATCCACTTCTCTACACCAAAGAGAGTGTTGACCAAGGATTTAACCTTTAGGTATCACCCAAAGTTCAAGGCGCATACAGATTTCGCTACAAGTGTCTGTCACCAAACTTTTCTTTTCTTTCGTTGCTTAATTCGTTTCATTTTCAACGTTTCATTTCCTTTTATTAATTCCTTTTAATAGTCTGTTTTGTTTTTGTATAAACAGCTTTATAAAATAAAATAGAAACAGCAACCTAAAACAATGGTATGCATATCATTGTTTTGTGTGTCAAGTGTATATATTCATTTAAGTTTATGTCCTAATATACTTCATCACTGACACCTGGCAATTATATATTAGTAACAACTTTTGTGTATATTTATACTTCAATCATATATAATTATATACTTTTACCTTTTCCAAAATAGAACAAGATTTATATCGTGTTTATTTCAACTGATAAAAGTATTAAGTTATTGCCCTTTGTATATCTCTTTCTCATTTCCTCTCTCTCACTTTCTATCTTTCTCTGGAAGAAATCTGCTGGAGAGGGATGCGCTCTGCCAGGCTTAAAATGCCAAAGAAACGCCGTATGTCAATACGGTGCCGCTACGACTAAATCAGAAGTTACGGGACCATACATACATATAATGTAACAGGCATTTCTCTTATAAAGATATATGGAGTTATTTAAATTGATAAAAGTACTAAGTTATTGCCCTTTGTATATAACGTAACATTTATTTTATAAAAACTTATATTGTGTTATGGTAGAATGTCGGACATGCTTTGCAGCATAGAGTTACGGCCCGTTACCTTCTGAGTTCTAATCCCGCCAAGATTGGCTTTGCCTTTCATCCCTACGGGGTCGATAAAATAAGTACCCGTCGCACACTGGGGTCCATTTAATCGACTTTCCTCCTCCCCAAATATTATTGGCCTTGTGCCTAAATCAGAAACCATTATTAATGTCTTGGCAGTATCGGTGGAGGGTCGGACGCCATGCTTTGTGGTATAGTTACGTCCCTTTACGATCTGAGTTCAAATCCCGCCGAGGTTGACTTTGCCTTTCATCCTTACGGGGTCGATAAAATAAAGTACCAGTAATGCACTGGGTATTTGCTGGCCTTGTGCCTAAAGTAGAAACAATTATTAATGTCATAAATTTTACCGTCTAAGAGAATGAACTTACATAATTAGAACTAGCTGACGTACCTAGATTCGCCCGGGTAAACAGATGATAAGAGAAGACAGGTAAAAGAGAAAATGACTGTATTGGATGTTTGTCTGGTTACAGTATGAGGCGAGTCCGCGTGGTCTCTGTGATACAAAAAACAGTTTAAAAAATCTTCCAGATATACCAGATTCTTCGTGTGTACCGTTTTTGCATAGTATATGAACAATTCTAGGTGCTCCCACCTAGAATTGTGACCTCTAGGAGATGGTTCATCTTCTGCCTGACTGTAAAACGTGTATCATTGCATAGACGGGGTTGTTCGACGTTTCTCAAAAGGATGATGGAAGTTCCAATCTTTTATATTATATGTAGATATAGATATAGATAATTAATATAAAAGATGTCTGTCAATGTAAAAAAGGTCCCTAATTACTTGAAATGGTTTATACAAATGCCAAATTAATATGGATATGGATAACATGCTTATCTATAAGTGGTCAGCTATAATAATAAAACAACAAATTATATGACACAAAAATGTTTAAAGTAAATTCCAGGCTCTTAGCCACTGAGTAATAGACAGTCAATGTTGCCCAGAGTTCAACTCGGGGAGGTGGCCTGGTTTGAACTCCAAATGGCGGATCCTTCTACCTCGAAAATAGAATCGTTTTTCAATATTACTCTAGCCCTGGCAGACTCAGCATATGATGAGGTTTTATTATCACCGCAATGAGAAGCGATAAATTTGAAGGCAATTTCTATCAATACTTGTTGGTTTTTATTACTCATTATCGACGATAAATGACATTGAACAGAAATGATAACTCTGTCAAAGATCACAAATGTCTGAATCATTTACGTGGAATATTCAAAGCAGTGAAGGCAATTTATACCAATACTTGTTGGTATTTATTGTGCAACATAGCAGTGAAAGCAATTTTTACCAATACTTGTTGGTATTTATTGTGCAACATAGCAGTGAAAGCAATTTTTACCAATACTTGTTGGTATTTATTGCGCAACATAGCAATGAAAGCAATTTTTACCAATACTTGTTGGTATTTATTGTGCAACATAGCAGTGAAAGCAATTTTTACCAATACTTGTTGGTATTTATTGCGCAACATAGCAATGAAAGCAATTTATACCAATACTTGTTGGTATTTATTGTGCAACATAGCAGTGAAAGCAATTTTTACCAATACTTGTTGGTATTTATTGCGCAACATAGCAATGAAAGCAATTTTTACCAATACTTGTTGGTATTTATTGTGCAACATAGCAGTGAAAGCAATTTTTACCAATACGTGTTGGTATTTATTGCGCAACATAGCAATGAAAGCAATTTATACCAATACTTGTTGGTATTTATTGTGCAACATAGCAGTGAAAGCAATTTTTACCAATACTTGTTGGTATTTATTGCGCAACATAGCAATGAAAGCAATTTTTACCAATACTTGTTGGTATTTATTGTGCAACATAGCAGTGAAAGCAATTTTTACCAATACTTGTTGGTATTTATTGCGCAACATAGCAATGAAAGCAATTTATACCAATACTTGTTGGTATTTATTGTGCAACATAGCAGTGAAAGCAATTTTTTACCAATACTTGTTGGTATTTATTGCGCAACATAGCAATGAAAGCAATTTTTACCAATACTTGTTGGTATTTATTGTGCAACATAGCAGTGAAAGCAATTTTTACCAATACTTGTTGGTATTTATTGCGCAACATAGCAATGAAAGCAATTTATACCAATACTTGTTGGTATTTATTGTGCAACATAGCAGTGAAAGCAATTTTTACCAATACTTGTTGGTATTTATTGCGCAACATAGCAATGAAAGCAATTTTTACCAATACTTGTTGGTATTTATTGTGCAACATAGCAGTGAAAGCAATTTTTACCAATACTTGTTGGTATTTATTGCGCAACATAGCAATGAAAGCAATTTTTACCAATACTTGTTTGTTTTTATTGCTCATAACGACATTAAATGACATTGAACATAAATGATAACTCTGTCAAAGCTCACAATACTGATCAAAGAATACCAATGTCCGAATCATCTACGTCGCTTATTGATAGCATTAAAGATATGCATACATCAGCTCAAAGCTTCATTATAGACAATATTCAGGGTTGTTCCTCTGTTAGTGGTATCAATTGCAAATGTTATACCATCAGGATCGCACACTCGAGATACAGCAACATACAGTTGCACATGGCTGAATGCTGGATCATTCTAGTAGACACAGACTCACTTGAAAATCTGTCCCTGTGCCTTGTTGACAGTCATGGAGAAGGTCAAATTGACGGGAAACTGTCTCCTTTGCCAAATGAATGCCAGCAGATCTTCACTTGGTCTCAGCATAATCCTCGGAATGAGAACTGATTCCTCTCTGCCTGGGAGTTTAGCTTCTAAAACTCTTCCGTTAATCAATCTCTCAACAATCAATCTGGTACCATTGCAAAGACCCATTGTATGATTGATAATTCTAAGCAATATAATCGGCATACCCTTTTTCAACCTCAAAATATTTGGGGGGAAATCCGGATATTTGAAGTGAATTCAGATACTCAGTGGGAACATCCAGATTGTTCTGCTGATTAGGCTCCATTGCATCCGCACTGACGGTCAACCATTCCTTTCCAGGAAACATTCCGGCTACTTGCGAATTTATTTCATCGACTGTTGCATTCGTATGAGTTAGAATAACGCGTTCCGATATCCAGGAGATATTCTGCCAAAAAGCATTCAAATTAGGGAACACCCAGTCAATCAATGCTTGGCGGTCCAGTGGCATGACCAAATGGTCTGGGATTCTTACAGTCTGATTATCACCAACGTGTGGCAATTCATCGTTTCCCAACTACATCAACCATCGGACGTATGTCTCAGCCTCTTCGTTTTACCCGAACATACGAAGTCGCATATTATCGTGTAATCGCAAAACTCTGAAATGGCGCCACAACGGGGACTTTTTCAGACATGCATCGACAATTTGCGCTCTTTGAGCATTCCTAACAATTGGTAGAACCTGTCTGAAATCGCCACCAAGAACGATAGTCTTACCACCGAATGGCAGGTCACTACCGCAGATATCTCTCAAAGTTCTGTCCAATGCCTCCAGCAAATATCTGTGTGCCATTGGAGCCTCGTCCCAAATAATCAGAGACATATCGCGAGTTCACGTTGTCCTGTAATGTTACACTCAACTCATCCGGAGCCAATGAAGCCTTGAAGCATGAGTGGAAGGTCCTCCCACCACTCAGCAAAGTGGCAGCGATCCCACTGGTGGCCACAGGGAGAGCAATCTTCCTCTGAGCTCTGACTGCTGATAACATAGTGTTGAAACAGAATGTCTTTCCGGTGCTTCCTGGAGCATCTATGAAAGCACAAAATTGCTCATTAGTAGAAATCGAGTGGAGAACGCCATCGACCAATTCTCTCTGAAATTGGGTCAACATTGGCATACGTTCATCCACAATACGTTGCTGTTCCGGTGGATCAAACTGGAATAGTTCCCTCCGATCGAGTGGCAACCGTCTAAACTGCAATCTAATGTTCAATGGTAAGACGCGTTGCCGCATTTCTTCATTAGGAATTGGCAAATTGAAATCTCTTAAACATTTGAAACCAGATAGAAAAATACGTACAGCAAAAAAAAGTAATATTGTTGGAATATAAACCTTTAAAAATACAGGACAAGAAACTAAAATAAAACTTTAAAAGAATAGGACAAGAAACTAAGATAAAACTTTAAAAGAATAGGACAAGAAACTAAGATAAAACTTTAAATAATTGGACAAGAAATAAAAAATTTGGCAAAATTTTTATTGGTAAAAAATCGAGTTCCACATTCATAGGCTCTGGGTTCCACATTCAGAGGTCGTCGTCAGACCGGGGGGAACATTTGATCCTGGTTTGAACACCAATTGGGCCATAACCATACCCCTATTTCATCATAACCATACCCCTTTTTCCACATCATCCATTATCTTTTTCAGATATCCTTTGAATACTCTTGCCACAATATCAGGACGGTCCTTTGGCTGTTGTCCTGGCAAAAGTGCATCCTTAATATCAGTCCATTCAGGATTGCATGTAACCGTTATAAACAAATCTGGCTTTCCAAACTTTCTGACAATAGCCATTGCATCCTGATAGCGAATGTTCATATATCTCGGGCCGCCGATGAACGACGATAGCAAAATGATGCGTCGACCAATTTGCTTGTAATTGGCATCATCGGCTGTTATCGCATCCTGTATATTATTATACAATTCAGCTCTGATATGTTGCTGATGTGTAGCTATATAATTTAGCCTTTGATTTTCGATCTTTGCGAATGCCATACAACAGTATTCCTGGAACAATCTGCTGGCTTGAAATAGCGCAATTCTCTGTTGATTCCTCTCGTTCAAATGGAACGCGTAAATGTGGCGAATCGAATTATTGTGTTTATTGCCGCCTCCCTGTTGATGCTGATTCTCATGATCATCTAAATGAACAGACATGTTCCATCCATTTTCACCTTTTGGGAATAAAAGAACATAATGCAATGGATCGTATGCCCTATTTGACTCATTGATAGTCTTGAGACCACCATCTCTGCGATTGAGGACGATATCTCTCGATCCAGGCTTATCGTCCATCAACACAGCAACTTCACGAAATACTTCAGGGGCATTATATCGCCGTTCGTGTTAATTCCTTGGCACTGCGTCAGTCTTAATCACCAATGTTTGCTGCTGAACATTTTGCAGTTCAGCCACCAACAAGAAATCCATAACATAAGGATTACACTGTCTAAGCCATGATTGCAAATCACGGATCAAATCATTTAACCTTTGCCGTTCAAGTTCAGTTATATTTCCCGGCAACTTCATCCAACCGATCCTGATATCCTCCTCCTATTCACTATAATCTGGATCGTTAAAATAAATTTGAGCGAATCGAGGCCTCTCTCCTGGGGTAACTTCTAAATTACCGATACAATGATACAAACGGCCTTGAATGACTACATTCGGTTGCCATGCTCCACTCTCAAACATCTCACTAACTCTCTGCGATGCTAAAGCTAATGGATTGTTAATTTGCCGCGAATATTTGCGCAGTAATCTACCTCGGTCTCCTTGATCACCCCACATACTTAATATTTTAAAGTCCGGTGAATCCTCATCATCCGGTATTCGCAAGGGTTCTAGTTGAACTGCTCCTTTATGACAGCACATTGTGGTCCACGTCTTTTCGTGCCTCCAAAGCAATGCTCCACAATGTGGACACTCTGCTCGTCCACCAATCTGAAAATGACACGGTTGCCATGATCCATTTTTAATATCATCCGTTCGCCTTCTAGCCTCTTTACTGGAATGAGGAGCATTTTGGCTACACATTCTCTGAACTTCTGTATTGCGCTGGCGCTGTTCAGCCAGCTCCTCTTCATCCATCGCAGCACGCCGTTGCAGTTGATTTCCGGCCATCTGCTGATGATGCTCAGCCAGTTCGTCTTCAGCCATCGAAGCACGCCGTCGCAGCCTGGCTCCAGTGTTTCGTTGGCGTTGTTCAGTCAGCTCCTCTTCATTCATAGCGGCACGTCTTCGGCTCTGAAATTCGGCGTTCCGATGGCGCTGTTCGGCCCGTTTTTCTTCATTCCTGGCTGCACGCCGTCGCCGCTGTAGTTCATTGTTTGATAAAGTCGAATTGCTTTTATTATCAGAATTCATTTCGAGCAATTGTCAAAAAATGACACAATAATAAATATAAAAGATGTCCGTCAATGTAAAAAAAAAGGTCCCTATTTACTCCCTTCACAACTCTGAGTATGTTAGACTAACAGACAGGCACACAGACAGATAAACTGCGTTGCAATTGTGGAACGCCCCACGTACACACACATACACGCATGGAAACGCGCACACGCACGCAAACTTACACACGCACATACACATGTTGATAGTTTTTACTTTCTGTGGAACGCTGCACGCACGTACACACATAAACATACGCGCACGTATATACACACGCACATATGTTAATAGTTATTGCTTTCCTTCCCCACTTATTTCCACACACATAACACACACACATGTCTCTACACTGACACATATACATAGTGTATCCAACACAGCGTTCACACTCTCCCCTTTCACTCCCTCATTGGCATTATGCATATTAATTTCAGTCTGGCGTCGTTGATGTGGGCGGAGTCGTTTGAAACCTACGAACCAATGATAATCAAGAATTATGACACACGGAATACTGGGGAATTTTTCTTTGTTATTTTATTACATCCTCTGTTTTTTTTACACGCAGAAATGCCCATTTGTACCGTCCTGTATTGTCCTGTACTGTCCTTAATGTCTACTTTATGTAAACCCTTGTGGTTAATAAAGAAAACATTATTATTATTATTATTGAAATTAATATATAGATAACGTTTAATAAATCATAAAACAAATTAGTTTTAACAATCAGAATTATAATTGATTGTTTCAGTCCCACTTTCATAGGGGTGGAAGTGGTATTAAGACTGGTGAATGTAGGATCAATCGGTTGGAATTTGCAGACTACATGGTACTACTTAACTTGTTGGGAGGTGATCTGCGACATGCACTGGATAGGGTAGGTTTGTTGCCGAATGCTGCATAACGTTGAGGGGGGTCCCGCGCGAACTAGGATGCGGAAGATCCGTGTCAGCATATGCGGACGATGTCACCGTAGTGGTGTCGAACGCCAAACACATCGAGGCGATCGGCACTACACTAAGAGAATACGAAGCGGTGACAGGAGCAATGATCAACCAGGAAAAGTCAGTGGGCCTGCAGCTCGGCACCTGGAGAGGCAGGTCCATGCCGTCCAACAGCGTCGTCGGGCGCTGGACGGACGGACCGGTTAAATTGCTAGGGGTCTGGTTCGGTCCAGACCTCCAGACGGACAAAAACTGGGACGAGGTGACGAGCAGGGTGGCTTCTCTCATCCAGAAATGGGCGGAGAGGAAGCTATCCCTGAAAGGTCGAGCGGAGGTGGCTAACGCGTACATCGCGTCCGTCATCTACTACCACCTGACCGTCGTACCATGTTCTAAGCGCCGCCTGACTGCGCTGGAGCGTTTGCTCTTTCGCTTCTTGTGGAAGGGACGCGCTCTGATGGTCAGGCGGTCCATCTGCTGTCAACACCCGCTACGTGGAGGGCTGGGTATGCCGTGGCTGATGATGCGCAGACACGCGCTCAGGCTACGACATCTCCACCTCTTCCTCGACGGTGATCAGGTGTGGTCGCCGTTTGCTAGACACGTTTTTCCCCAGCTCGTCTCCTTGACGGAGCTGCAGTCCTGGGTCAAGCGAAGACCGAGAGGGAGCGCTTGGAGACTGGAATGTCTTCAGGCGCTCACAGCCCTCGACCAATCGGGCAATGTGATCAGTGGAAACTCCACCTTGGCGTTCTATAGGGGATTAGTGGAGGGGAAGAGCGACGACGTACTTGGAGAAACTCTAGGCGTCGACGAAAATCAACTAGCCAATCTCTTCGGAAGGACTTTCGGGCCGGGGCCTATGGACAACTTCCAGAAATCCCTGGCCTGGCAGTGCTACCGGGGAGCTTTGCCAGTTCGGGATAAACTCTACAGGCATGGAGGTGCCGTCAGCCGGGCATGTCCGAGATGCGCACAGGGCGACGAAACCGTCCTGCACGCACTCGTCCAGTGTCCGAGCATTGCTGACTTGTGGGTTTATGTCGAAAACCTGCTGTCACGTGTAGGACGGATCCAGCTATCAGCTGAGTCCATCGTGAGGATTGCCCCGCCCTCTTCCTTTAGCCGGGAAGGGCAGGCAGTTTTTATCTGTCTGGTGGCCATGGCGAAAGTGATAGTATGGTGGACACGTTTGAAAGGGCTGAAGACGAGCACTTACCTCTTCGGTGATGCCCTGATCAACTTTTTCAAATTTCATTTGAAAAGGAAAATCAGGGTAGAGAGGGAAGTGCTCTCTTCCCAGCATTTTGTTGAAAGATGGGTGAGAGAAGCAAGTATGGCCCGAATGAATGGGCCTTCTCTGAGTATGTGTCTGTAAATTAAAGGTGGAAAACTGGGAGAGGGCACTTGTCCTGGTGGTCAGGGTCACTGTGGTCTTTTAATGGGCTTTCTCCACAAATGTCCCTCGGAAGTTTCCCCCCTATTGGGGAATTTTTCTTTGTTATTTTATTACATCCTCTGTTTTTTTTACACGCAGAAATTCCCATTTGTACCGTCCTGTATTGTCCTGTACTGTCCTTAATGTCTACTTTATGTAAACCCTTGTGGTTAATAAAGAAAACATTATTATTATTATTATTATTTTATTATTAACACTACTTATTAAGGATTTAATGATACTGATTACAGTGTAACACGAAATGTGCTATACCACATCAGTAACCAGACCCACATAGACATTGATTGGTCAAACTGGTGAACCAATAGCAACTTAAAGTTACACACCACATATTGTATATATATATATATATGTTGTATGTGCATATATATATATATATATATATACAAGTGGAAGCTTAGTAAAATCGAAGCTTTGGCTGTGGCCAAGCTAACGACCTACAATTAGGAATAAGCAGCAAAGCACACAATAAGGTAGTAGGCCTTAGAGTAATAACATACGTTTAGACAGCTTGACAAATTGAAAATGGCGGCAGGTAGACAATATCAAAAACTACGAAAAAACTAATCAGGTTACATATATATATATATATATATAGGAACAAGTAGGACCCCGACGGCTGAGCTCAAGCCGTTTCGACGGCTAATTCTGGACGAATTAGTCCAGAATTAGGCGTCGAAACGGCTTGAGCTCAGCCGTCGGGGTCCTACTTGTTCTTATTACCCACTCTACTACCCTAAGTATTGAGTACTTTGGTGCGTTATGGTCCGCCTGGTTCCTTACCACATTTCCTTCGTTATATATATATATATATATATATATATATATATATATATATATATATATATATATATATATATATAGGAAAATGTATGACCTCGACACGAGGCTAAAAATTCTAATTTAGTCCAGAAATAGCTGTCGAAACGGCTTGAGCTCTGCCGTCGGGGTCATACATTTTCCCATTACCCACTCTACTACCCTAAGTATTAAGGAGTACTCTGGTGCGTTATGGTCCATCTGGTTCCTTACCACAACTCCTTCGTTTTATATATATATATATATATATATATATATATAGGAACCAGTAAGACCCCGACAGCTGAGCTCAAGCCGTTTCGACGGCTAATTATTCTATATTCATAATGTGTGGTGACAGTCAAGTTTGCAATTTTCAACAGTTGAAAATTGCAAACTTGACTGTCACCACACATTATGAACCTGAAGATTGCGAAAGCATGAAAGTACTTGTTCAATTAACACTTAACATTTAATATTCTATCATACTATTTCATTATAATACCATTATAAATTTTAAAGGATTGTAAATATAACGAGTAAATCAGACAAAGTTGGAATTCCTCTTATTAATATAATCTTCTATACACAATCATACACACCCGTGTATATTTATCTATCTATCTATCTATATATCTATCTATCATCTAGCTGTCGTCTGTTCTACAGCGTAGATGTAATTCACTTCGCGCAGAAGTTTTGTTCAAATTTATTGCGGAAATTTTGTAAGTTCAATTTTAATTTTGATACTATTGTGTAGCTTGACCCCCCGTCTGAACTGTCAGGCGGTGGGTCAGCTCATCTTTGCCCCTCCCAGGGGTGAAAATCCTCTTTTTAAAAATGTTGTGGCATAAAAAATTTCAATCGTCTGACAGAAATGTTAAACGAAGTTAACGAAAATAGTGGTGGGGGGACAGCGGTAAGAGTTGTAAGCTCGCACGCTTTAGTCCCCCCCCCCTTCCTTCCCAACTAACGTCATAGAGAAGGAAAGAAAAAATAAAATAAAAACAGACGAATCTGCGTAAAAAAATAACGAAAACACAAATCTGGACATTGATTCCAACAACGAAAAAAAAAAAATTTGAAAAATTGCATGACAATATTAATACCACAAACAAAGACACGACAAACACAAAAATAACATTTGAAAACAACATCATAACAGAAAGCAAAGCAGACGACAAAGTCAACACCAATAATATTTCATTTGCATAAACAACAAAGAAATCTTTGACATATATACCTGAAAATATTTCAGATGTGGCACAAAGAATTACAGACGCCAAACAATACATTACTGAAGGGGAAAATGGTATTTTATCGGTAAAAATGCCTCAAGAACTCACCAAAGACATTGAAAGTCGGACGGTCGTTTTCCGCACCATCAACATTTCTAAAAAAATCTCAACAGCCAACACAAACAGAAATCAAAGCAGTACTTACAGAAGTACTTAATGAAACCACTTTCATAAGAAGAGACAGACTGTATGGAAGCCTAGCGATTATTATGAAGAACGAATCGGCGGCAAAAAAATGTGCTTTGTCACCGATTCGTTCGACAAATTTTACCTTTTATCCATCTTATATGGGTAAAAGAACTCAGCGCATATGGCTGGATGCAATGATGCCAGATGTGGACTACTGCTGGGCTCATAGCTGGCTTCATCGATCCAGCGAATGACAACGTGATTTCCATTGGGAAAACCACAGGCAATGCGTTCAGTGGAACAGGTATAGAACTTGTAGTGCAAATGAAGCCTGAACGCATCGCCCAAATACCCGACAGAATCCTATTAGAGGGCCACGGGTATATAAACATTAGCGTGGAGGGGAGAAGGCCGTCCTGTCATATCTGTGCAGGCAGAGGGCACCTGAAGGCGGCTTGTCACCAACTCAACAAAAATAAAACCCTGCTACCAACACCAGCTCCACCACCACCACAACAGATAAACAAACAACAAAACTCAGTCCCACCCAACCCGTCCCTCAGTAATACTACACCACCACCACAACAACACAAACAGTCACAACACATTACCCAAAAACAAAATACAGTCCCACCCAACCCCTCACTCAATAAAACAACACAACCACCGCAGCCACAACACACAACACAGTCTAACATAGTGACACCCATCTCCCCCACAAAGAAAACCAACACGGAAACATTACCAGCAAACATACCTCTTCCCTCCAACACTGAAGATAACCCAACGAATTCGGAGGAAGAAACGGAGTCCTTCAGACAGATTAAAAGGAAAAAAAGAAAACATGTGCAAAACACACAAGGCCAAACAACCCCTACCCAAATGTCAACACAATCCAACAAAACACAAAACACCCCTCCAGCAACAAACAAAACCAAACCTGCCCCTCCCCTCTTCGAAACACTCACACCATCCGAAAAAAAGACATTACACTATACTTACATCAACAGAAACAATAATAAATTAAATGAACTCATAAACAATAATCCTTCGGTACAAACCGAAGGTGTAAACTTTGTTTCTTCAGAAAACTACCCACATTTAAAATTAATAAAGATCCCAATGAACCTCTACCAAAAACTAAAAAAGGATTTTAAGGAGGACGTAGGACCACCCTCTGTCAAACCCATAAACCGCGTTCTACTAAAAAGCTTTCCCCCTCCCCTTCCCTTCCCCAACACAACTCCAAACACCCCAACCCCACCACACACTGACGACCCCACACCACCAGAAGACACCCCTTCATCCAACACCCCCGACCCCATGGAAGTCGTGCGACCCGAACCCCGGGAAGCAGAAAGGTAGGTATCTACACTCTCCTTTGGCTTTGCCGCCCACATGGATGTGTTAAGAGTAGGATGTTTGAATGCACGTGGCCTGGGCTCAACTTGGAAGCAAGCAAAGCTTCTAAATGACCTCAGGTCACGTGGTATAAATGTAATGGTTATCTGTGAGACTCGGATCAGCGTCGTGCGGCAGCTGGCCCCTACCTTCGATGACTTTGAGGTGCATGCATCTCTTTGTCAACCTGGAGGTGGGGGTGGGGTTGTCGTACTGCTGGAAAAACACCTGGGTCTCGCCGTACAGGTTGTTCACTCGGACCCGGAGGGTCGTTTGTTGGTGCTAGACGTTGGCAGTGGTGAAGGTGCGGCCTTGAGACTGGTCGCCGTCTACTCCCCTTTCGGAGCTGAACGGCCCGACTTCTTCCAGCGTTTGGAGACTTTTCTGGGAACGTTGCGTTCCCTGCTTCTAGCGGGTGATTGGAATGACATCCTAGATGCACGTTGGGACTATGCAGGAGCATGTCCTAATAGAGGGGGGTGTAACAGCCTCAAGGGGTTACTCGACCGTTTTAACTTAGTCGATAGATATCGACTAGATTTTCCAACTGTGCCAACCTGGACTTGGACGAACCACAGTGGTCAATCTAGATCGTACTTAGATAGATTCTTAGTTAGAAGTAAGGATAGGGACATATTAAGCTGTCCAGAAATGCTCACGGTTGGCTATACGGATAACAAATTAGTGACCTGCGTAGTCAATCTCGAGAAAACACATAAACAGGGTCCCGGTTACTGGAAACTTAATTTGTCTTTACCGGCAAAAGAGACTTATAGAAACCGGATTAGCAGATTAGTTAAGGAGAGGTTGACGGGTGCAATCGTCAACAACCGATGGTGGGCATCTCTCAAAAGAGAGATTAGAACAGAATCAATAAGTTATAGCAAGATGTTAGCTGCCGATAGGAATAGAAACGAGAAAGAATTAACAGGTAAATTAGAAGAGGCAATCAAGAGCGAAGATGTGGCCAGAGTGCTGGCATCGAGGACGGCCTTGAACCAGTTTTTCGATGCAAAGCACGAAGGCTGCGTCATTCGAAGTAAAATACGTGCTCTAGGTAATGAGGGGGCCAAAGCCGTTGGCTGGGACCGCGTGACAGAAGCTAAGAGTGGAAATCGATCCACCGTCCGGTCTTTGCAAGACGAGGATGGACGGGTGATCCGGGAGCCTAAGAAGATTGCGAGGCCTTTCAAAGGCACTTTGCCCGATTATTCGGGGGAGGCGAGGGTCCGGGCGGGGACGTGGATTTCGGTCCATACCTCGACGGCCTGCCGCGTCTCTCGAGCGAAGAGGCAGAGTCCTGCGAGGGACCAATCTCGGCTGATGAGATCGGGGATGCGCTGAGCCAATACAGCAGACGCAAATCTCCAGGTCTCGATGGTATACCTTACGAACTTTATTTAGCAATGCCGGTCTTCTTCTCCGAACTCCTCGAAGCGGTCTACTGCAATTGCCAGCAGAACGGGAGAATTCCTTGTTCTGTAGCCAAGGGCGTAGTCTCGCTGGTGAGGAAGGACGAGAACAAGGGGATAGTATAAATAATTTTCGGCCCATAACCCTGCTAAACACAGAGTTAAAGATTTTGGCCAAGGTGTTAGCAAAGAGGTTGGCGCTTGTCGTGGGTGGCCTGGTGGGAGATGCGCAGACATGTGCTATCCCATCCAGGTCCATTCACGATAACCTCCACCTCATGCGATACATCATAGAGAGGGTTGGCAACAAACCCGGCTTCGGTGGGGCCCTGTTCAACTTGGATCAGTCTAAGGCCTTCGATAGGTTACCTGGATGGTTACCTGGATGCGGTGCTAGCGGCGGCTGGGTTCGGTCCTGTTTTCAGAGGCTGGATCACTGCCTTACATAGCAACCACATCTGTTCTAGGATCAAGGTGAACGGCTACCTTTCGAAGCCGTTCGAAATCACACGATCCATTCGACAGGGGTGCCCTCTCTCCTCCCTTCTGTACGTATTGACTCTCGAGCCTTTACTGAGGAAGTTGGAGTTGTTGCAGGGTATCCCCCTGGAACCAGGATTGAGCAAAGCGGTGTCGGCCTACGCCGATGACGTAACAGTAATGGTATCGACCGACTCGGAGATCGAGGCGATCGGTACCTTACTGGAGGATTGCGAAAGGTTGTCAGGAGCGAAACTGAACCGGGAAAAATCCATCGGGCTGCAACTCGGAACGTTGAGAGGCAGACCGATGCCTCCCGAGGGTGTCGTCGGACACTGGACGGAGGGCCAGGTCAAGTTGCTTGGGGTTTGGTTTGGACCCGACCTCCAGGTGGAAAAGAACTGGGACGAGGTTACGAACAAGGTGTTTGCACTAACCCAGAAATGGGCCAAGTGTAAGCTGTCCCTAAAAGGTCGGGCGGAGGTGGCGAACATTTACATAGCGTCCGTCACTTACTACCGCCTGACTGTCGTGCCTTGCCCTAAGGAAACACTCACCACCATGGAACGCATGCTCTTCCAATTTCTTTGGAAGAAGCGCCCTCCTATGGTGAGAAGATCCATCTGCTGCCAACAACCTTCGAAAGGAGGGCTGGGGATGCCGTAGTTGATGATGCGTAGGCACGCATTAAGGCTACGGCACCTACAGGTATTCCTCACTGGTCAACCGGTGTGGGCTCCGTTCGTGAAACGAGCCTTTCTGAGACTCGTCTCGCTCACCGAGCTGCAGTCCTGTGTGAAGCAAAGATCCGGAAAATTGGGAGACTGGCACACTGAGTGTGCCCAGGCGCTCAGGGCTCTCTGGCAAGCGGGCCAGGCCATCGGTGGAGAATCCACCTCATCATTCTATAGAAGGCTGGTGGCTAGCAGGGGCGATGACACCCTTGGAGAGTCGCTGGACATGGAAGAGGACGAACTGTCCAGCCTGTTCGGTAGGATTTTCGGCCCGGGACCAATGGACAACTTCCAGAAGTCACTAGCCTGGCAGTGCTACCGAGGGGCTCTACCCGTTCGAGAGAGGCTCTACAGACACGGGCGCCCGGGCAGGGATCCCTCGAAAAAGATTTGCCCTAGATGCGTGCGTCACGAAGAAACCGTTGCGCACGCATTGGTGCAATGTCCGGGCGTGGCTGATCTGTGGGGCTAAGCCGAACGACTGCTGTCGCGGGTGGCGCCGATTCGATTGACCGCCGAGTCCGTGATGACAATCAAGCCGCCTCCCCTCTACACAAAGGAAGCAAAGGCGGTTTTTCTGTGCGTAATAGCCATGTTGAAAGAGGTTGTTTGATGGACACGATTGAAAGGTCTGAGGTCAGGCAACTTCCTCTCTGGCCATAGTTTGGTCTACTTCTTCCGATATCACTTCGGAAGAAGGATAAGAATGGAGAGAGAGGTGCTTGGCCACGGGCAGTTTTATGAAAGGTGGGTGATAGTGGCGAGAATGGCTCGTGTAAATGGGCCTTCTCTGTATACCATCCTGGTAAAGAAGTGAAGGAGAGGGGAGCACCTTCTCCATGTGCTCCCCGGGCAAAGAATTGCACACTTTTTCGGGGGTGTGTGCAACCCCCATCACGTCCCCTCCCTTTTAAGGTTGTTTTCATTTTATACCCTTTTTACTCGATTTTATGTAAACTCCCCCTTTGTATTTGTCCCTTCTTTTTATGCCTTTATGGTAAATAAAGAAATCTATCTATCTATCTATATATATATATATATATATATATATATATATATATATATATATATATATATATATATATATATATATATACATATATATATATATACATATATATATATATATATATATACATATATATAAATATATATATATATATATATATATATATATATATATATATATATATATATATATATATATATATATATATATATATATATATATATATATATATATATATACATTATTTTAGAAATGTTTTCTACAGGACTAGAAATGTTTCATTCATAAATAATCATCAGGAATGTGGTTGCCTCTCAATTTACATCAGGATCCTACATATAAAATGCTGATAAGTTAGGGCCCTGATTCCATCGGGGAAGTGGCCCTGTTTAGTATGTAGAAAAGTAGTGGGCACAAACTCTATCCGATGTACTCAATGAAGGATCTATAGAAGTGGTTGATAGCTTCTAGGTGACTTAATTAGTAGCGGAGTGTGCTCTGAGAGCATAATAGCTAGAATATGGATAGGATGACAGAAGTTGAGATAGCTATTCCCACTGTTAACAATAAAAGGTTTCTGCCTACATACAAAAGGACGTATGTATAATATCTGTGTGTAAAGTGCCAAGCTGCATGTCAGGGAAACATGGGCAGTGCCTACAGAAAAAATGTAACCTGGAGAGAAATGAAGCAACCACGCTTCGTTGGATGCACAATGTAAATGTGAGAGAAAGGCAGAGCTTGTATGAACTGAGGGAGAAACTGGTTTTAATAGGAATTTGAATTGGTATGCAAGAGAGGAGACTGCGTTGATATGGACATGTGATGCGCATGGTCTATGGTCGCTGAGTGAACATGTGCCAGGAAATCTCAGTGGAAGGAAGTCACAGTAGAGGTAGGCCAAAGAAGACCTGGGCGGGGTTGGTGAGAGCTGATCCCATATCGCCGAGACTCACAGAGGAGATGACGAAGCAATGCGGTGAGTGGAGAGATGCTGTTCAACCCATGCAAGCATGGAAAAACGGACGTAAAACTGATGATGATGATAATGATGATGTATATGTGTATGTTGAACAATCAAAACAAAAGGCGAAGTTTAGTGCTTAATCAGTTCATTGTTTTTAAATCGATATATTGACTAATCGGCAGTAGTTATATAATCCCATATTATTAGACACGATATTCCAGATGCGTATCACCAGTTAGGGGAAATAGCATAGCTGAATGGTTTATGTGTTCACCTTGCAATCACTAATTCTCCATTTCATTTACCATAGCTATGGCTCGAGAGTCAATACGTACAAGAGGGACGAGAGGGGACATCCTTGGCGGACCGAGCGCATGATGTTGAACGGTTCCGAAAGGTGACCGTTCACTCTCACTACAGAGCAGATGTCGCTGTGCATGGCAGCGATCCAGCCTCTGAAGACGGGCCCAAAGCCAGCCGCCCTCAGGACTGCCGCTAGGTAACGATGGTCGACCCTATCGAAGGCTTTCGACTGATCTAAATTGATCAAGGACCCACCCGTGCCAGGTTTCCTAGCTACCCTCTCTACGATGTATCGCATGAGGTGGAGGTTGTCGTGGATGGATCTGTCGGGAATGGCGCACGTCTGTGCCTCTCCCACCAGACCACCAACGACAAGCGCCAACCTCTTTGCTAGCACCTTGGCCAAAATCTTGAACTCTGTGTTTAGCAGAGTTATGGGCCTAAAATTATCTATGATATCCCCCTTGTTCGGATCCTTTCTCAGCAGCGTCACCACTCCTCGGCTCACAGAGCTGGGAATTCTCCCGTTCTGTTGCCAGTTGCAGTAGACGTCCGCCAAGAGGCCTCCGAACAAGTCTGGCATTTGTACGTAAAGTTCATAGGGCAGACCATCCAAACCAGGTGATTTACCCCTTGTGCAGCCAGTCATTGCCTCCCGTACTTCAGCGGTTGTAATCGGCTTTTCGCAACACTCCGCCTCAGTGGCCGAAAGCCGCGGCAGTCCGTCGAGGTAGACACTAAAGCCCATCCCTCGATCCGGCCCGCCACTGCCCCCGAACATTTGGGCGAAGTGTCGCTGAAAAGCTTCACACATTTGCCCGGGATCGAGTAGCATGCGCCCGTCGTGGTCCACCAAAGACCGGATCGTGGCTTTGTTGCCACGATGCGCCTCCGCCACTCGGGCCCATTGAACGGCTTTCGTCCCCTCGTGTCTGAGAGCACGCACCCTTGCTCTGACAACGCAGCCTTCGTGCTTTGCATTGAAGAATTGGTCAAGGGCCAATTTCGCCGCAAGCACGTCGGTCGCAATGCCTTTGCTAAGCGCCTCGTCTGATTTTCTAACTAATTCTCCCTCTGCTCTATTTTTCTATATTGCTAAAGCCTTACTAAACCTAATCGATTCTATTCTAATCGCTCTTTTCAGAGCAAACCACCACTTGTTGTTGACGATGTCCCCCGTCAACGCCCGCTTAACTAGTTCGCTAATACGGTCTCTGTAGGCCTTGCGCGCTGGTAAGGACGCGTTTAGCTTCCAGTAGCCGGGTCCTCGTCTATGAACAGACGCGGCCAGCCAAGAAGTGGCTATCGAAGTCAGGCACACAGATCACGAATTTGTGGTCCGTGTAGCTGACTATCTTGAATTGTGGACAACCTATGCTAGACCTATCTATTTCCCTACAAAATACTCTATCTAGATATGATCTGGATGACCCTATGCGATTTGTCCAAGTCACATTGGCACATTCGGGAAATCCAATCGGTACCTGTCAGACAGTTCAAAACGCCTGAGCAGGTTGGTGAGGCTCTTGCACCCTCCACCCCTATCCGCTAATCCCACACAGTCCCAGCGTGCATCTAAGATCCCGTTCCAGTCGCCCACTAACACTAAAGAGCGGGACGTTCCAAGAAAGGTCTCCAGACGCCGGAAGAAATCAGGCCGCCCTGCTTCTGTCGGGGCATAGACAGCCACTAGCCTGAAAGCTTGCTCGTCTCCGCTGGTCACGTCCAGCACCACCAACTTACCTTCTGGGTCCAGGAAGATGGCCCGTATGGCGAGATCCAAACCTCTCCGAAAAAGCACAGCAACTCCTCCCCCCGATCCAGCCGCGAGATGCGTTCACATCGTAGCTGCCGAAAATCGGTGCGAAGGCCCGTGCTTCGGAGATTCTGGTCTCGCTGATGGCCACTACATCTATGTTTAGTGACTTGAGGTCGTTGAGCAGGTGACCCTGCTTCCATGACGACCCCAAGCCACGCGCATTTATGCTGCCTATTCTGAGTGAGGTCATGTTTAAAATAGAGTGGAAAAGATGGGAAAGACCACTTACCGTACTTTTCGTAGAGGAAGGATGGTTTTTCCATCCCTTTTCACTTGATCGTCTGGTGAAGGGACTGTTGAATCGTCCCTTCGGCTGGTCGTCGGCTCTTCTATGAGTATGTCCGAATATACTCTTCGGTTGAGAGTCCCTGCTAGGTTTCTGAAATCACCAACTGCGTTGGGGAATTTCGTTTTAATGTTTGTGTATTGTTTCTGTGCTATTTTTAGCAGTCTTATGTTAGTTGGCGTTTTGATTGGTGCTGGTATTATGTTGTCGTGCTGTGAAATGTCTGTGTGTTCAATTATGTAAGTCATTAGTTTCTTGTTGTGTGTATTTATTGCCGTGCATTTGTTTTTCTGGGGGTGGGGTGTGGTTCTGCTATTTTCTTGTCGTTGTTGCTGGGTGTGTTTGCGATGTTGGTGCTTGTGGTGGTGGTGTTGAAGGTGTTGTTGTTGTTGGCGGTGGGGTTGTCGCCATTGGTGATTATGGTGCTAGTGTGGGTGGTGATGGTGTTGGTGGTGCTGCTGCTGTGAGTCTCTTTGCAGTAGCCTTTACCCTTTTTTCATTTCTTTCCTCCCTTTTCGAAGGCGACGATGCGCTGCTTCTGCGTTTGTGCCTTCTTACGACCTTTTGCCATCCCTCTCCCACCTCACACTCCATGTCTGATTCTGTGAGGTCGGGGAGGGGTACCAGCTCCACTCTTTCACTTGTTGTTGTTGGTGATGTTTGCACTGGAGTCTCTGTTGCAGCTGCATTTGGTATTACTGTTGTTGTTGTTAATACTTCCACTGCTGCTGCTGTTTTTGATTTCCGTGGCGTGGGTATGGGTGCCACTGGTTGCCGCTTGTCCTGTTGCTGATAGCCGTGGAGCCGGTTTCGGAAGGAGGGGGATTTTCTCCTTTCTCAGGGTCTTCTCGTTGCAGAAGACCCTGAGGTAAGTCTTCGATCCACAGCGAAAGCATTTCGGGCGTTTGCCCTCAACACTTATGGGCAGTTGAGTGCCGTTATCGAAGTCTATCACATCCGGGATAGCTTCGATGCACTCCTGGTTGGTTTGGATTAACATCTCAATGGAGGTGCCGACCCAATCTTCTCTTACTTTTTTCTGTACTTGCAGTACAGTTGTTTTGTCCTCGATTCCGACGAGGACAGACGCGGCCAGCCAAGAAGGGGCCATCCCGGGGGGGGGGGGGGACGTGGGTCAGTTTGACCCTTACAATTTTTTGCCCGCAGTAGGAGGGCACCAACACCATTTCCTCGCTCCTTAGGGTCACTAAGGATTGAGCCTTTGCCTCCTGGGGTGTGGCAAAAAGCACGTCTACGGTGGCATATTTCTCGCCTCGGGTGATGTGCGTTTTCCGCTGCCACACAGACCCTAAGGCTTTTTGTATTTGAGCCTCTGTGGCTCTTTCAACCCTACGGGATTTTGTGCTTACTGTACGGTACGTGACCATACAGTGCTGTTGGGTTTCGAAAGATTTTTCGGCTGCCTTGCAGATTGCTCGGTGTCCGGTTTTCGTCACCATCTTCTTCGCTTCCTCTAATTCCTCATTTGTTATGAGGATGGTTTCCAGGTTCTTTGCGATACCTGCAAATGAGATTGATTTTTCTTTGCTACTGTTGTTGTTGTTGTTGTTGTCGTCAGAGCTGCTGTTACTTTTGTTGTTGCTGCAGGTACTACGACTACTGCCGCTGCCGCTGTTGCTGTGGTTGTTGTTGTTGTTATTGCTGCTGCTGCTGCTGTTGTTGTTGCTGTTGCTGCTAATGCTGTTGTTGTTTATGCTGCTGCTGTTGTTGTTGCGGCTGCTACTGTTGTTTTCCTTGTCACTCTTGCTGCTGTTATTACGGCTGCTACTGCTATTATTCCTGACGTCAGACGAATGAAATGGGTTTTCGTATTTCCCGCACACCTTTTTCGTCGTTGTCGTCGTCGTCGTGGAGAAATCTTGCACGCTTTGCACGTGATTTTTCTTTTCTGGCGTCGCTTGCGAAAGAGAAGGGAGGGAGAGAGACACATTTAGAGAAGGGAGGGAGAGAGACACATTTAGAGAAGGGAGGGAGAGAGACAATCTTCTCTCTGCTGTAGTGACGATTGAGGAAGAAGAAGACGGAATGAGTGGGAGTGACCTATGAAAATTCTTTTTCGTAGCCATGTTGTTGTTTTTTGTTTAAAATAAATATTGGGCACAAAACCCCAATAAGCGGTTATTTAACCCCGAAGGGCCAAATAACCGGCAGAAAGACCCCTCTCACGACGAGGAGGGTGTTTTTGTCTACAAGTTGGTTAAAGTTTTAAACAATTTACAATTGTTATAGTGGTCAAAATTTACAATACCTTACAGAGCCGAGCCTCCGTCAACCATAGCATTTAATAATAATAATAATAATAATAATAATAATAATAATAATAATAATAATGATTTCTTTATTGGCCACAAGGGCTGACATCAAGAAAAACATTACAGACGGCACAGGACGGTACAAGACGGTACGATGTGGGTTTTGTGCGTGTAAATATTTTTACTATTTATATAAGAAAAGAAAAAAAAGGACATAGAAACATATATATATATATAAACAATAAAAATGAAAATTGAAACAATGAAAAATTCCCCAATAGGGGGAAACCTCAGAGGGTTACTCTTGGCGAAAACCACACAAAAGACCACGGCCACCCTTACCACCAGGGCAAGCGACCTCTTTCATGTTTGCCATTTCTCAAACTACAGGCGTATATTCAGAGTGGTCCCGTTCACTCGGACCATTCTCGTTACATTCACCCACCTTTCAACAAACTTGCTAGAAAGCAGCACTTGCCTCTCCACCCTGATTTTCCTCTTCAAGTGAAACTTGAAAAAGTTAATTAGGGATTCGCCGAAAAGGAAAGTGTCTGTCTTTAACCCTTTTAACCTTGTCCAACACACAATCTCTTTCGCCATGGCCACCAGGCAGATGAAAACCGCCTGCCCCTCCTCCTCGAAGGAAGACGGCGAGACCATCTGCACAATGGACTCAGTCGACAACTGGATCAGTCCCACACGCGACAGCAACTGTTCGACATAGCTCCACAAGTCAGCAATGCTCGGGCACTGAACCAGTGCGTGCACGACGGTTTCGTCGCTCCGCGCGCATCTCGGACAGGCTCGGCTGACGGCACTTCCGTGCCTGTAGAGTTATCTCGAACAGGCAAAGTTCCCCGGTAGCACTGCCAGGCCAGGGATTTCTGGAAGTTATCCATAGGCCCTGGGCTGAAAGTTCTCCGGAAGAGAGCAATCAGCTGATCTTCTTCGACGCCCAGGATCTCTCCGAGAATGTCGTCGCTCTTCCCCTCCACTAGTCCTCTATAGAACGCCGAGGTGGATGTTCCATCGATACTGGTGCCCAGCTGGGAGAGGGCAGTGAGCGCCTGGAGACATTCCAGTTTCCAAGCGCTATCCCTCGGTCTTTTTCTGACCCAGGACTGCAGCTCCGTCAAGGAGACGAGCTGTGGGAAAACGTGCCTGGCGAACGGCGACCACACCCGTTCACCATCAAGGAAGCACCAGAGATGTCGCAGCCTCAGCGCATGTTTGCGCATCATCAGCCATGGTATGCCCAGTCCTCCACGCAACGGGTGTTGACAGCAGATGGATCGTCTGACCATAGGAGCGCGTCCCTTCCACAAAAAGCGGAAGAGGAGGCACTCCATTTTGGTGAGAGTTGGGCTGGAGCAAGGGACGACGGTGAGGCAGTAGCAGATGACGGATGCGATGTACACATTCGCCACCTCCACACGGCCTTTCAGGGACAGCTTCCTCTCAGCCCATTTCTAGGTGAGGGAGGCCACCCTGCTCGTCACCTCGTTCCAGTTTTTCTCCATCTGGAGGTCCGGTCCGAACCAGACCCCGAGCAATTTAACCGGTCCGTCCGTCCAACGCCCCACAACGCTGTCGGACGGCATGGACTTGCCTCTCCAGGTGCCGAGCTGCAAGCCCACCGACTTTTCCTGGTTTATCTTTGCTCCTGTCACCGCTTCGTATTCCTTGAGAGCGGTGCCGAGCATCTGGACGTGTCTGGTGCTCGACACCACCACGGTGACGTCGTCAGCGTAAGCCGACTCGGATTTCCCGCATCCTAGTTCGCGTAGGACGCCCCTCATCGCCCCCAGTTTGTGCAGTAACGGCTCGAGAGCCAATACGTACAAGAGGGACGAGAGGAGACAACCCTGGCGGACTTAGCGCATGATGCTGAACGGCTGCGACAAGTGACCGTTCACCCTCACAACTGAACAGATGTCGCTGTACATTGCTGCGATCCAACCCCTCAAAACGGGCCCGAAACCGGCTGCCTCGAGGACCGCCGCCAGGTACCGATGGTCGACCCTATCGAATGCTTTGGATTGATCCAAGTTGATCAGGGCCACACCCTTGCCAGGTTCCTTAACCACCCTCTCTATGATGTATCGCATGAGGTGGAGGTTATCGTGTATGGATCTGTCCGGAATGGCGTATGTCTGCGCTCTCCCACCAGACCCTTGACGACAAGCGCCAACCTCATTGCTAACACCTTGGCCAAAATCTTGTTTAGCAGGGTTATGGGCCTGAAATTATCGATAACACCCCCCTTGTTCGGGTCTTTTCTCAGCAGCGCCACTGCTCCCCGGCTCACAAAACTGGGAATGCACCCGTTCTGCTGCCAGTTGCAGTAGACGTCTGCCAAGAGGTCACCGAACAAGTCTGGCATAAATGCATAATGCTCGTAGGGCAGACCATCTAAACCTGGCGATTTACCCCTTGTGCAGTTAGTCATCGCTTGCCGTATTTCACCGGCTGTTATTGGCTTTTCGCAACACTGTGCTGCTGTCGTCGAGAGCCGAGGCAGTCCGTCGAGGTATGCACTGAAGTCCATGCCCCGATCCGGGCCGCCGCCGCTCCCGAACAGTTCAGCAAAGTGCTGCTGAAAAGCTTCACACATCCGCTCGGGTTCGAGCATCACGCAGCCATTTTGGTCAGACAAAGACCGAATTGTGGCTTTGTTGCCACGTCGCGCCTCTGCCACCCGGGCCCATTGGACGGCTTTTGTCCCCTCGTGTTTCAGAGCACGCGCTCTAGCTCTGACAACGCAGCCTTCGTGTTTTGCGTTGAAGAATTGGTCGAGTGCCAATCTCGCCGCAAGCACGTCGGTTGCGATGCCTGTCCTAAACGCCTCTTCTAGCTTTCTGACTAGCTCTCCCTCTACTCCATTTTCCTCTATCACTACTCCTTTGCTAAACCTAATCGACTTTACTTTAATTGCCCTTTTCAGGGCGAACCACCACCTGTTGTTGACGACCGCTCCCGTCAACGCCCGCTTAACTAATACGCTAATCCGGTCTCTGTAGGCTTTGCGTGCCGGGAAAGACGCGTTCAGCTTCCAGTAACCAGGCCCTTGTCTATGAAGTCTGTCTATGTCGATCTCACAGATCACAAATTTGTGGTCTGTGTAGTCGACTATTTTAAATTGTGGACAACTTATACTAGCCTTATCTATTCTCTGCAGAATACCCTATCGAGGATGACCCGATGCGGTTTGTCGATGTCCACATTTGCACATTCGGGTGATCCAGTCGATACCTGTCAGACAGTTCAAAACGTCTGAGCAGGTTGGTGAGGCTCTTGCACCCTCCTCCCCTATTCACTAGCCCCACACGATCCCAGCGTGCATCTAAGATACCGTTCCAGTCGCCCACTAACACTAAAGAGCGGGACGTTCCAAGAAAGGTCTCTAGACGTCTGAAGAAATCTGGCCCTCCTGCCCCTGTTGGGGCGTAGACGGCTACTAGCCTGAAAGCATTGCCTTCGCTGCCGGTCACGTCCAGCACCACCGACTTACCTTCTAGGTCTAGGAAAATGGCCCGTATCGCGAGATCCAATCCTCTCCGAAAAAGGACGGCAACCCCTCCCACCCGATCCTGGACGGCTGGGAGATGCGTATACATCGTAGCCGCCGAAGATCGGTGCGAAGGCTTGTGCTTCGGAGATTCTGGTTTCACTGATGGCCACCACATCTATGTTTAGCGACCTGAGATTATTGAGCAGGTAACCCTGCTTCCAAGATGACCCCAGGCCACGTGCATTTATACTGCCTATTCTGAGTACAGCCATGTTGGATGAGAAACAGGCCAAGTGAGAAAGGGTCACTTACCTTGTTCGTGTGGTGAAGGGACAGTAAAACCGTCCCTTTCGCTGGTCAAGGATGTCAGTGTATATCCTCTTGGTAACCGACCCTCCGAAGTCTCCAACTGCGTTGGGGAATTTTTGTTTTAAAGGTTTGTACTGTTCTATTGAGATTTCGATGATGCTTATGTTTGTCGGGAGAGTTCTTCGTGTTGGTGGGGTGTAGTAGTTTTTTTCTGTGATGTCTGTGTGCTGCTTTATATATTGTATGAGTTCTTTTTTTGCCATGTTTATGGCAGACCGTTTGCCACTTCACTCCCGCCTCAAACTCCATGTCGGATTCTGTGGCGTCTGGGAGGGGTATGTGCTCCACGGCTGTTGGTGGTGGTAGTGGAGCCCTCTTCGGCAATTTTGTTACTGGTGTAGCTACTTCAAATGTAGCTATTGGTGTTGCCGCTACTGATGATGCTGCTTTAGTTGTCCGTGGCCTTGGTACGGGTGCTACGGACGTTGCCCTCCTACTCACCGTGGAAGGGGATTCTTCGTTTGTTTCCTGCCTTGCTCTTGGTAGCAGCGGACCAGGTATTGGAAGGAGAGGGGCCTTCTTCGCTGTCTTCTGCGGGCAATAGGCCCTGAGGTGACCCTTCGACCCACAGAGATAACATTTTGGCCGTCTTCCTTCTACACTTATAAGGAGTTGGAGTCCTTCCTCGATGTCTATGATATCGGGGATAGCGTCGATACATTCCTGGTCAATTTGTATAAGCATTTGCATGCCTATACCTGACCAGTTCTCACTCGCTATTTTTTCTACTTGCAGCATGGTCGCCCTGTTCTCGATTCCAGCAAGGACAGACGCGGCCAGCCAAGGTATGGGCACGTCGGGTGGGACCTGGGTCACTTTGACCCTCACAATTTTTTGCCCGCAGTAGGAGGGCACCAAGAATATCTCCTCACTCTTTAGGGTTTCCAAAGAGTGAGACTTTTCTTCCTGTGGGGTGGCGAAAAGTACATCTACTGTGGCTTACTTTCTGCCTCGGATGATGTGGCTTTTGTGTGCCTAGACGCACCCCAAGGCCTTTTGGATTTGAGCCTCCGTGGCTCTCTCCACTCGATGTGAGATTTTGCTTACGGTGTGGTAAGTCACCGTCCGTAGCTGCTGGTCCTTGAAAAAATCGGGTGGAGGTTTCAGGGAAACTCTATTTGCGCTTCTTGTCACCATGGCCCTACTCTGTGACTAAGACTGTCTCGATATTTCGGGCGACACCTGCAAAAAAAGTGGTCCCTTTTTCAGCAGTACCACTATTGCTGCCGCTACTGGTCTTACTGGTGGTGCTGAGATCGCTATTACAGGTTGCTTTCTTTATTATTAGTGCCGATCGCCTCGATGTGTTTGGCGTTCGACACCACTACGGTGACATCGTCCGCATATGCTGACACGGATCTTCCGCATCCTAGTTCGCGCGGAACCCCCCTCAACGTCTCCAGTTTGTGCAGTAATGGCTCGAGAGTCAATACGTACAAGAGGGACGAGAGGGGACATCCTTGGCGGACCGAGCGCATGATGTTGAACGGTTCCGAAAGGTGACCGTTCACTCTCACCACAGAGCAAATGTCGCTGTGCATGGCAGCGATCCAGCCTCTGAAGACGGGCCCAAAGCCATCCGCCATCAGGACTGCTGCTAGGTAACGATGGTCGACCCTATCGAAAGCTTTCGACTGATCTAAATTGATCAAGGAGCCACCCGTACCAGGTTCCCTAGCTACCCTCTCTACGATGTATCGCATGAGGTGGAGGTTGTCGTGGATGGATAGTCGGGAAGGGCGCACGTCTGCGCCTCTCCCACCAGACCACCAACGACAAGCGCCAATCTCTTTGCTAGCACCTTGGCCAAAATCTTGAACTCTGTGTTTAGCAGAGTTATGGGCCTGAAATTATCTATGTTATCCCCCTTGTTCAGATCCTTTCTCAGCAGCGCCACAGCTCCTCGGCTCACAGAGCTGGGAATTCTCCCGTTCTGTTGCCAGTTGCAGTAGACGTCCGCCAAGAGGCCTCCGAACAAGTCTGGCATCTGTACGTAAAGTTCATAGGGCAGACCATCCAAACCAGGCGATTTACTCCTTGTGCAGCCAGTCATTGCCTCCCGTACTTCAGTGGCTGTTATCGGCTTTTCGCAACACTCCGCCTCAGTGGCCCAGATCCACAGCAGTCCGTCGAGGTAGACACTAAAGCCCATCCCTCGATCCGGCCCGCCGCTGCCCCCGTACAGCTGTGCGAAGTGTCGCAGGAAAGCTTCACACATTTGCCCAGGATCGAGTAGCATGCGCCCGTCGTGGTCCATCAAAGACCGGATCGTGGCTTTGTTGCCAGGACGTGCCTCCGCCACTCGGGCTCATTGAACGGCTTTCGTCCCCTCGTGTCTAAGAGCACGCACCCTAACTTTGAAAACGCAGCCTTCGTGCTTTGCATTGAAGAATTGGTCAAGGGCCAATTTCGCCGCAAGTACGTCGGTCGCAATTCCTTTGCTAAGCGCCTCGTCTAATTTTCTAACTAGTTCTCTCTCTGCTCTATTTTTCTCTATTGCTAAAGCCTTACTAAACCTAATGGACTATATTCTAATCGCTCTTTTCAGAGCAAACCACCACTTGTTGTTGACGATGGCCCCCGTCAACGCCCGCTTAACTAGTTCGCTAATCCGGTCTCTGTAAGCCTTGCGCGCTGGTAAAGACGTGTTTAGCTTCCAGTAGCCGGGTCCTCGTCTATGAAGCCTATCTAAGTCAAGCATACAGATCACGAATTTGTGGTCCGTGTAGCTGACTATCTTGAATTGTGGACAACCTATGCTAGACCTATCTGTTTCCCTAGAAAATACTCTATCTAGATATGATCTGGATGACCCTATACGATTTGTCCAAGTCCACATTGGCACATTCGGGAAATCCAATCGGTACCTGTCAGACAGTTCAAAACGCCTGAGCAGGTTGGTGAGGCTCTTGCACCCTCTTCCCCTATCCGCTAATCCCACACAGTCCTAGCGTGCATCTAAGATCCCGTTCCAGTCGCCCACTAACACTAAAGAGCGGGACGTTCCAAGAAAGGTCTCCAGACGCCGGAAGAAATCAGGCCGCCCTGCATCTGTCGGGGCATAGACGGCTACTAGCCTGAAAGCTTGCCCGTCTCCGCTGGTCACGTCCAGCACCACCAACTTACCTTCTGGGTCCAGGAAGATGGCCTGTATGGCGAGATCCAAACCTCTCCGAAAAACACAGCAACTCCTCCCCCCGATCCAGCCGCGAGATGCGTTCACATCGTAGCCGCCGAAGATCGGTGCGAAGGCCCGTGCTTCGGAGATTCTGGTCTCGCTGATGGCTACTACATCTATGTTTAGTGACCTGAGGTCGTTGAGCAGGTGGCCCTGCTTCCATGACGACCCCAAGCCACGTGCATTTATGCTGCCTATTCTGAGTGAGGTCATGTTGAAATGGAGTGGAAAAGATGGGAAAGACCTCTTACCTTACTTCTCGTAGAGGAAGGACGGTTTCTCCATCCTTTTCACTGCTTGTGGCCTCCTCAGGAAGGATGTCCTTATAAATCCTCCTGGAGAGTGCTTTGCGGAAGTCTCCTATGTCTTTGGGGAATTTTTGTTTTAGTGTCGTGTACGTTTTCTGTGTGATGCGAGTGATTTGTATGTGTGGAGGTTGTGTGAACTTTTGGGTTGTTGTGTAGTCTTTTTCTATGATGCTGGTGTTGTGTTGGATGTAGTGTAATAATTGGTTGTTTTTCAAATTTAATGCTGTGTAGTGTGTATCGTTTTGGTTGTTTTGTTTTGTTTGCGTTTGTTGTGGGTTTGTTTCTGTTTCGCTTTTTGGTGACTTTTGTGGTGTTGGGGTTAATGATGGTGATGGTGTTGGTGTTTGTGGTGATGGGGTTGGTGATGCTGGTGTGGATGGTGGCATAGCTGTCCTAACTTTTTTGTTTGATAGTTTATTTGTTTCCCTCTGTATTTTGTTTTTGGAGGGGGAAGGAAGAGGATTTTTTTCTTTTTTGGTTTCTTTTACTTTTTTTCTGATACCGTTTGCCACTCCTCGTCGTCACAATCCGTCTCCAGTTGCGATAGGTAGGGGAGTGGCGTTGTGGATGGTGTAGGCGCTGGTGCTAGTTCTGGCGCGTTGGGTGGTGGTGGTGTTGGTTTTGCTACTGTTGCTGGGGTTGTTGCTGTTACAGTTGCTTCTGCTACAGTTGTTGGTGCCATTTCTGCTGTTGGTGATGTTGATGGTTGAGTCACTGGGGTGGGTAAGAGAGGTGGCCTCAACCTTTTAGCCTGAGGGCAGAAAGCCCTTAGGTGGGTTCCTTTACCACAAACGACACACCTAGGCCTTCTGCCCTCGACGATTACGGTGAGGTGGCTGCCGTCAGTGAGGTCTATTACCTCTGGAATCTCCTCAATGCTTTTTTGGTCCGCTTGGATCAGGAGCTCCATCCCAGATCCGGACCAGTTCTCCTGCTTTTCTTTCGCTATTTCGATTATCTTGGTGTTGGCTTCGATGCCGGCAGCTATTAGCCAGGGAATTTCGATGGCCGGTGGAACGTGTGTCATCCTGATCTTCACTAGTCTCTGGCCACAATAGCTTGGGACGAGTGTGAAGTCGTCACTTCTTAATGGGGCCATGGAGTGTTCTCTGGCCTCCTGTGGTGTTTCAAAGAACACGTCCACGGTTCCATATTTCTGCCCACGTCTGATGTGGGTTTTTTTTGCCCACACATGTCCCAAAGCTTTTTGGATTTGGGACTCGGATGCCCGTTCCACTCGGCGCGATTTTATGTTAATCGTCCGATAAGACACGGTGCATAGGCGCCGATGCTCCATTTTATTAGGTGGAGGTGAGGTTGACCCTGTACTCATCTTTCTTTACCATTTTTTTGGCTTCTTCTAATTCCTCCTGAGTTACCTGGAATGCTTCGCACTTTTTTTGCTACTCTGGCAAAACTCATAGTGGTTTTCTTAATTTCATTGTTGTTGTTGTAGTTATCGTTATTTTTGTTATTGTTAATTTTAGTTTCAGTTGTGGTGGTGGTGGCGTCAGTGGTGTTCGGTGTGGAAGAGTTCATTCTGGTTGAATTCATTTCGATATCACGAGTTAATTTATCTTTTATTTTGTTTCTGTTGTCGCTGTGGTGGTGGTGGGAGTGGCGGCTTTAACACCTGCAGTCATTGGTAATAGCGGGAAATGAATGTCTGCCTGAGACAAATTAAAAATATTGCTACTGCTTATATTTTTAGTGTTGGTAAACGTAGTAATATTTACAATGGTGGTGTCGGTGTGAGTTGTTAGTTTGTGAGGAAGGTGTGACTCTGAGTCGTCCATGATTTTTCAAAGAAAAATTGTTGTTTGATAATTATAAAAGTTAAAATTTTGGGCTCAAGGCCCCAATCTTTTTGAGTGTCCTTTTCAGAAAACAATGTATGTGCACTTATATACAGTTAACAATAAACATTTTCCATAAATGGCAATTTTAAACAACTGAAAATAACAAACCTTTGCGGAGCTCACGATAATACGATTTACTACGTAGGTCGCCAATAATAATAATAATAATAATAATAATATTTTTATTGGCCACAAGGGCTGACACCAAGAAAAACATTACAGACGGCACAGGACGGTACGATGTGGGTTGTGTGCGCCCTGATCAACTTGGATCAATCCAAAGCATTCGATAGGGTGGACCATCGGTTCCTGGCGGCGGTCCTCGAGGCAGCCGGTTTCGGGCCCGTTTTCAGGGGTTGGATCGCAGCAATGTACAGCGACATCTGCTCAGTTGTGAGGGTGAACGGTCACCTGTCGCAGCCGTTCAGCATCATGCGCTCAGTCCGCCAGGGTTGTCCCCTCTCGTCCCACTTGTACGTATTGGCTCTCGAGCCGTTACTGCACAAACTGGGGGCGATGAGGGGCGTCCTACGCGAACTAGGATGCGGGAAATCCGAGTCGGCTTACGCTGACGACGTCACCGTGGTGGTGTCGAGCACCAGACACGTCCAGATGCTCGGCACCGCTCTCAAGGAATACGAAGCGGTGACAGGAGCAAAGATAAACCAGGAAAAGTCGGTGGGCTTGCAGCTCGGCACCTGGAGAGGCAAGTCCATGCCGTCCGACAGCGTTGTGGGGCGTTGGACGGACCGGTTAAATTGCTCGGGGTCTGGTTCGGACCGGACCTCCAGATGGAGAAAAACTGGAACGAGGTGACGAGCAGGGTGGCCTTCCTCACCCAGAAATGGGCTGAGAGGAAGCTGTCCCTGAAAGGCCGGGCGGAGGTGGCGAATGCGTACATCGCATCCGTCATCTGCTACCGCCTCACCGTCGTCCCTTGCTCCAGCCCAACTCTCACAAAAATGGAGCGCCTCCTCTTCCGCTTTTTGTGGAAGGGACGCGCTCCTATGGTCAGACGATCCATCTGCTGTCAACACCCGTTGCGTGGAGGACTGGGCATGCCATGGCTGACGATGCGCTGAGGCTGCGACATCTCAGGTGCTTCCTTGATGGTGAACGGGTGTGGTCGCCGTTCGCCAGGCACGTTTTCCCACAGCTCATCTCCTTGACGGAGCTGCAGTCCTGGGTCAGAAAAAGACCGAAGTATAGGGCTTGGAAACTGGAATGTCTCCAGGCGCTCACTTCCCTCTCCCAGCTGGGCACCAGTATCGGTGGAACATCCACCTCGGCGTTCTATAGAGGACTAGTGGAGGGGAAGAGCGACGACATTCTCGGAGAGATCCTGGGCGTCGAAGAAGATCAGCTGATTGCTCTCTTCCGGAGAACTTTCAGCCCGGGGCCTATGGATAACTTCCAAAAATCCCTGGCCTGGCAGTGCTACCGGGGAGCGCTGCTGGTTCGAGATAAGCTCTACAGGCATGGAAGTGCCGTCAGCCGAGCCTGTCTGAGATGCGCGCAGAGCGATGAAACCGTTGTGCACGCACTCGTTCAGTGCCCGAGCATTGCTGACTTGTGGAGCTATGTCGAACAGTAGCTGTCGCGTGTGGGACTGATCCGGTTGTCGACTGAGTTCATTGTGCAGATGGTCTCGCCGTCTTCCTTCGAGGAGGAAGGGCAGGTGGTTTTCATCTGCCTGGTGGCCATGGCGAAAGAGATTGTGTGGTGGACAAGGTTAAAAGGGTTAAAGACAGACACTTTCCTTTTCGGCGAATCCCTAATTAACTTTTTCAAGTTTCACTTGAAGAGGAAAATCAGGGTGGAGAAGCAAGTGCTGCTTTCTAGCAAGTTTGTTGAAAGGTGGGTGAATGTAGCGAGAATGGTCCGAGTGAATGGGACCACTCTGAATATACGTCTGTAGTTTGAGAGATGAAAAAATTGAGAGAGGGTGCTTGCCCTGGTGGTCAGGGTGGCCGTGGTCTTTCGTGTGGTTTTCGCCAAGAGTAACCCTCGGAGGTTTCCCCCCTATTGGGGAATTTTTCATTGTTTCAATTTTCATTTTTATTGTTTATATATATATATATGTTTCTATGTCCTTTTTTTTCTTTTCTTATAATAAGTCATTGCCTCCCGTACTTCAGCAGCTGTTATCGGCCTTTCGCAACACTCCGGCTCAGTGGCCAAGAGCCGCGGCAGTCCGTCGAGGTAGGCACTGAAGTCCATTCCACGATGCGGCTCACCACTGTCCCCGAAGAGCTGAGCAAAGTGCTGCTGAAAAGCCACACACATCTGCCCAGGATCGAGTATCATGCGCCCGTCGTGGTCCACCAAAGACCGGATCGTGGGTTTGTTGCCACGACGTGCCTCCGCCACCCGAGCCCATTGATTGGCTTTTGTCCCCTCGTGTATGAGAGCACGCACCCTAGCTCTGAAAACGCAGCCTTCGTGCCTAGCGTTGAAAAATTGGTCAAAAGGCCAGATGGCATGACCATCTTCCTGTTCCGCGGTGGCAAACCCCTCATCTGGGATGCTTCTTGCACCGACACTTTCTGCAGCCGCAACCTGGTGCAGTCTGCGACTAACCCAGGTTCTGCTGCATGTTGGACTGAGGAGGCCAAGCTCCTCAAATACCGGTCGCTCTCCGACAGGTTTGCAGTTGTACCTCTGGCACTGGAGACTTCTGGCGTCCTCGGCCCTCGGGCTACCTCCCTTCTCACCACAATAGGCGCTGAGCTGGCCAGCCACATGTGTGAACCCCGCGAGTTGTAGTGGCTTTTCCAGTTCGTCCCCCTTGCCTTCTCCATCCTGTCCGCCGGGGCTCTGTGTGTGTGTGTGTGTGTGGGGGGGGGGGGCATCGCGTAACATTCCATATTTAGGTATCTGTGTTCTCACGTGTAGACGCACGTCCTTTACCATAGTGTTGTTGTCGCTCTTGTTGTTGTTGGTGGTGTTGTAGTTGTTGTTGGTGGTGTTGTAGTTGTTGTTGTTCTTGTTGCTGTTGCAATTAGTTATATCTTTGGTACCGCTGTTATTCTCGGTGCAGTTGGTGTTGCTGTCGCTGTTCATGTTCTTGTTGATGGTGTTATTTTCGGTGTACTTTTTGTTGTCATTGTTTCTGTTGTGTCTTTTGTTGCTATCACTGCTGTGTATGTAGTATACATTTTTGCTATATCCCTCCTCTCAATGTTTAAGCTGCTGTCACACAACAGTAGACTTAAAGTTGGGGGGGGGGGGGGGGGACTCAGCCACGTTTTTTTTTCTTGATAAAAATTTAAAAACACACAAAGTTTAAACATTTGGGCCAAAAGGCGTAAATATTATAGGGAGTCCTTTCTTGAAGGCAAAGACTAAAGTATTACGCTTCTTTTGAAACAAAAATGTTAATAACAAACATATTTAAAACCGTAGAAATAACAAACTTTCTCGAGCTCACGATAGTATGTCCATATGCTTCAACGACCAATAATAATAATATGGATTTAAAGTGGGAATTAAAAAGGTTTGGCACTGTCGTGAGATCAAGGTCATCCCAATTGTCATAGGAACACTAGCTACTCTCTCAAAGAGTTTTGAAGAATGATTAAAGAACATTATTCCAGCCCATTTTTTTTTTAACACTTCAAAAAGCATACTTGCTTGGAACAGCAAGAACCCTCCAATATATCCTGAATATCTGAGGCTGCAGGCAGTGGCTTGATGTTCATTTGAACAAACTTTGCAGTTAAATAACATCAATGATTGAGACTCCAAGAAAATAATAATGATTTCTTTATTAAACACAAAAGGTTTACAAACAAATACATTAAGGACAGCACAGGATGGTACAATGAGGGTTTCTGCATGTAAGAAAATAATAATAACACTTGAAATTAAAACAAAAAAAAAATTCCCCAATAGGAGGGAGACCACCAAGGGTTGCTCATGGAGAAAGCCCACAAAAGCTTTGTGAATGAGTGTGTATTTGTGCACATGTGTGTATTCCTTTATACATTTACATATATTTATATACTTTATTTTAGATGTACATACTTTTAGACATTAGTGTGAGTAGTCAATTTTGTTAATATTTGTTCATATTCCTAGCTTTTTAAAAGTATTATTTATGTGTAAGTTATACTTCTTCTTCTTCACCCACTTATTCATGGGAGTTTGTGGGAGCAGAGTCCTCAAGTATGCCTTCCTTAGATATTCTGACCACATGTCCATAGTAGTATCAGAACAGTGGTCTTTCAATTCAAAAACCTCTCTAACTACACTTTCCTATTTTCCCAGAAATATATGTATCAGGGTCTTCTTTTTATTCCATGACCAAAATATTCCAACTTCTGTTTCTTTACATACTGTAGTAGCCAATCAATTAGAACTTCTCTCTTATGTCATTATCATTTCTATGTTGTCTCATCCAGTAAACTCTCAATATACCCTGATAATAGATATTCCCTATGAAACTCTCAATACACTTTAATACAACATATTCCCCAGGGGACTCTCATTATACCCCAATAACCCATATTCTTGAAAGCAATAACTTTTTTCTGTTTGTCTTCTATTTATATTGCCCATGTTTAGTAAAGGGACATGGACTAATGGTTAGGATGCTTGATATAGGATTGCAATGTTGTCAGTTTGATTTCTGGACGGGCGTCAGTACACTCAGCTGAGATGAGTACCAGCAGTAGCTGGGGAGTTAATCCTGCAATAGACTGACATCCTGTCCAGCGAGAGTCTTGTACTCTCAGTTGCTTAACGCCAAGGAAACCAGGGATAAACACCAGCCTGAAAAGCATTTGGCTTAGAACAAACTTTGACTGATTGACAAATGTGAAATGCATATGCAGCTACTGGAAAGATGTAAGTTCTAAGGGCTCACAGCTTTGTATGTATACATGTACATATACCTATATGGGTGTGTGTATATTCATATACAGGGTAAAAGAAATATTATAGATCTGTCAGAGAGTGCTGGAGGTACGATACGATACACCCAAACCATAATGTAAAGTAATCAGTAATAAAAAGTACATAGATACATATATTGTAGGGATATGTACACATCAACTAAGAATCTTCAATGCAGTGGTTCAATCTATTGAGAACAGCAGCCAAATCTCCATTTTTTAAGACTGTTGGTTGTGATATGAGGAGAATTTGGCTACTATTTACAGCATGGCAACTTACCAAATAGATGCTTCCTAGTTTTCCATACAAGTATCGACCTGTTAAATTTGAACCCCAAGAACCTCTCTATAGAAAAAGAAGTATAAATGGTTTGTTAATCATCACATTCTGAGTTCAAATCCTGCTAAAGTAAGCTTTCTATTTCACACTTACTGGGTCAATAAAATAACGTACCAGTCAAGTACTAGTATCAATGCAATCGACTTTCTTATCCCCACAAATTGCTATCCTTGTATGTAAATTATAAACCATTCTTTCAATTATATATAGATTGATTTAGAGTTGCCTTTTAAAATTTACATAAGGGATAATATTTCAGGGTTATTAAATATTTTCAAATACAGTAACTACCTAGATACAGGAATGTTAAAGAGTTCATTACACAATGAGTTGGTTCTGGTATCTTTTGTTATAGCCATGAGTTGACCAAGGCCTTGAGTGTGGAAATTGGTTGATGGAAACTGCACATTACCTTTTGTTTCTTGCTTTGTCTAGTAGTCCTTGCTCTTCCCTCCTTTTTCCTATCATTAATGGCATTTATAGTCCTTTCCAATGATGCTCACTTTTTCTGTATGCTTATATACTCTAGTACGAAATAAACATTTTTGTGATATACATTATTGAAAATATACTTTATATATACATAAATAAAAAGAAGAGATGGGAGAAGACACGCTGGATTTTCCCTATAATCATTTTCGAAGCAAGCCGACAAACTCACAGCATTTATTAAAATCTTTTGGGATAATGTACTTGCCAAAAGGGTTTCTGAAGATTTAAAAACTTAGATCAGAATGTTTGACAATATTATAGTAAATTTTAAACATGGTTTTAGAAATATGAAATGTAAATATATAGGATGTTTCAAAATATCAGATATCATTTGAGATAGAAACTACAAAGCCTACGACAACAAGACTGAGTAGGCTTAATGTTGAGCAATATAAGATTTATTCCTCACAATTTGTCAACATTATAACACTAGGTCTGAGTTCAAATCCCGCCGAGATTAACTTTGCCTTTCATCCTAATGGGGTCGATAAAATAAAGTACCAGTAATGCCCTGGGATAATTTCTGGCCTTCTGCCAAAAGTAGAAACAATTATAACACTAATTCACAATACAGAGTGGTAGTTTCTGGGGTATTTACATCTCAAATGATATTTCATTTTTTGAAATACCCTGTAAATACGAAAGCACATTATCACGACTGCATAATTGACAAGGGAGGTAACTGAAGCAGTTACCTAGAAAATTGACAACAGGAATTATCCTTCTTTAAAATTGATTTCTTATTAACTACATAGGGAAAAATTCATGTTTTAAAGTCACCCTTTTGAGTTCTGGGCATGTTTAAATTTGATATATTAAATTCTTAAACAATACCTACTATATATTATTCGCATATTTTGTAATACATAATCGCTTTCCTAATTTTCTTCTTTTTTTTTTTAGATATTAAAAAGTCTTTTATTTACAGTTGTATATAAAAAATAATAATACAATCGTTTCAGAACAAAAACACAAACACAATATATACGAAACAGGTAATACATACATCTAGGACTACATACAACAAAGGGGAGGTGAAAGGGGTGGGCAAACGGACCGCTACCAGAGCAAAAGATAACAGTATGAGATGTCATCTGGTGTACCACAGCTATCTGTTCTTGGCCCCCTTTTGTTTGTGGCATATATTAATGACATAGATGCCAACTTAAAGAATGCCACAGTACTAAAGTACGAAGATGACACCAAGCTGTACCTTGAGATAAAAAGGACAGATCCTGAACACTATAGGTCTTGCTTGCAGTCTGACCTGGACACAATGCAACAATGGATCTCAGACTGGCAACTCAAGCTAGCTGTGGACAAGTGTACCACCATGCATTTTGGGAGTAAAAACCCAGCGTCCACATACTCCCTCCACAGCACTAATATCAAAAAGTTTTCTTGTGAACGTGACCTGGGCATTATGGTCAGCAGCGATTTGCGTTGGAATAAGCACGTCTCTAAAATTGTCAAGAGGGCTGAGGGTGTCTTAGCATCACTCAGCAAGACCTTTGTCAGCCGCTCTCCAGCTATCTATTTAAGGCTGTACATGGCTATGGTGCGGCCACACTTAGAATTTGCATCACCAGTCTGGAACCTCTATCTTGCTCAGAACATTGACCGCCAGGAAACTGTTCAGAGACGTGCAACCAAGCGAATACCCTCCATCAGGCATCTACCATACTCTGAACGCCTTGCTTCCCTGGGCATGGATACATTGAAGCTCCGACGCCTGACAAATTGTTAACCATCTTGCCAACAACAACCCTGAGTACCTTTTTGATTTCCACGTGTCTAACACACGTGGACATGCCCACGAAGTCAGAAAGCAGCACAGTTCCCATGACTTTCGGAAACATGTTTTCGCGCTCAGGATTGCTGAGGCATGGAACAAACTACCTGCATCAGTTGTTAGCTGTCGAGACACTGCATCCTTTAAAACCTCCATGCTTCCCGAGATTCGCCAACACTACACCTAATGTTCCTCCTCCATACACATACACACATGTATATCATGACTCATACACTATTCACTTCCCTGACATTTGTATATTATTCGATGTACTATACATGCACCTTTGACGAGTTGTAGTGCACCTGAGCACTTTACACAATAATTTCATTATTATTATTAATAAAGTATAGCGAGGACCACTGGGAAATCACTCTAATAATCTTTGAGCCAAGCCAGCACGCTCGCAGCGTTACCTCAGGTGATGCGCTAGAACAACCAAGCGCATAACCAGTTACATCGGTTAGGCGAGCTGCCAGTGAAGATAAGAACCTCGTAGTCAGTAGCTTGACTCCACCAAACATCTCGAACAAACACCACAAGCTCGAAAATGTAGTTAACCGATAGATCACGGTATTTCAGGATTTTGTTCCGTTCGGCCGCGGAAGCTGTAGCTCTCGTCCTAACCGCTGCATCCATTATGAATCAAATTTTATTTCGTTTGCATGATAATAACAAGAATTCATTAGCAAGATAATATAATCATGATGTTTCACATAAAAATAGAATTCATGGAACCTTATAAATATAACACGCAAAAATACACAATCAAAGCGAAAAAAAATAAAAATAAATAAATATCGTCAATCGGTCAAACATCACAAGATGCATCGGAACCTATCTGTAATACTTTTCGAGGCAAGCCAACACGCTCGCAGCATGACCGCAGGTGATGGCAAGGTTAAGGCGTTGAAATAACCAAGTACCATCACGGGTCTAATTTGTAACGACAATAGCGTGATATTAGGCAATTTTGGAGCTATTTCCAGCAAACTGAGCGACCGTTCATTAATTGAATCATTAATGAGTTACGTTATTAAATCGTTAGTGATGAAATTTATGACCAAAGACGTTTCAGTTGAGGCCACTCTATCTTGTTTTCAGCAATAAGGTATCTAGGGAAAATTTTTGCAATTAGATCCATCTCGCTTAAGTGGTAAAGTTTATATTTGACAGAAGGTTTGAACAATTCTGACCATCAAAACCATCGGAAATGACTCGTTTTTAGTACATGGGTGGAGGCTCGGAGTTTTCGGAATATTATGCCCATCATGCTTAAAAAAAGCGAATAATTTCAATGTTTTGAAGGCCACAGGAAAAACATCAATTTTACTTACAAAGCATGACAAAGAATTGTAAAGAAATTTCTAAGGGTGCTCCGATCCTCCTCTCATTATACAAAAAACGAATAATTTCCGAAAGTTTGTAGGTCAGATTCATTCAAATCACTCCAAAAACCACAAGAAAAATTCACCTCAATAGTGAGACGGGTTTAATAGAAACATTTTTTTCGTATTGAGGAATGCATTATTCACGTAATTCGAGGATCACACTAGACGTAAAAAAAATAAATAAAAAAAAATGTAAACAGTGAAACCGGAAGTTATACAAACAGGAAGTTGATTTATTTACATTCTGGCTTCGTCATGGGCGGTGTTGTATGAAAGAGACGGCTGTTGACAACGTAACAGAACTTTTTTTTTTCGATCTCTAAAAGCTTGTCTTTTCATTTTTCCCCCTCTTTCTACACTTGTCCCTTTATATTTTGTGTTTTTTTTTTGTTTCCCTTTCCCCTTCATTTTAGATACTTATTTACCATTTATTCACAATTCCAGATCCCAGTGTTCTGGTTCTTCATGTTAAAACACATCATTTTATTTCTTTATGACTCGTTATGTCTCTGCAAGAAATCACCGAAGGTTTACGGAAGGCAGTCGAAGCAGGACGGACGGATATAGTACGGAGTGTGATTTCAACTTTACAAAAAAGTAAGTTATTTTTTTCATTTACCTTTTTAAGAATATATTTTATTATTTTTGATTGATTCATATATTTGTTTAACTAATCAAAGTTTATTTAATAGTGAATTCGATTGACCACTATTCAGTAAAATAACAACCTCCCACTCTCTCTCTCTATATATATATATATCACCAAAGATAATCACTTTCATTTGAAATTGGCGACAGCAAAAAAAAAATAATAAATAATGTACCGTAAAGAGAATGCCGGCTCTTTCATCGGAGAAGCCACTCATAGCTTACGACAAATGATAAATTTTGCTTAAATAAAGAAATCATTATTGTTATTATTAGAAAGGTGGTGGATTGACAGAATCGTTAGAGCGTCGTATAAAATACTTTGCAGTATTTTTTTTCCTGCTCTGTACATTCTGAGTTCAAATCCTGTCGAGACCAGCTTTGGCTTTGAACTTTCCGTGGGCTATAAAATAAGTACCAATTAAGTACTAGGGTCGATATTATCGATTTACCCCCCCCCCTCACATTTCTGGTATTGTGCTGAAATTAAATTATTATTATTATTATTATTATTAAAGGTTAACTTTGCCTTTCATCCTTACGGGGTCGATAAAATAAAGTACCAGTAATGTACTGGTTAATTGCTGGCCTTGTGCCAAATGTAGAAACAATTATTATTATTATTATACATCAAACTCGCCGAGGTCATCCTTGCCATTCATCCTTCAGGTGTTGATAATATGAAGTACCAGTCAAATACTGGTTAGATATAATCTACTGTTCCCTAACCGCCTCCCAAATTTTTATCCGTGCGCCTGGGATATATATTATTATTGCTATGTTTCAAAAGTGTTCTCTAACAATATTGAAGAAGTACCGAGAGTCTGTCAGGCTTACAGAATCCATAAACGATTAATAATAGTCTATTGGATAATATTAAGTTGAGTAAATATGTCTTATAAAAATATATATTTAAAAAACCTTTGATAGATTATCACAAACAATCATTTTAGCTTAGATGTATTGCTATAAGGTGGGGGCGTAGCGAGAACGTTTTTGTACATTTGTTACTTCGATACACAACAATCAACGCTGCTAAGGAACCTGCCGTGTTATTGATTTCTGTTAGATGTTTGTCATAGTAGCAGTTGTTCTGTAACCCCAGGTTAACTCTGATGGAGCAGACATATGATCAAAGGGGTTATGACCGTCCCGTCTTAATTCAGGGTTATCTAAACATGCCTTTTCTCTCTCTCTCTTTAAACGGAAGGTTGTGAGTCGTGCGATATTTGGCTGCGTAGGGGATCCCTCGTTGATTTGCCTAATAGAATGGTAAACTTCGCGTCGAGTGAAAGTACTATCCGATTAGTTAATCATGACAAACACACTACCTCATTTCCTTCTGTGTATGTAAACATAAATTCATTTTAATGGCTGGTTTTAAAATTTAACAAATAAAAAAATGGGAAGATTATCGGACTTGGATTTAAATTTACCTCCACGTAACCGGTTTAAAAAAAAAAGAATTTCTCAGATGACAATAAATTGTAAGAGATATGTATAGATAATGGAATCAACCCTAATATATTACTCACTAGTTCAGTATGGTGATTCTTGAGCATCTTAAGCCTGGTCGAGCCCCCCACCCCTCCAGGTTTGAGTACAGCATATTTCTTCCAGAGAAGCATATAGAGTGAGAGAATGGTAGTGGAAAATAGATATAGAGGAAGAATCGACTCCAGTACTAGGCTGGTACTTTTTTTCATCGACCTCGAAAGGTTGAAAGGCAGAGTTAACCTCGACGAGATTTCAACTCAGAGAGCTGAAACGAATGCTATCAGACGTTCCAATGACTGCCAATTTGTTGGCTTAATCATTTATTTGTTCTGGGATGATAAAATAAAAGTCTACAGTGCTTGTATGGATTGGGTCTGTTACAACATAGACTCTTACAACTTGTTGCAATCCCTTGTCACCTGCCTGGTGGTTTTTAGCTTCTTAAGAACAGCATTTACCACTTCTTCCATTATGTTCCTCAGTTTCCCCTCTTCTGTAACAGGGATTGCTTATCACATCTTTTTATCCATCACTCATCATCTACCCACATCACAATTTGTTACCCCAAGACTAGTAGAACAAACTTTCTCAATGTGTTGTGCAATGGAACCAGATGTTTATGAAGCAAACTTTTTAACCATGAGTGCTACTGGTATCATGTAACCCAGTACAACCTGTCTCATGGTAGGGTCGTCAGCGACTACACCGGCAACCCCACCAAGCTTGCTTGGTGAGGAGGGTGTTATTTGGACACCCTGCGGGATGAAATACAAGACCCAGCGAAGGGCGGAGGAACCCAACCGAGTCAACGGCCATCCAAATAGTACTTTTTTTTTCTTTTATTACCTGGGAGTGAAAGGTCCCCAGTTGTTGTCACAACACCTTTCTAAGAGAGGGAAACTCTGAAAAAAGACCTGTGGCTTCGAAAACATCCGATGATGTTGACCAGTTCTCCTTTTCAGGTAGTGCTTTCAATGCTCAGAGAGTGGAATTGGTCGAGGCCTTTCCCCACTTTAAAAACCTTCAAAGCACAGGCATTGCTTGTTCAGGATATGTTACAGGTTCGTGTGGTTGGCTGTAGCCTAAAGGTGCACCATTTTCTGTAATCTGACAAGCAATTGCAATACTCTTAGCAGTTTGCAGCCACCATATATATATATTAATATATGTGAGCGGCAAAGTATAAACGAATTGAGAGACTGAGCATAAGAGGAATTAAATGCTGTGTGCAGGAGAGGAGGTTGCGTTGGTATGGACATCTGATGTGTATGAAGGATGACAGCTACATAAAAATGTGCAGAGCACTAGAAGTCGATGGAAGTCGTAGAGTGGGGAGACCCAAGAAGACCTGAGATGAGGTGATAAAAGCCGACCTTACCCAATTGCACTTCTCAGGACCGTGAACTCTGGTGTTACGCAGTAATATAGAAGACCCGACTTCCTACGGGTACAAGCCGAAGCTGAAGCATATAGACAATATGCTCCCACTGCAAAGTAGTCGTGGAGGTGCCACAGCAAAAAAGCACCCCGCCCACACTGTAAAGTGGTCGTGTAGGCGCCACGGAAAAAAAGCACCCAGCATTCACTGTAAATGAGGTTCGTGTTAGGAAGGGCATCCAGTTGTAGAAATCGAGCCAGAATCAGTTCCCGTATGAGCAAGACAAGATCAGCCGACCAGGCACTGCGCACAATAGGACAACCCGTCTAACCCATGCTTTTGTGGAAGAACGGACGTAAAATGGTGATGATGATGATATATATTCATTTTTGAATTTGTTTTGTGACACCCAAAGTATAACAAAATATATATATATATATATATATATATAAATGAAAGGTATAGAAAGTATTGTAGCAAGAAGCCAACAGTATTCCATAATATATATAATATAATATATAATATATATATACATTACTAAAATGAATGAAGATGATGTACTGAGAAAATTAGACACGCACCATATCGTCTCCAATGGAAGCTGAATGAAAAATTTCTAGCTCTTAATCATCATCATCACCGTTTTACGTCCGTTCTTCCACGCTAGCATGGGTTAGATGGGTTGTCCTGTTGTGGGCAGTGTCTGGTCGGCTGATCTTGTCTTGCTCATACGGGAACTGATTCTGGCTTAATTTCTACAGCTGGATGCCCTTCCTAACACCAACCTCATTTACAGTGAGTGCTGGGTGCTTTTTTTTCCGTGGCGCCTACACGTCCACTTTACAGTGTGGGCTGGGTGCTTTTTTGCAGTGGGAGGGTGTGGGGGCATATTGTCTATATGCTTCAGCTTCGGCTTGTACCCATGGGAGGTCGGGTACTCTGTATTACTGCGTGATGCCAGAGGTCACGGTCGTGTGTCATCGCCTTTGAGAGGTTTAATTGGGTAAGGTCGGCTTTTATCACCTCATTCCAGGTCTTCTTGGGTCTCCCCACTCCGCGGTTTCCATTAACTTCTAGTGCTCTGCACTTTTTTATGCAGCTATCATCCTTCATACGCATCACATGTCCATACCAACGCAACCACCTCTCCTGCACACAGCATTTGATTCCTCTTATGCTCAGTCTCTCTCTCAATTCATTTATGCTTTGCCGTTCGCGTATATTACTATTACACATCCATCTGAGCATGCAGGCTTCGTTTCTTTCTAACCTACGTAAGTCTTCCACCTTCAGTGCCCAGGTCTCACTACCATGTAACATTGCTGTTCGTATACACGCATCATACAGTCTGCCTTTCATTTTGAGAGAAAAGCCTTTTGCAGCTAGCAGTGGCAGAAGCTCCCTGAACTTCTTAATATAAATTCAAAAGTAAATGACATATATAGAAATATATCAAACATTAAAACAGGAGATAATTTGCAGAGAATGTAAGAACATATAATTACAAAAAATATACTCTCTCGTACATAATTCCTTAATGGCTAGAGAGAGTAAAATAGTTGTTTAATGTACACTATGTACCGTTTGATATTTTTGTAATTATATGTTCTTACATTCTTTGCCTATTATCTCCTATTTTCAATGTTTGATATAATTCTGTATATGTCATTTTCTTTTGAATTTATATCTACTACAGTCAGTAGGCACCTCTATCAAAACACACCCCCGTCCCACCACCTCCACCTCCACCCCACCCACACCGCCCCTTTCAATGTAAAGTTATGTTGGCCCCACAACATCCAGGCCGAAACAAATGAGATCGTGTAGGTGTCACGACAAAAAACACACAGTCCACGCTGTAAATGTGGCCGTGTAGGCAACACGGTAAAAACCTCCCAGCCCCACACTGTAAATGTGGTTGGTGTTAGGAAGGGCATCCAGCTGTAGAAAACCCGCCAGACAGTCCACGCTGTAATGTGGCCGTGTAGGCAACACGGTAAAAACCTCCCAGCCCCACACTGTAAATGTGGTTGGTGTTAGGAAGGGCATCCAACTGTAGAAAACCCGCCAGACAGTCCTATGCGAGCAAGACAACCACTCTTGCCTCAAGTGGGAAAACCCCCGTCCAAACCCATGCAAGCGTGGAACACGGACGCTAAACCTGATGATGATGATGATGATATATATATATATATATATATATATATATACCACCCTTGCAAGCAGGGAAAAAGCGGACGTAAAATGAAAAATGAAATGATATATATATATATATGATATATGATTAGAGTGTAGTACTTCACTATTATATATAATTGTCATCATCATTTGAAGTCCATTTTTCCACGGTAGACGAGTTGTTCCATTGTAAGACAAGTCAGGTCAGGTGACCATGTCATGCTTATACAGCACTGATTTTGTCTTGGTTTCTATGACCATTTTACAGTGTTGGCTGGGTGCTTTTTGTTGTGGCATCAAAACAACCACTTTACAATGTGGGCTGAAGACTTAGGTGGGGGAGGTGTATGGGCATTGGAGAGGCAGATCTAGGGATGTGGAGTGTTTGGGCATGGGTGGGGTGTTAGGATGTGGGAGGTGTATGGAGAGGAAAGTGGTGCATACTAGATGTATATATATCATCAGCATTTTTTCACCTGTTTGTCAATGTTCACATTGGCTGGACGGATCCTTTCCAGCTCAGCATCTCTCCACATAGCATTCCTGCGTCATCTCCTCTGTGAGTCTCACCTATTTGAGATCAGCTCTCGCCACTAAAGCACAGGTTTTCCTTGGTTTACCTCTATTGTGGCTTCATCCTACTGGGATTTCCTGGCTCAGCGATCATCATCTATATACATCACATGCCTGTACCAATGCAGTCTTCTCTCTTGCACACTTCAACTTCTTAAACACAGTTTTTCCCTCAGTTCATCCAAGTTCTACCTTTCTCTCACATTTACATTGCACATCCAATGCATGGTTGCTTCAATTCTCTCCAGCCTATACATGTCCTCTGCAGTTACTGCCTATATTTCGCTACCCTGCAGTATCTCACTACACACAGGTGTAGTACAGCCATCTTTTTGTGTGTAGGGACAATCCTTTTGTTGTCAAATGTGGGAGTACTTCTCTAAACTTCTTCCATCCTCTCTTTATTTGAGCTATTATACTCTCAGAGCACCTTCCTTCACTACTAATTAGATCACAAAGTTAACAGAAGCTTTCTTTTGGACTGGCAGAATCCCAGGCATTGTATAATCGTTTATATTGCTTCTGAAGATGTAGAATATTTAATAATGCTTTGTTATACTCAATATATTTTTTTCCCTTTATACTAAATTAAAATAATATAAGCATTAGTTGTATGATATATATTGAAACATTTGTAAAGCTATTAAATGGTTTAAGAAATCTATTCTGTCATCTCAATTTGTTATATATATATGTGTGTGTGTGTATGTATATAGTATTTGTTAATGTTCACATACATAACATGTATTGTGCTATCTGGGGTGTCAAGGTCCGTTTATGGCTACCACTGCAGATTTTATGTGACGGTACAGAATGCATGGATGTGCGATAAAAAAAACTTCAAAATCAGCTCCCTCGCACTAGGTTGAGCACTTTTTTTGGCTGCATATACATACACACACACACACACACACACACACACACACACACACACACACACACACACATATAAATAATTGGATGTAAAGGTGTGATGGTGATGGTCACCATCATCGTTTTATATCTGCTTTTTATTCTGGCATGTGTTGGAGAAGTTAGCACAGGCTGAGATGAGATGAGTTGGTGCAACCTTATTTTCCTCATACATTCCATATTTGGCATGCTTTCTATGGCTGAATATCTTTCCTAATCCTTCCCACATTACATTGTGTATTGGGTGCATTTGTTTGTGGTACCAACACTACCACTTTACAGATGTTATATATATAATGTATATATATCCAAGTGGAGGGAAGCTGCAGCAGAGGTAGTGAAAGCTGATCACAAATTGCTGAGGCTCACAAAAGTTAAGTGGAGAGATGCTGTGCTGAGAAAGACCTGTCCAACCCATGCAAGTGTGGAACAGCAGTTGTAAAATGATGATGATGATAATATATATGTATATATATAGTTATGTAATAAACAACATAAGACAATTATTCCATTTACCAAAGGTTTCATGAAGACAGGCGAGCTTGACACAGACGTCTAAAATCGCTCATCAGAAACTGATTGAGCGATTTCAGACGTCTGTGTCAAGCTCGTCTGTCTTCGTGAATAATTGTCTTATATTGTTTATTACATAACTAAATAGCTCTGTAGCTTACATAGAGCACTCTCCTTTCCTTTACCTTTCCTATGGAAACACTTAATAATAATATATATATATATATATATATATATAGGTTTTATTAAAGCAGTGAGTCCCCCCAAAAAGCAGTGGAGAATGTATTTTACTGTTTTCCTTAGAACGTTCACCACTAGGATTTACTTATATATACCTCTGTACACATATATGTTGATAAGCGTATATTAAAAGTGTGTGTGTCGAAAATAGTGTACATGTGTGTTATTTTCTTGTTAGAGTTGATATGAATGGGTGGCTGTACGTATGAGTCACATACAAATAAAGGGAGATTATATTGATTATGACTGACAGCTATATGATTGAACATTTTATGATTTTCTTTGTTAAAATATATTTTTTTTAAGTCTATTTATTTGTCTGTAGTATTACATAAGTTTCAATTTCAACAAAGTGAATACTTCTTTTAATCTTATATTGGTGATAGGAAGACAATAAACCATAGAAAACTTGCCAAACAAAAGGACAACAAGATTCTTCTGCTATGCTAAAAGCATAACAGCTTCCCTAATGTTGGTACCACGCTAAAATGTGCTTGGTAGAACATGCGAGCATATGTCAGGGCCCCCAGCCCATTTGGATGTCAGAGGCTCTGCTGAAATATTGACTGGTCTATGATGACATGTACAACCCTTGGTAGCTGGGAAAACTGATTTTAAATGATGATGATGATGATTCTTATGGATTTGTCCTGCCCCTCCTCTCTCTCTCAAGTTTCACCCCCCCCCCCCCCCCTTTATACCCTATACTTTTACACATTTCTATTTTTCTTACAGTCTCCTCTCTCTCTCTCATAAGCCCACTCTCTTTACTCTATTCCTTATACCTTTACACTTTCTCTTAACTCTCCTATATCTCTCACCCTCCCAAGTCCCTTCTCGCTTATATATTCCTTTAATTTGTCTGATTCATATTTCTCTCTGTCTGCCTCTCTCTCTCTCTCTCTCCACTTGTCTGTCTGTCTCCTTCTCTCTCTCAGACACATATACACACAGTGTGATAAGGTGCGACCTTGTCACACTGTATGATGGTGAATCTCTGTGTTAAATATATTATTTGTATGTACATGTACTTTGCATAATGTTACACAGACAGTCGTTTGTTACCATCAGAAATATAGTGAATTAGTAATTGGCCCACTGAAAACCTGTGTGCAATGCTACCATCATTCACTAATTGAGATAGGAAATTAATAAATGATGCCCTTTCCCTTCTAACAATCACACACTTTTAGGAGAATGAAATCAGTACAAAGAGATAGGGAAGTAGTCGTCATCATCATCATTTAACATCCATTTCCCAGACTTGCATGGGTTAGACAGGTTGTCACATTACGAGACAAGTCAGGTCTGGAGACCACATCATGTTCATACAAATCTATATTTTGGCCTGGTATCTACAACTGGATGCCCTTCCTAATGCCATCCACATTACAGTGTGGACTGGGTGCTTTTTGTTGTGTCACTAGCATCACCACCTTAAAGGGTGAATTGGGTACTTTTTCTCATGTCACCATCATGACCACCTTACAGGATGGACTGGGTGTTTTTGTTGTTTTGACTCTGGATCAGCATACAGGTTTGACATGGTAACGGCATTGTGGGAGATTAGATGTAGAGCATGTCCAGCTATCATGCTTCCATGTGTGAGTTGGGCAGTCAAGGCATATTAGGGGCGAGAGTTTGGGGGGGGGGGGGCAATTAAGCAAGTTCAACATTGAAGATTTTGTTCTGGCTCTTTACATTCTGAGTTCAAATCCCACCAAGTTCAACTTTGCTTTTCATCCTTCCAGGGCTGACAATATAAAGTACCAGTCTGCTTTGCCCTTTCCCTAAAATTTGTTGTCTTCTGCCTAAATTAGAAATCAAGATTATTATGAAAAGGGCAGTAGATTGGCAGAATCAGTGAAGTGTCAAGATAAAATGCCCCCATGGTATTTATTCTGGTGCTTTACATTCTGAGTTCAAATCCTGCCAAAGTCAACTTTGCCTTTCATCCTTCCAAGTTTGATGAAATGAAGTGCCAGTCAAGTACTGTGAGAGAATATATTTTCATTACAAGAATTCCAATCAAACCAACGGACATGCCATTTGAGTTCAAATGAACACAATTCCCAGTGTGTCTTTGCCTTGCAATGTCTATCAATAAAGCTGAAGGTCAGATTTTGAAATCTACTGGCTTGCACTTAAGTTAGCCTTTCTTTTCTCATGGTCAAATTTATGTTGGTTGCTCCAGGGTGGGTAATTTACAAGACTTATTTGTTTATGCTCCAAACCAGAAAATAAAGAATGTTGTTTTCCCAGAAGCTCTCATGAAATTTCCTTCTATGTATGTGATAGAATTTATCTCCCCTCATAAAACTGATAAATTTTTTATTTTAATCTTTTATTAATTTTTGTATTATGAATTCAGATTTGATTTCATCACGTACCTCAATTGAAAAATAAAAAATTTCTATACATGTTTTGCTTTCGTCTTTTAATATATAAGGAATACTTTCATTCCCAGGCAATGCTGGTTGCCTCTGTTAGATGACCTGTTTATCTATTTGTCTGTGTGCCTTTCTGTTGTACACAGCGCAAATAGCTTTGTTGTGGTAACTGGTCTTGCTAGAAATGATAGCGAAATAAAACACTAGCTTCTACAACACACACACACATTGATTTATACCTATCTGTGTTATTTTTTCTGTCTCTATGTATTCTTATCTATCTATCGCCAAGTACAGAAAGCATTCTCCAGAGGAGAATCAACTGGATTTGTCTAGTATAAATTGTGTTTTCATATATTTATGTTTAATGATTTTGTTTTGTTTTTAATAGGCTCAGAAGTAAAAGATTTGCCAACAGTTTTAAGTGAATTTTGTTGTGAAGAAGGAACTCTTCTTCACCTTGCTACAATGGTAAGTTTATATATATATATATATATATATTATTTATTAATGTAGTAATGGAACAAAAGCACTACCGAAGGTTTCAAGCCCCAATATTGATCACACCTCCAGAATACAAGAGGCATCAAAATTGTGACCTATCTTGAGGCACTTATACGAGTTTATAACATTTTCTACTCTTCATGATTGAGCACTGTTTTCCCTTTTCCTTTTCACACCTATAGATATTGCTTCATATACATCATCATCATCCCATTTAATGTCCATTTTTTCATGCTAGCATTATATTTAGTGAGGCAACTACAAGAGATGTTCTTAGGCAAATATAAGCCACTATATCTAGCTTTCATTGACCTAGAAATAGCATTTGACAGAGTACCCCAATCTATTATCTGGTGGTCCTTAAGGAAATTAGGTGTAGAAGAATGGTTGGTGAGAGCAGTGCAAGTCATGTACAGAGGAGCTCTCAGCAAAATGAGAGTAGGAAATGAGTTTAGTGAGGAATTCAAGGTACATGTAGGAGTTCATCAAGGTTTGGTTCTTAATATTCATTATAGTCTTCTAGGCTATAACAGAGGAGTTTATGACCGGCTGCCCATGGGAACTTCTCTATTCAAATGATCTGGTCATTATAGCTGAATCGAATAAATACCTAGAAAATAAGTTCTGACTATGGAAACAGAATTTAGAATCAGAAGGTCTAACAGTAAACTTAGCCAAAACTAAAATGCTAGTGAATAGAAGAGAAGATAGGGCTTTGTAATGTAATCGTCCAAATACAGATGACTATAATTATACTTGAAAATATAGGATAAGATACCCATGAAGACAGAAATGTGACCCTGTGCAAATTATTTTCCTGTTTCAAGGAGTATTTTAGCCCCTTTTTTCAATTATTATTTATAGTGATTAGCCATCTGTGTTTTTGTGACATTTTAAATTTCCTTTTTATATGGGATGTTAGGTGGGATGGTGGTGGTGATTCTAGTTATTGATTGATTGAGTATGCATTTGTGTAACTGCCCCAAATTATCTGTTGAAATGTTTCTACCGATTCCTTTTTCTTCCTGTGTAATTAAGAAGTTTGCTCTACAACCACAAGGTCTTCAATTCTATCCCTCTGTCTGCCACCTTTGGTCTAGTCTTCTATCATAGGCTTGGGCTGACTAATGCCTTGTCAATGTATTTAGTAGGTGGAAACTGTAAAGAAAGCCAGTTCTTGACCAATCATGGAGCTCCCACCAGCACATCATCACCTCATTTTTCAACAATAATACATCAATCATTATAAATAATTGTTAAGTAGGTAAAATACTTCTTGTGTCAGAAAAAGTATTGGGGGTCACAATTCTGTCTCCAGGAGTACTGTATCCGATTTTTACAAGTATAATTTATAGTGATTGACCATTATTATAGTCATCTGCATTTGAACTACCACATTTCAAATATATATAATGAAGATATTTGTAGATAAAAAATACACACCAACTTGTTGACCAATAACCATTCAATGTAAAGGTGCTAAAATTTCCGAAACAGGGAAGGCACAAAATATTATTATTGGTACAACAATTTAGATATCTTGTATGAAAAACGTATAGAACATATAATCAGTTAGATAAATGAAATATTACTTACTTTATATTATTAGCAATATACAGTTCTACTACATATGTATCATCATCAGCATCCATTTTTCCATGCAAGCATTAGTTAGATGAGTTGTCGTATTGTGAGTCAAGTCAGGTCACATGACCGTGTCTTGCTCATTACAGAACTGTTTCTGGCTTAATTTCTATGGTTAGATGCCATTCCTAATGCCAACCAAATGAACATGAGAAGAAGGAGGAGAAGTAGTAGTAGTAGTAGTAGTCATCAATACTGTAGGATGAAGCATATAACTATTATTATTATGAAGAATGAGACTTGATATCAGTGGCTACTTGTGAGAGAATTGTAAAAGAATGTCAAAAAGGATTGCAAGTTTTATATTAAATCATTGTTGTACCCTACATTACTGTAAATATATCTACATTTAAAACTACATACTATACTATAGTGTGTGGAGGTGTGTGGTCTTGTGGTAAGGGTGTTAAACTTACAATCCTAATATTGTGGGTTAAATTCTTAGACTGGTTAGTGTGTTGATGTCTTGAGCAATGAACTCCTGGTTAAAACACTGGAAATCAGGGCTGAGATTGAGATCAACAACAACAATAACAAATGTAACATCATCTTCTTGAAAGAGAACACTGAGAGATGAAAGAGATTTGGAAGAAGAAAAAAATATTGCAAGGATGAGTCAAAGGGGTGATCACAGGGTCCTAATAGAGTCCTCAGAAGGTCCTGTTAGAAGCAACCGTCTTCATTTGACGTTGCTGGATCTCCAAACAAGACCAGCCAAGCCCATAATGTTATCTGCTTTGACAAAATTGAAATTGCTGATGGCAGAATTAAGATTGACATTAAAAAAATTGTGGTGGACAATGACTATTTTGTGATTGACAAAGACAAAATTGAAGTTGATAACAATGAAACTGAGGTGGAAACATTACAGATGCATATTTTATCAACTTCAGAGGGATGTCAAAACAGTATTTGAAGTCATAGTGTATACAGATGTAGATCTCTGCAATCTGTTTATGTATTTATTCTCACACTCTACTGTTTTTGCAAAATTCACTTCTTTTCTACTCCCATTAATAGGTGTCTCTTTTAATTATAGTTGGGAGAGGCTGACAGTGTACGCACTTTACTTTCTGCTGGGGCAGACCCAGGCATACAAAACAAAGCTCAACGAATTCCACTTGATCTTGCTACATCAGATAAAGTGAAAATTGTCTTCAATGAAGAACTTCTGCAAGCAACTGCACATTCCAAGTCAGTTTCAATATTTTAACATCTATTCATTTCATTTTCTCTTGTCCACCATGAACCATTCATAGTGTGTATCTGTGGTTCTCAAAGATATCCAAACCCATGTGTCTCCATCTATATATCAATCACCTTTAAATACTACATCTTACCTGTTTAAAGGCACCAATGAAGGGACTAGCTGGTTGCACATCACTGCAGAATTGTTGTTAGAGTGTTAGATTAAATACCTCATGGCATTTGTTCCTGCTCTCTGCATTCAGAGTTCAAATCCTAGCATGGTCAACTTTGTCTTTCAACCTTTTGGGGTCGATAAGTAAAATACCAATCCAGTAGTGGTGGATTGACAAAATTGTTAGAGGATCAGATGTGATATCCTACACTATCTCATTGCATTCTTAATTTGCTTGCAACATCACTGGTGCTATGCTGTATCAACCGTTGTCTTTCCTTTAGAATACACCAGTGGCATGGAGAGAGGTGACTTGCTTGCATAAGCAACTGCTTATGTGGCAACATTTTCTGCAGCAAAAAATTGGTGCCTTTGGCGACAGAACAACATTTTGTTGCCTAACAAGCTGAAAATCTCAAGCTTTTCAAATACCACCTGCTTTCCAATGGGTTTGTCGTTGAACCTGTAGCAAGTTTTCTAGGTCTCAGAAAAACCTTACTATTAATGGCTTGGATTTAACCACCTGCAAGAATGAGCCTCAGGAGTTAGAATGGCTATTTTAACACGTCTCCCTTACTTTCCCCAGGGTGATGCTGTCTCCATTCTGTCAGATGGGACCATAAATTGACATGTACTTGGGGTTTTGCATGCCAGAAAGTGCTCCCCCAACACTTTTGTGGCTTGTACTATTGAAGTAGCGATGGTATTGATTGTTGATATCTTTGATATCTATTGCCATACAAAGACATTTAAACCGGCCATATCCGGCCGGAATTCTCTCGCCTCTTTCTGGTAAAACCAGCCATAACCGGCCACTCATACTTATGTTAAGGTATTGTTCTCAAAATAAATAATATCAAAATCTCATAGATTTGGTATTATGTGAGATATACTGTGACAATGCAATAGTATATATAGAGTAATGCAAATGCTGAAGGGTTAATGCAGAAACATGTTTGATCACCTCATAATGAGCTTGTTAATAATTTTAGCAGCTGCTGCTCCTTCACAAAATACTTTGCCCAGGCTCTCACCTGTATCTTATCAGGTGCAGATCTATAGTCTCACAAGAAACACCATCATTACAACCACAATTGAACATTCCTGACAAAGTCTCTTCACAATTCACAATTTTTCATTGCTACTGGCAACTGCTCTCTACTGAGGTTTGTATCATCTGAGAGTTGATTGATGAATGTTCAAACAGGTCTTCCTCTTCTGCATCCCCCTGTGGGTTGGTTCCCACAATGGTAATTTGTATAAAACTTCCTGCTTACTTTTCCAGCAATGTCCTGCAAATTGTAACCGTTTTTGAGCAAGTGTAGTTTCCGTATAAACCTTCATATGCAATACATTGATACCAGTTTGTTTTATACAATCCTAAGCATTTTAGTGTTATGTACTATATAGTTTCTTCTTAAGTGCTTATGTTAGTGTCTTTGTACTTGATCCATATAACAACACAGACTCAACAGTTGTTCTGAAGAAGATACAGAAGCCCAATCACAGCAGTATTACAATTTATTGTAACACATCATTTGTCATACCTTAGGCTAAATTATATATCCTATGTTTGGCAGCAGAGTATGATAATTACTCTTAAATTTCTAAACTTAAAATATATAACATCTTAGAGTGATCTAGCAATGCACCAACAATTTCTTGCAGCCAAACAACACCTTCCACTTTTCACCTTCCCGCTAACCAATATTTTGTCTCCAGAGGATAATATTGTGAACTTTGGGAACCACTGATATCAATATACAGTTGTTTCATTCTGATTTATGTTGTTTTCATTTTTTTTAACTCTTAACACCCTGTACCACATTAAACTGCATTAGCAAGGCATTCTTGAAAAGTAAAAAACAGCATCACATTAAAAATTTGAAGTCTTTACTTTATACTGTAAATTTCCAGAGGAATCTATCGTCTTGTAAAGATTTGAATTAACAAAACAGTTTCTGCTAAACCATAACCGTATGCCAAGAGTTAAAAGCTGTATTTACATAGTACAGATGTGAGAGATTTGCTTCGGTACACATGAAGATTTAGCTAACCAATCAAACCTTGTTTGGTATTGAATTATCTCCCCTGCATGTCATTCCAACATCTTCCTAGAATGTAAATCTATATTCTTTTGTTATTATAATAACAATAAAAAGGAATTTATTATACAATAACAAAGCATGGAAATCTTTGATGGTCCTGGCAAACAAAATAGTGAATGTGTTATTAGAAAGAACGTTAAGAAGCATTTATTTCAATCCTATGAATGAAATAAATGCTTCTCATCTCACCAGTATTTTTATGAAATGATAAAAAAAAACTGCCAATAGGCTAAGCTCAAATTTCTTAGTACAAACTAAATGAAAATTAAATATCTCTTGGATAAAATGTTGGTCTATCTTAAGCAGCATTCTCACATTATATACCATAAATATGTATTGATACAGAAACATTCTACTGAAGCTGCCTAAATCATCATCATAATCACCATTCTACTGAAGCTGCCTAAATCATCATTTAACATCCATTTTTCCATGCTACCATGAGTTAGATGAGTTGTCCTGTTGTGAGTGAAGTCAGATCGGATAATCATGTCTTGCTCATTACAGAACTGTTTCTGGCTTGGTTTCTATGGCTGGAGGCCCTTCCTAATGCCAACCACATTTACAGCGTCGACTGGATGCTTTTTATATTGACGGCAAAACAACCACTTTATAGTGTAGACTGGGCACTTAATGTCATGACACCAACACAACCACTTTATGAACTGGGTGCTTTTTGTTGTAAGTAAATACCCTGAAAACAAAGGAATGATTTAACTCGTGTTTTAACTCAAGCTGGAGTCAGCTCCAGATACTCTGTATATCTGTCAGTCTATAGAGCGCCGCCCTGCAACTAAAGGCTTTATAAGCCTAC